>CM053793.1:168755996-169355996 GCA_028749045.1 Cupressus sempervirens
GATTATCTCCTTAGCATGGTGGGAGTGGACCACTTAGGTACCACGCGGTCGGGTGGTAGTGTATTTTCCACTCTTATCATTTGAGATTCATTGAGACATCGTGGCTGATGCATCCTTCATGATGGTGGATATGTATCCTTTCATTGATGATTAGCATATGTTAGATGATGTTATCTAATGCTTATATTTGCATGTTAGATTTCTTTCTACATATGATGTTATATATGTTAGGAGTGACATTCCTACTATGTTAATACCGATGATCTCTTCGGTGATTTGGGATGTTACGCACGGAGGGATGACTAGGGCCCTCGATGGTCTAATGATGCTATTAATGGTTGGGAGGAACCGTGCACTTAGTTAGTTATGTTTGATCTTACGATGGATGTATATGTATTCTATGATGATGTATCATGTGTATCATGTGATTGTCTTTGATGTATCATGGATTAGAATAGGATGATGTACCTTATTTCACATATGTATATGTATATTCTTTTAAGCCTTCATACCCTGTGACATGTACAGTGGATGATTGAGCATTTGGAAATGTAATGTATGAACATTGGACTTATCATTATTATTTAATGTGGATGTTGTACTAGATGGATTCATGTATGTTAGTTAATTTAGATGTAACTCAACGTTAAGGGATTCTTAAAGAATGAAATCGGTTATGTATGTTATGTTTACTTTTAGATGGACATTGCTATTGCTTTTGTTATTATGTACAAGTTATATGTGGTATTTACTTTCATGTTATTTAAAAAAAAATTAAAAAGTGTTACCAAACTTAGTGAAACTCTAGGTTAATTCTTTGGATCCCTTGGCGGGGCGTTATACGATATACCATTCTAGGTGACATACTTTTCTGAAAACACTTTGATAGAACCCTTCTCTGATGTCTCAATTTAGATGAAGCCAAAATGACATTAGGATAGGTCCACCATGGAATTTGTGGTGCCCATTCTAGTGGCCTTATGTTAGCAAAAAATCTTCTTAGGATAGGTTACTATTGGGCCACTATGGAAGCAGATGCATATCATTTTGTGAAGAGATGTTTTCCTTGTCAGCAACATGGTGATTTAATACACACTCCCACCCAAGACCTTCAATCCACCATCACCCCATGGCCTTTTTCCTTTTAGGGATTTGATCTTGTTGGTCAAGTATATCCAAATTCTACAAATGGCCATAAGTATATTATTGCCACCACTAAGTATTTCACAAAGTGGGTCAAGGCTATCCCATTAACCTACACCATTGAAAAATAGATTTCAAAGTTCATCTTGAACTACATTGTCTGTCATTTCGGTATACCTCAAGATATCATGACTGATAATGGAATACCTTTCAAAAATAAGGAAGTTGCCACATTGTGTAGGAAATTTAGAATCACCCAACATTTTTCCACCAAATACTACCCCCAAGGCAATGGCCAAGTTGAAGCTACTAATAAAACCATTTTGAAAATTCTAAAGAAAATCGTTGATGCAGCTGGCCATGATTGGCACGTCAAAATTGCTCCCACCTTTTGGGCCTATCATACCTCCATTCATACCCCCACAAGAGCCACTCCATTTTCATTTGTTTATGGTTCTGAGGCTGTCTTACCCATTGAAATAGAGCTCCCTTCCCTTAGAATCTCTCTCAAGAATCTGATGTCCAAAGAAGAATATAGAGTTGCTCACTTGCAAGAGCTACAACTCCTTGATGAGAGATGCCTGAATGCCCTAAACCAACTCCACATGTATCAAAATTTCCTTCAACTTTAGCATCATAAGAAAGTCAACCACAAGAATTTGAGGTGGGTGACTTAGTTTCGCAACATAACATGAAGAATCTCTAGAACTGTGAAAATAAAGGAAAGTTTGAAGCTAATTGGCTTGGTTAGTTCATCATTACAGCCAAGTATTGTTTTGGGGTATATTAGATTATTACTCTAGAGGGAGATCTACTCCCTAAGCCTATAAATATCCAACATCTCAAGCGGTATTATGCTTGAGCCTTGCAGTTCCTGTATAGTGCTTATATAGTCCCACAAAAATACAAAAAAATAGAAAATCAGAAAAATCCAATTTTTTTTTTCATAAAATGTTCCTGAAGAAAGGACTAAAAAGCAAAAAAGGTTCCTAAAAAAAAGAAGAAGCATTTTGATCCATTATCTATAAGGCTCCCTTCATCCCATTGCATCATTTCATCTTCCTATTTGTGTAAAGTTTTATCTAAGTTATGCTTGTTATGCATCCAATAAAAGACCTCTTGTCCGCAAGGCTCCACTTCACTTCCATCTTTTGAAAGACCTCTAGTTTGCGAGGCATTTTTTCATCAAGTGTTTGTTCCAATCACACTATAATGAGCTTTTTAATAATAATGACCACACTAGGACTTAAACAAAATCACCATTTGAGACTTAACAATTTGAGAAACTTGTTCTCTTCATAGCCCTTGCTGAAAATAAATAAACAATTTGTGATCTTTGATGTCAAACAAAAAAAAATACCATAGGATGAATCCTTCCTATATATGGCATTGTAACATTCACTTCTAGACCTAAGGTTCTTGGTAGGAACTATGGACTAAATGACTAGTTGGTCATGAGGTCTCTTTTTAGTTGATTTTATTTTGTGTTTTAGTGGAAGCCTTTTATGGTGCACCTTGATCTTCCATATTTTGGTCATACCTGAATTGCTCTCATTGAATACACATGTGATTTGTAGTATGATTTTCTTTTGAGGCTTTAATACATATGTGTCAGTTTTAGGTTATGTTAATACATTGCACACTGGGGGCAATAGGTTAGTACACGTTCTACCAAAGATCCCTAAAAAGACTTTGGGTGTACCTAGACCTCTCCAGGGTGTATATGACATTTGTTCCATCATGACTATGCAAACTACACCTATTATTCTAAAGTCTCTTGTCTATGCAAAAGAGTCATGTCATTTATGCTTCTATATGTATCACCTAGTTTAGTAGTGTAAAATGAAAGCTAACTATTAAATGAAAGATTTAACCATACTAAACATGGAAAACACTTAAGATAGGACCAAAGAAGACAAACTTGAGAAAAGTAGACCAAAGATGGTAAACTCCTCAAGTGCTTCTCATGATGACGAAGCTATGTCCCCGATTTAAGGTATGTATGCTCACAAGTTATGCTCAAGCTTAGATGGATGGATGGAATGCATGGGGCAAGGTTTCAACAATGGAGTCATGGAGTGATTTTTCCATTATAATGGTATTTTGGTAGTTTATGAGCTCTCAAAATAGCATTATAACTTTGCATGGAGGATCAATCCCTTTTGTGAAGGGAGGAGGTTCAATTTATAGGCCAAGAGTTGGAGGAATGGAGGGCCAAGATGCAAGGATGGGGAAATGGATAAGGAGGGCTCAAATTGAATGAGAGGAGAGCACATGGATTGTTCTTCCTTACAACCAATTAAAGAGTGACACATGTCACATGGAGAGTGGGTGGAGGAAAGGACATGGATGAGTCAACAAAGGAGGCTCAAGGCTTTAAATGGCCCTCATAAGTGCTTGCAAGAGCATTTAAGGGCATTTAAGGGATAGTGGGCTTCCTTAATGACTAGGTGGGTGGGATATTTGGAGGGGATACTTTGGTTTGGATTAGGAAAGTCTTAATCTCATTTAGGATTGTGCAAATGATTAGGGGATGGGTTAGGCTTGGGTTAGGATTAGATTAGGGATGTTAGAGATGTGCAAGTGGATGGTATTGATGAGGGTGGGTGAGTTAGTGGCTAAGCTTGGTTAGTATGGGTGGATGGTGTGGATTTGGCTAAATAGAGGATTAAGGATAGGTTTTAAGATTATTAGGTTTGAGGGTTTTATTTATTAAAGTGATTTTAATAAATTTGGGATTTGGAATTAGATAGGAGAATAGGATTTAATTGATAAATAATGGGTTATTTGATTTATCAATTAGGACTATAGATGATTAATTAAATTAATTAGCTAGGGGATGGCAAAGGATTAATTAAATAGGAATTTAATTAATTATGCCTTTAGAGATAGCTAATAGGATTATCGAAGCGGTGTAATCAAATTTAGGTGTCTACACTATAACATATAATGGATACACTCGTTTGCAAAATCAAACTAAGGTGTGCTCATCCATATAAACACAACTAAATCTCTTGATATCATATAGTTAGGATTCATGTAGTATAGGGTTTCATTTGCACCATGCTTGAGACAAGGGCCTTGTTTATCCCCCCCTCCTATGCTACGCTACTTGGTTTCTATGAGTGAAGAGTTTTGATAGATAATCATTCATTCGGTTCATTTTAGGTTACATTCATTAGTGTTCATTAGGCATTTTGTTCATTTAATTAGGTTGCATTATTGGTTCATTACATTAGTTACATGCATCCATTTTAGTCATCACATCTAGTGCTTTGTACATCATAATAACATCTCACAATACATATAGTGCATCCATACATGTAAAATAAAATAATGCATACATCTCATAATCGCTAGTACACCTGCATCATCCACACGTTAGGCATCATATATATATCCATCATAAGCAACATCACATCACAACCTACATCACAAGTGTCAATATCCACATCATAGATATCATATGCATCACATAATCCATACACACATCGGGCCATCAAATCATATCATGTATATATCAAAATAATGTCTGTACAATCCATATACAAAATCATGTAGTATCATATAGTACAAATGCATCATCAAAAACTCGCTGCATTTGCACATATCTATCAAAAACTACTCACTATACAAAATCTTGAAGCTGGCTATAAGGGCTGTGTCCCCCTATGTCACCCCCTCATGGAGGTTGGTGCTATCCCACAAACTTCTCTAATCTGGTCCTACCTTCGATGGTCCATGAGCTCAAGCCTCTCTGAAAATTTGGCTATCGCTAATTGTTAGGTACAACCTCATGATATAGTGACATGTAATAGGCTGCCTCTTGTATGGCCCATGTCTCTACTCAGCTGGCTGCAATGGGCTCCTACATAATTGTGATGGTGGCCCTAGGCTATAGCATCTATCTAGCTATGTCCCTCTGCCTACGATACTCATCCAACTATGTCTAATGGGTGTCTCACTCGATGTATAGTGTGGCCACCTCTCCTCAAAGTCTCTCTAGCTCCATGAGCTCCTCAGCATATATGTGCACCTCAAAATTGGTAAACTCTCCTATATCCACCTATGCCTATAGGGTTGCTAGAGCCTCCTCTACACTATTTTCTCTCATCCTCTACACCTATAGCTTTGCCTGTACAGTCACCATGGCCTGCCGAATACTATTTGCTTAGGCCTACTCTATCTTTGCCACCCCCTACAGTCGAGCTACCTTTGCATGGAGACTATCCTACTCAACTCTAACCATGTCCGAGTCCTCTGCCTATCCCTATTCATGTCCCTATACATGTGGCCTCTGTACTAGTGCTTATGTTGGTACTTGTGTTGTTACTAGCCCTGTACCTCTCCTCGCATGGGCTCTGCCCCCTGTAGTCCTTGCTATGCATCTTGTGCTGGTGGTGGCATCATCACTACCTACTCACCATCCCCTCCTACTACATCCCCATCCCCGCATGCCTACTCTACAAGAGGAGGTGCCCCAGGCACTGTTAGTCTAATTTTCTGGTGTGCTACCCACTACTGTGCATAAGCCAATGTCAACTCTACATCTCCTCGATCCTACCGATGTACCTAAGGCACTGGTGGAATTGACACCCATAAAATTTAGGCCAACACAATTTGGTCCCATGACCCCATAGACTGCCATACTCCCGTGAGACAACAGGGTACAAAAATCTATCAGGAATAGCCTCCTGTACTCTACCAAATTGCCGCCGCACCCTAGAGGGCATGTATCGCATGATCACATGCATGAAGCATCCAATAATCCTGTAGTTAGTCTGTGTATATGGTAGGTATATCTGATCCTTAGAGTCATCATCTCCACCAACTACCAAAAATGTACCCCATTTCTCTACCCCATCGTATGGAGTCTAGTTGAACATAATAATCTTATCAAGAAAATGTCGACAAAATCTCATAGACTCTATGGAGGTGTATTGAATGGGTGGCCAATATATTTAGGTGAATGGCTTGCCAGGATGTTTGGTCTCCCATTTGGAGATTGACCGTGTGACCTAGATATGCTCCCAGGACCATACCATCAGTGGTGTCAGTCCAGGCCCCATGGTCCTTAGTGTCCTATATGTACATGTGTAGATCATGGTAGACCTCTGCCAGAATAGTCTAGCCCTAGAAAAATACATCCTCATCATCCTATAGTAGGGTGCTCAGCACCCGTGCTCACCTAATAAGAAAGCCATCCCCAATATGGTCTGGTAGCATCCTCTAGATCAGAGATGCTAGATACACAACTAATTTGGGTAGTCTCTACTCCAAGTCCCCTCTCCATGTCAGCCACAATTTCTAGATAGGCAGTCTCTACCATTTCTTGCCAAAGCACTCTTGCAAAAATGGGTCTAAGCACTCCAGCACATACTCTGGATACACCCCCCAGATGGGCACTCACAGAATCTTCCACACATCCAGTAGTGTGATTGTCACCTCTCTAGTAGGAAGATGGAAGCTCTTGGTAGGTGTGTGCCATCACTCGATGAGAACTGATAGCTAAGCTAAGTGTACCCTCAAGTCTAACCACTTGTGTACATGCTCCAATGTGCACAATCAGATGTGCTCCCACTCAGCCTCTTTTAGTTGCTCCATTAGCATGATGGTTAGAGGATAGTGCTCCCTCAACCTAAAAACCATTGTCTCCTCCATCATTATAGACATGTAGAAGGTTAGTCTCTTTAGCCCATGCCATCCCCAGAATGAGGCATCCTACCTTGACCTCCACCAATTTGTCCAAATTGATGTAGACACTAATTCACATAGACACTGATCAACATAGATGTTGATCTGCGAAGATGTTGATTGGTGTAAACATTGATCAACGTAGGCAATAATCTGTAGAGATGCCATTTTGACATCTCCAATGGCTACGTAGATGCCAATTTCCCATCGATGACTGCATTTTGTTGTTCGTAGAGATGACGAATCATAAATCATCATCTTTGCTACCCTTTAGCCCCTTTTGTCATCCACATAGATGATAAGTTGAACCTTGTCATCTTCGCAAACCCCCTTTCTTAGTTTGTCATCTGCATAGATGACAGGATAGGTCCTGCCATCTCTGTGGATGATGTGGTCTCCAGTTTGTCATCTATGCAGACAATAAGATAGAGACTATAATCTTTGCCATGACCATATTTTTGCCCTTTTTATAGCATCGTAAATGCCTCTACCCTAGCCTAATCAACAAAATGACAAAGAGGATAAGATGATTCACTGGTGGGCCCATGTTAGCTAATCGCTAGTGCTCCCAGATGCTCTCACCAAGTTGCAATCGATCAATAGGGTCCATCTTTACTTTGGTTACTCTGCTCTCTAGGTGTGCAAATGACCTTCTTTGGGCCTCTTAGAGGCTTATATAGGCCCTCCGAGGACCCCTTTTGATCCCGTGTCTTCTCTGACCTATGTCCATCCCTTGTTTTCTGGCAAGTCATGCAATATCTTCATTTATTCCCTTTTTCTCCTATTTTCATTTCTTCCAAAGACCTTTTCACAAAAATTGCCCAAAATTCATTTTTTGCACTATTTTTGCAAGGGGCCGCCCTCCTCCTCTTTCATCACTCTTAGGACTCCTACCTTCTCTAGGGAAACTTATATATATATTTTTGATATGATATTGTCTCGACATCACATCAAAGAGGGGCAAAACGTAGATGCTTAAAATCACCCAAAAAGACCATATTAATTTATTTAATATTGCCCTTGAGATTATAATTAATTATTAATTAATTAATTATATTTGTCATATTTTTCTACCTATTTAATTAAATTTATTTAAGTAGGTTCACTTTCCTAAGGTATTTAAATTTAATTTAAATACTTCTAGCCTTAATATGAAAAATAATTAAATACAGGATCCTCCATAAATCCCCTTTTAAATAAATCTTATTTATTTAATCCCTTTCATCTCATTAATTTCTCTAAATCTTGATTAAATTAAATACTATTTAATTTAATCTTAAACCTAGCCTAAAAACTTAGTCTACAACCATCATTTTCATCCTCCTAAGCCTATCTATCATTTAATCCTATTTAATTACTTTAATAACCTTGCTAAACCCCTTTCTTAGTCTAAGTGTGTGCTCATACATGTGTGAGGACCACTCACACCTTCTACACCTCTCAAACTTCTCACACCTCTTACAAATTTGTCCCCCACTCCTCTCTCCAAGTCTACTCACACATGTGTTAGCAAACTTTGAATGTTGACTACTTGCATGGATTGCTTACTTATCTCTTTGTGGCACCTATGTGGATGCCACATGGATTCCACCTCACCAAGGCCTCTCTCAAGCCTATAAATAGAGCCCTTGTCTCAAGCATTTTCATCTTCTTCATTTGCATTTTTATCATGCTAGTCTAAGTTTAGAGCTTTCATAGTGATTTTCATATTGCATACTAACCTTTGGTAGTTGATAGTTCATTGCATTTACATTGTCATATTAGCTTGTTCATGCATTTACATATTCATTTCACTTGCATACTAGTTTAGTTTTCATATTAGCTTAGTCTCTTTATTGCATTCCATCTCCACATCCACTTGAATGCTCTCAAACATGGCTTCCTCTATAGCCATTGTTTGAGGTGTTCTTCATTTCATATAGCATACTTTCATTATCACACTTGCATTTTCACATCAAGAGATTCACCATAGTTGTGTTTGGAGAGAGCACACCAACATCCCTCCAATCTAAACACACCAACAAGGCCTCTCATGGGTGCCTTTGTTGAGTTTTTTGAGGTTGCTTGAGGACTTGATTTATTGGTTTCTTTGAGTTGCAAAACTCAAGCATTATATTAGTTGTGTTTCATTTTTTCTTGGTTATCTTAATATCTATGTGCAACTAATGTTTGTTTGTTTGCTCTTGCTTCCAACATGTCAAATTCTCTAGTATATAGTAAGTGACTATAAAGAATAAGATAAATGTTAGGACTCACCTTTCTTGTGTGTATGTAAATGTGTTATAATGTAGATCCTAAATTTGGTATGAAGAATGTAGGATATCTCCATAATTTTAGTGGATTTACCATAACAACATCATGGAGCCATGGATGTGAATGTGCATAAATTAAGAAGATAATGAATAACTCAATTTATATCTCCTCCCTTGATGTCCAACATCATGCTAGATCTTGAAGAGAAAATGCTAACAAAAGATCCTTTAATGGTTGAAGAAACTTGCTTTCTTAAATTCTAAAATGCTAAAGATCCTTGAATGCAAAAGGAAGAAATATTCACTTGAGAGAAAGGGGTTGACTTAATTGAGAAATGATTGAGATGATATGGATGGGATATGAAAATTAAGCACCCAAGCCTCATTTTATACTAGTTTTTTGGTGGGAAAATAATTTAGGATGATGGGAGAGAAGAATTAAATAATTGGATAATACAAGGACTTTTGGGCCCCAAACCCCATAGTCGTTAGGGACTTGGTCAACCTAGTATGGACTAGGCCATCTTGATCATATGGGATAGGTTAGACAAGACACATAAAGTGCCAGAAGAAGGGTAGGAAGATAACATATTGATATGGTCAAAAGGGTAGTGAAATAACACCTGGAAGACCATATCGAAAGGAGAGAGATGACAAGGAAGAGTGAAATACAAGAGGAGAGGAGAAAAAGAGACATCGATCACAAGTTCATCCATGGTCGAAGAGAGTAGTTATGGAAAAGGGTGCTAAAAAGTCTTAAAATGCAAGTGTCTCCATTTTAAGACAGTACAATTTGTTCCTATGTACGAGGCAAATGCCAGTGGCTAGGTATCTATGCATTTTTATGGTATGGATCATTTACCATATAGGCACTCTTATTCTCATTCCTAATTCGGATGCAACCTTAAATGTTTGATTGATTAGCTCTTCAGATTTTGGTGTTTTATGTCATCTATGTCTTTGACTTCAATTATTTTCCTTTCTATGCCTCCTAATTTGACTAGTTTCTTTTGAGAGCACTCATGTAGATTATAGTCTTCTCTACCTAGTTCGATTCTATTTGAGTGGAGGATATTTAGATTAGAAGTTACTTTGATAGATTTTTCAACTTCTACATACTTCATTGGTGTTCTTCATGATCATCCTTTTGTTCCTATCTTCTAGGACATTCTCTTTTTTGGAGGCTTCTGCAGTCTTTCACCATTCTTTCCATCTCTTCTTGGAGTAGGGATTTAGATTATTTCCCTCTTTAGATACTTATCTCCCTCTTTGATAACAATGCCAAAGACTTGTCATCTTTTCATGTAGATATAATCAATTCAAGTTCTCCCTCTATCACCTTGTATGTGACTGCAAATATTCTAATTCAACTCCTTCATTACTTTAGGAAGCTCCTAAAGTAATATCCACTACATTAGGTTGTAAGAAAAAACATCCAACTTAGTTTATGTAGGGCACTACTTAGTCTTCTTAAGTATCTTTGGATAGGGGTATCACCCCTAGTTTACCTCTAAGATATTCATGTGCATCCTTAGGTAAAGCTTTTGTGAATATATCAACTATTTGTTCTTTTGTATTCACATATTCCATTCTCATTTCTTTTTCTTGAACCAACTCTCTTAAGTAATGATACTTTATTTCAATGTGCTTAGCCTTTGTTTTCATCACATGGATCTTTGACATGTTTATGGCACTTGTATTATTACAATAAAGTACCAAAGGTTCAGTAATTTCCTCCTTCATGCCTTTGAGTAGCTATTTGATCCATACCACATTTGTATAATTTACTAAAACAACCACATATCTAGCTTTAGAAGTAAATTGAAATATACAATTTTGTTTCTTACTAGTCTAGGTGACCAATATCTTTCCTAAGAAAAATGCTCCTCCACTTATACTCTTTCTGTCATTAATGTTTCCAGCCCAATCAACATTTGTATAAGTTCTTAACTCAAATTTGTCATTTTTCTTGTAGTATTATTCATAATCTTCTACTCCTTTTAGATATCTCATAATTGTCTTAACAACTATCAAATGTTTCTCCTTAGGATTTTGAAAAAATCTTGCAACAATCCCAATAGCTAATGCAATGTCAGGTCTGCTATGTACTACATATTGGAACTTGCCAATCATAGACCTGTACAATGTTTGAATCACTTCAGCATAATCATCATTCTTTGAAAGTTTGTATCCTATCACCATAGGAGTTCTAACTGGTTTTGAATCCTCCAAACCAAAAGTTTTTAATGTTTCCTTCACATACTTAGACTAAATGATGTATTTACCATATTTTATCTGATATACTTGCAAACCAACAAAGAACTGATCTCTCCAAACATAGACATCTCAATTTATTTCTTCATTTCATTTGTAAATGTCTTACATAATGCATTTTGACCTCCAAATATGATATCATCAAAAAAAAAATCAGCTAGTAAAATACATTTATCTCCTTGTGTCTTCAAGTACAGATTGTTGTTATCATTAGTCTTCTCAAAACCAATCTTTGCAAGATAATTGTGAAGCCTTTCATACCATGCTCTTGGGGTTTTCTTTAAACCATATAAAGCTTTGTCTAGTTTGGATGAACAAATCCTTTAGGTTATTCTATGTAAACCACTTCTTCTAGTATACCATTCATAAATGCTAACTTCACATCCATCTGATAAACTTTAAAACCTTTATATGCAAAGTAATCAAGTAGAGTTCTTACTCCTTCCAATCTTGCAACTGGGGAAAATATTTCTCTATAGTCAATTCCTTCTCCTTGTGCATACCCCTTACAAACTAATATTTTCTTATTCCTTATGACTTCACCATTCTCATCTAACTTGTTTGTGTACACCCACTTGTTTCAATCACATTCTTGTTTTCTTGTTTGGGCACTAGAGTCCACGTTTTGTTCTTCTAGATCTGATCAATCTCTTCTTTCATGACTTTACTCTAATCTTCATTCTCTAATATATATTTCACTATCTTAGGCTTGTGCATACTCAAAAAACATGTATCACTTATCAACCTATTCCTTGTCATTAGTCTAGCTTCTTTATCTCCAATAATTTGTTCAGTAGGGTGATGTCTTCTGGCATACTTTACAATCTTGGTTCTTCTCTTCTTTCTTCAATCGGTCTATCAACTCTAGAATCACTATGTACTTCTCTATCAGGTTGATCAATATTCATTTCATGTATACTTATCTTATAATCATAATTGACCTCAACTTTTGCTTGCAACTCAGCTCCTAAATGCAACTTGGCATCCATTGTATGTGACTTGGTAGTCATGGATACTTGTTGTTGTTGATTTACAACTTGGTTCAAAACACCTTCATCAATAGTCATACCTTCATAAAAGTATACAAAAGATTTGTACTCTCCAGGTTCCTTCATAGATTCAGTGACTTGATAGTCATTGGAACTTGTTGTTGATTTGCAACTTGATTTACAACATCTTCATCAGTAGCCATACCTTCATAAAAGTATACAAAATATTTGTATTCCTTTGGTTCCTTCATAGGTTCAGCCTCATGTACCTTTCTATATTTATCAAAGTTTACATTTGCACTTTCCACAACTTTGTTAGTGTTAATATTTAAACACTTATAAGCTTTGCTTCTTGTAGAATAGCCTAGGAATATACCTTCTTCACTTTTAGCGTCAAAATTACCATTCCTGTTGCCTTTAATAATATAGCACTTGCTTCCAAATTTCTTAAAATATTTTAGATTGGGTGAGTATCCATACCATAATTCAAAAGGTTTTGAATGAGTACCTTTCTTGACTTGTACTCGATTCAAGGTATAGATAGTTGTACTTACAACTTCTCTCTAGTATTTCAAAGAAACATACTTCTCCATCATGAGTGTTCTAGCACAATCCATTACATATATGTTCTTCCTTTCAACAATCACATTTTTTGGAGGGGTCCTAGGTGCAGAAGTCTATCTCTTGATTCCTTTATCATTACAAAATATCTCAAACTCATTTGGTGTAAATTCTCCACCTCTGTTAGATCTCAGACATTTTAAGCTTTTTGTTGCCTCCTTTTAGACTCTTGCCAAGTATCACTTAAACATTTGAAAAGCATCACATTTTTTTTTTTTCAAAAACATAACTGTCATCATCCTAGAATAATCATCAACAAATAGGATAATGTACTCATCACCTTTGTAGCTTTTTAGATCAATTGGTCCACATAGATTAGTATAAACTAGTTCCATAATTTTATTAGAGGAGTGAATCTTACTTTAAAAAACTAGATTTTGTCATCTTTCCTAACTAACATTGTATTCCTAGAAATATTTTCTTGCTGCTTTAACCCTTGCATCTTCTTGAACAAATCAAGCTCGTAATCAACAAAAATGAACTGCTTCTTTAGTTTGTCCACCGTGCGATCCCATCTTGTGATTTTCTCATTTCCTCTTCTATTTCTTTCCAACTGAATCTCTTACCACCAGATTTTGGCATGGCCTTTCATTTTTTCCTTTGCAAACTTAACCCTATTAGGGTCCCTAATATCCTCATACTCAAAATATTCCTCTAGCTCATTGATCCAGTCGATCAACTCATCTGGGTTTAGATTTCCCAAAAACATGTCGATATCAATTTTAGGTTTTTTTCTAACCTTAGAAATGACCCTAAAAAGCTTCTCCTTTGCTTGGTTTAGGAATTCTTTGTCTCCTTCCCCTTCCTACCCAATATTTCCTTCTTCTTCATTTTCTTCCTCACTTTCATCGCTTATGACAACATTCATCCTTCTGTGGATCTCATCCTGCAATGCTTGGACTTGTCTCTAGAGGGCTCTAACCTCAAGAGTAACAACTCTGAACCTTCCACCATGCTCCCTTCATGGAGGCATCTTCTTGTATCAAAACCCACAACCACATAGTCCTGGTGCAAATTTCCTCACAGTTGGCACTCTGTCTACACACTCAAGAAAACTAGCTCTGATACCATTTGATGAGGACACAACCCAAGAAAAAATGAACACAATAGAAAAAGGGAAATATTATTATCAGAAGTGATCTACTATTACATTCATTTCAATGAAAATAGATCAAAGATGTGCCTTATGGGCTTACAATGTTGTCTGATCCTGGAGAAAAAAATTCTCCTCTGGTACCTTCTCGAGAACTCCACCAAAAAATGCCTTTACAATGCCAAAAATGCCCTTAATTAAACCAAATTAGGTTTAGGGTTAGGAATACATTTTATAATATTCCATTTGACATCCATCGCAAAAATAGAAGGTTCTAGAAAACACGTCAGAATTCAGTGTAAAATTAGAAGAATCCAAAAATGGTAGTCCAACTTCTGGGAGGCATAACTTTTGATCTGGGACACCAATTGATGAACTATTTACATTTCTGGAAAGATCTCCAAGTGATCTATAGCCCTATAGACAAAATTTACCTTTATTTGATTTTTTGGGCCTGTAATAGGCCATTTAGTGCCTCAAATTTGACTTTGAAGTGCTCTTCGAGGGTCTTTAGGAAACTTAAAACTGTAATAACTTTCAAACCGCAAAGCCTTTTGACCTGTTTCTTTTTCTAGACTACTTTAAATTATAATTATAATCATCCCTCCAACTTGCACCCTCTAACTCACCATAATTATGGATCAATTATGAAATAGCCTTATTTTTATATTGGCACATATCCCAAGGTGCTTAAAAACTCTAGCATATAAAACCAATAGTGGAACCATGAGAGTTAGAACCTTTATTTGACTGTAATGATCCCATCTTTTGGCCTTCACATTCTCCAAAGTCTAAGTGGAGGATAAGAAGAAATTAAATTAATTTCTTATAAAGTCATTCAATTAAAATTAAAAGGTGGCTTTATATTTAATTAATTTAATTAATTATTGTATTACAAAGGAGATGCATCTAGAGTGTGTATTAATTATTGGAAAGGTGGAAGCCTCTAGAAGCACAATTAATTATTGCAAGAGAGGAGTTTCTAGAGAGTGCATTAATTATTGGAAGGGGGAAGCTTCTAGCACTTGCAATTAATTAATGTTTTAGTTCTTTCTACAAGGGTGAAGGAATAGGATAAATAGGGGTGAGAGTCTCATTGTTTAGCATGAGATTATTGTACCGGATGATTATGACTTGCATTTGATAAGAGCTTGGATGTGTGAATCACACTTTTTTTTGGCAATAGAGGACGTTCATTCTCTGTTGTAACATTCTAGACGTCATTCCCTTAGGGTTTGGCCTTTGGAATACATCTCTTTGTACTTGATTGCAAAATTTTTAGAATTAATATAATTTCAGCAGTTGATTCAGCTTTTGGGCATTCTTGGGTGTCCATTATAGTGGTATCAGAGCTTCCTTGCAAAGTCTTTCATAAAGTTATAACCGGTGGGTGCCCATTACAGTGGTATCAGAGCTGTTAGTCCTGCCATCCTGTGGAGATCTTATAGATAGCCGGATAGAGGGAAAAGTGTTTGACAAAATGTATATCAGTCCAAATCAAGAAAATGTAATATTTAGATTACTGGGTACATTAGAGAAGGGGCGTCGTACGCGACAGGAGCAAAATAGGCGAATGGATATGATGTTGCAACTTATGGCAAAAAAATGGGCATCAACATTGACGATTTGTATGTTGCTCCAAACCAGAAGGTAGTTGATTCTTCAGATGGGATCGAGACACCACCGGGCTATGCTATTGGTGATAGTCAGGAGTCCACATATGAAGCTTTGTCAAGGGATGGCGATGCAACAATGATGGGATTAGAAGAATGCGAGGATACTGTCATATCAGTAGCCACTTCTGTGTCCGTTGAACCATCCAACAAGGAGTTTAGTAGTATGCATGCAGTTGTAGATATGTGTTTTGATGATCATTGTACACCTATTATTGCTAATGAGGTGAGTAATATAGTGACAAAGTCATATTATACTGTTGATCAACAAAGTGTTGATGTTCACTTCTGCAATAGTACTATGTTCAACATGGATGCCACATTATCTTATGATAATTTGATGTTTGCGATTGATATTGATCACTCTCCTGAGTGGAGTTGGGCTTTGTTTTGACCATCTACAAAGATTCGGTTTTGTGTTGCAGCAGTTGGGAAGAAGAGATTTCATAGATCTTCTATGGAGCCGCCTTCTGGTGACATCCAAACTTATACTTCATCAGCACAAGTTTTGGGAGCTAACTTCCAGGACATGTGGTTGGTCCTAATGATGTTCATTTTTAGTTTTTTTAACTTTCATATGGATATCACATATTGGGATGCAGGTGGAGGTTGGAGTCCATTATGTTACTTAATTGCTTGAGGACAAGCAATTTCAAGGAGGGCGGATTTGTAATGATCCCATCTTTTGGCCTTCACGTTCTCCAAAGTCTAAGTGGAGGATAAGAAGAAATTAAATTAATTTCTTATAAAGTCATTCAATTAAAATTAAAAGGTGGCTTTATATTTAATTAATTTAATTAATTATTGTATTACAAAGGAGATGCGTCTAGAGTGTGTATTAATTATTGGAAAGGTGGAAGCCTCTAGAAGCACAATTAATTATTGCAAGAGAGGAGTTTCTAGAGAGTGCATTAATTATTGGAAGGGGGAAGCTTCTAGCACTTGCAATTAATTAATGTTTTAGTTCTTTCTACAAGGGTGAAGGAATAGGATAAATAGGGGTGAGAGTCTCATTGTTTAGCATGAGATTATTGTACCGGATGATTATGACTTGCATTTGATAAGAGCTTGGATGTGTGAATCACACTTTTTTTTGGCAATAGAGGACGTTCATTCTCTGTTGTAACATTCTAGATGTCATTCCCTTAGGGTTTGGCCTTTGGAATACATCTCTTTGTACTTGATTGAAACATTTTTAGAATTAATATAATTTCAGCAGTTGATTCAGCTTTTGGGCATTCTTGGGTGTCCATTACAGTGGTATCAGAGCTTCCTTGCAAAGTCTTTCATAAAGTTATAACCGGTGGGTGCCCATTAAATTGACCCAAATGGGTATCCATAAATGAAAACACATTTAATAGAAACTAAAACTAAGCATATTTTTTGGTGATACAAGATTGCCCTTACACCACTGGATGCTCCTACATCAGAAAGTGGGATGTAAGAGACCTTTAAGGGCATTTATGGAATGTAAGAGCCATTAATGCTCTTGGATAGGAATATGAAAGGATAGGGGAGAATTTTGACTTTGTGACTTGGGTTAGAAAGTCCTAACCATTTCTTAAAGTTGTGCACATGTCTAGGAGGGGGATTAGGCTTGGCTTAGGAGGGGATGATGGACTGGTGGGAAGGTACACATCCCTGTAGTAGGCAAATGAAGCCACTAGCCAACTATTATGGGATACACAATAGGAGGGAGACTAGCTCCAAGTAGAGTGAAACCAGTTCCAACATGAACGTGATATAGCTTAGGGGCATGTAGATCGAGCAAAGGTTGAGCTGGGGAAATTGTGGATGGAGTCAAGGTGGTTATAGGGGAGGTTGGAGGTGATGACATTGGAGAGGAAAATTTTGTAGGGGAGGATGGACATAGCCCAGGAGGAGAGGGATAGGCTAGTGGTGGAGGTGGCCACACTAAGGGCACATATGGTAGTGGGGGGAGGGTTGTAGGAGATGAGGCAACAAAGGGGGAAGGTGGAGAACCTTTGAGAGAGAGTGAGATTTTATAGAGGGAGATATCATATAGTGGTGCTAGTAGACCAAATAGAGCATTATAGACAACCAACACGGTCAAGTATAAGTAGTATGCATATAGGCATGCATGGAGGGGGAGAGAGTGGATGAAGCACTGGGGGCTCTTAAAGGATTGATGGGTCATAACGCATAGGGTAGAGCCATAGGAAAAGGTAGAGCCAAAGATGAGATAGAAGGATTGGTGGGAGGAGGGATGAGGCCACCACCACCACCACCAACATAGGGTGTAGAGAGGGACTCTTATGATTCTCATGGAGAGAAAATGATGAATGAGGAGGAGCAATGATATGCTACATTTTTTGTCGATGTATAGTATTGTGGATGTATTTTTGTAGGCACAAACCCAATGTATTTTGTATGGATATTTGTACTATATGGACACTAGATGGGTGGTGTATTATTTATTCTTTTGAGGGTGTGACACATACACACACACACAGAGGATAGGTGGTGTGTTATTTATTCTTTTGAGGGTATGATAAATATATGAGCATTCTTTGGGGTGTGATATGTATGTACTAAATACTATGCCATGTGATTTTGTTACTATACTATTTTGATCTTTCATGGGATGCATTTAGATAGATGTATGAGATGGACTAACATGTGTTAGGTAGGATATGATGGTGGATTTATGAGATATATGTTGCAGATGATGGTACTAATGCTTTTGTGATGCAGGATGTGATTCTTGCTATATGAGAAGTATGATATGTATGAGGTTATTGACACTTTGTGATGCAAGATATGATGCTTTCTATATGAGATGTATGATATGTATGAGGTTACTAATGCTTTGTGATGTAGGATATGATGCCTTCTATATCATGTATGGTAAAAAAAATGAATCTAATTTATGAAATGATCATGATGAGGTAAAATGGATAAAGCTAAAATGAATTGACAAAACTATGATGATGAAAAAAAGATGAAAAAAATGAACTTTAAACTATGATGATGAAAATGATAACTAAAAATAAATTTAAAACTATGATGATGGAAAAGGATTAAAAAAATGAACCTAAAGTTATGATAATGGAAATGAACCTAAAATTATGATAATGGAAAGGAAAAAATGAAGCTAAAACTATGATAATGAAAAAGGAATGATAAAAATGAACCTAAAACTATGATAATGGAAATGAACCTAACATTATGATAATGGAAAAGAGCCTAGAATTATGATAATGAGAAACGATAACAATCAAGTGAAAACCATGATAATGGAAAAGGATAAAAAAATAAACCTAAAATTATGATAATGGAAATGAACCTAAAAATATTATAATGGAAAAAGATAAAAATGAAGCTAAAAACTATGATGAGGGAAATGATGTTGGAAGCATGAATGATAATGATACTTCTATGGGGAAGTATTTTAGAAACATGATTAGGTTATTATCATGATGATATGCTACATTCATGACTGTGTTTGTCATTGATGTCAACATAGCAATTTTTAGTGGAATCTGATAGAAGAACAATGGTAAAGATCAAGTTGGTACAAACAACTAGTTGAGCATTTTCACTAAGAAAGTTTAAAGGGAGATTATACTAAGTGTCTAGTATATGTAGCTAGCCTCAGAAGCATAAGATATCATTAAGTTTGGAAGAAGTGGTGCAAGTTTCTATGAAGACTATTCTATGATAGAGTTTACAGAGGGATGTTTTGGTAAACTTGTTATATCTCTTAGTAGAGTTGTTACTCTGAGATTCCAAAGTTAAAGATGTGAAGAAAACTTTCTAGACATAACTTAGCTAAGCTCACTCATCATAATGTTACATGTACAAAAAGTTATTCAAGTTACAAGACAAAAGATTAATGTTATCACTAAGTATAATGTGTTCTTAATGAGGTCCTATAATAATTATTGAGAAGGTGTAATAGTCAACCCAGGGAATTGATTTATGGATTTGGTATAAAGGAAGGGCATTTTCCTTTATCATGAATGAGATGGATAAGATGCATGAATGATTTCAAGAAGCATGAAGAGCATAATGCAAAGATAAATAGAGCAGAACAAATGTGAAGGATACTTCATTGCCAATGTTTTATTGTGTGATCCAAAGTTTGATATTTGGTTCCAAGGTTTGTGAGATGGTCTATAAGGTTTAACAGTGATTGGTCTAGTTGATAGGATAGGAAAGAAGAAAAAATATAATACAAACAATTATTTTGCAAGGAATAGTTGAAAGATTAGTTGAATAGTGAGTTCAGTGATCTTGCCCTAGAAGCTATTTGGATAGTGGGTTCTTCTATCTTCCACAACTCCTAACAAGGTTGGCACAACTCCTAATAGGGTTGGAATCTCCTAACAGGGATTCAAAGTCTCCTAATAGGGACTCATATGTACTAAATGTGGTAATAGACTCCTAAGAGTGTCCATCCTCTAAAATAGAATATTTATATTAGTACATCATCTAAAGAGAAAGCCACCCAACTTGTTGCATTAGAAGATCATAAAATCTTGTACCAACCAAAATGCTAAGCATAAAAAACCTAATCCAAAGGTAATCACATGTATTTTTAATTTTCAAAATATCCATATAGCTGAAATAACACCCACAACAAGTGTCAAACCTATCCAATTATCTATATCTCCATATGTATACCAAGTAAAGCTCACATTATCAACACATCCAATTTTTAGCCTACAATCACAAGCCTCAAGAGAAATACCTACTAGATATATACCAAGAAGCTCCCACTACAAAAGACAATGTCAAATCTATAACCAATCCATTCACAACATCTTAAAGAAGTTAATACATTAGTATCAAGGATATACATAATACATAAACCAATAACCTACAAGAACAAATCTCATAAAAAATCTCCAATAGTCTCCCAAGTTCTCCACAACCAACAGAGGAAAGAGATCAAGGAATAACCATGCCATCTCTCACATGACATGCATGAGCACAAATGAGTGATCACAATCTCTAACCAATCTCAAATCTAATGTAAGTGAAAAAACAAACATCTAGGAAGATAATCAAGACCAAAGAGAAACCATGCAAATCATAACCTATATCATGTCCTTCTACACACACCTATAGACGTAAATTGGGCAAGTATGATCTCCTCCATTAAACCAAAACAAGAAGCCTTAGAAAAACCCAAACCATACCATATAACTAATCATGAATATAAGCCTCTCACAAGAAGATCAAACTCATAAACCATTCCTAATCCAAGGAATATGCCAGATATAAAACTATCTTGCAAACTCAACCAACATAACGACATATGCAAATGGAGATAACCAATGCTAAACCATCTCTCACATGAACCCTCCAGAAATAACTCATGTACCATAGCTCAAGATCCATATAAATGAAAGAAAATCATAAATAAAATGCACTTGAGAGAAACAATGGGCTATACCTCTCAAGTAGTAAACCACTGAGTAGACCAAGAGTGGGGAATGAGAATGCTCATCAAGATATCCAACTCTTCAACCAAGAATCATCTAAGAACAATCTCCTCTCAAGTCCATATCACGTGAATGCCCCTCAGACTCTCCCGTTGAAACCATCAACTGTCCCAAAAAATAGTTCTCTAATTCAAGAGAAATCAACATTACCACCATCTCTAGGCATCCATGAACACATGCAACCAATCAATCCATGCCAAATACAAATGAAACATAGAAATATCATGAAGTATCCAACTTTTGATCAATGTACTCAATACCAAGAAACTAAACCAAGATCAATGTGAAAGTTCTAATCATGGCCTCAGGAACATAAACATGACAACATGATCTAAACATCTCAACCAAAGAGATAACATGCTCCATATGAACATAGTATAACATGTGAAAACTCCAAGCACATATCAAGAGTATACCATGATATAAAAAATGAAACCATCCTCATACCAAGGATAACATGTCAAATGAAAGCATAAACCACACCTTTACTAAGAACCTTATTAGTCCTCAATATGCAACCATCTCCACACACCATGAAGAAGACCATCTCCACATACCACAAAGAGCCATCTCCACAAACCATGAAGATAACCAAGTGCACCATGCAAATGCCAAAGATGGTTCTGCAACAACAAGACCTAAGATAAACCTCCAACATTTGCAAACACTCAATAAGTTTATTAGTGCCAACAACTCCCACTCAACTATGGTACCAAGTCACCTATGGCATCATAAGATCCATCTCCTACATGAAGATCCCATAGGTATATACACACAACCAAAGTGTCAGTACGAAGTGAAACCAAGATCTCCAAACCAAGAAAATATAAACCAAACTAGAAACTAATCCTATACTATCACCCCATCATTGCCACAAGCTCCCATTAAACTGTGTATCCAAGCTATCCATGACATCATGATGAAAAACTATCCTCTAACCATGAGAATCAACCAAGGCATCAAACCACCAATGAACTCAAAGTACACATTATGAGCTCCTCAAAAAAAATCAAATAACCACAATCCTCAACCAAGAAGATATACCACCATTACCAAATTAGGAATCCAAACCAATAAACAACAAAGATGTACCTCTATATCCAATCATGTCATGCCAAAATCCATGGCTCCATGATCACATCCATGAACTAAGCATCTAACTCTCAATATGTCCAACTTATTAGCATAAAATGGTCAACTAAAATCCTCCACTATGACTATACCTGGTAACAACATATCATCCCTTATACATGAAGAAAAAATTAGCAAATCATGTGACTTAAGGCATAGAAAACCAAAAACCAAGCCACCAATATGAATATGCATCAATAATGAAAGATCAATGTGTAAAGACAACCCATAGCCAAGCTATAAATGCAACCTGTAAGTATAGACCGCTTACAAAACTACATAATTTGTAGACCCAATAAGTCATCATACATATCAAAATCCAAACACTGAAAACCATATCATCATGAGACCAATCTGAAATATGAACTGAGTATACAATGACATCAAATCTTAAATCTTCAAATATACAATGTCATAAATTCACAATGCTACCATAATCAATATATACCATAAACTATTTAGATTAATATATCACCAAATAAACCATGCTAAACCTACACCAAATATGAACCAATGTGTAGAGCTCTCCAAGAGCTTTCTGTTAACTACTCAAAGTCCAAAATCTGACTCTATATGCCCAAGTTATGCCCTAATCTATGCTCAAAATAAACAACATCTAACTTTTAGGCTCTTAAAACCTAACAAAATGTCAAAATCACAGAACCAAACCTATACCAAGTCATAGTGTTTTGAATTAGCTTTCCAATGCATGTAAGAAGTCTGAAATCAATATCTTGAGAAAAAGTAATGGCCATTTTACAAAGATAAGAATTTTACCATTTTCACTGCAATTTTTTTTTTTTTGTGATGAAAATTTTGACGAGATTAAATTTGGCAACCACCATAAGCTGAAACTAAAAAAATCTTTCATTTCCTCTAAAAATGGCCAAACTAGGGCAAATTATATATCAAAATTTATGGAAATGTCATCTTGGATCCAATGGTGAGGTTTTTTTTTACTTAGGAGGTCATTTCTTCAAGCTCCCCTTAAAACCCTCATTTAAATGAAACATTTAAAAAGCCTTTTGTCCAACAATTTTAGATGCCCAAAATCTATCGATATCCCATCATAACAATAAATTCGAAACTCTCAGATCTACAATAAATAACTCATATATCTTGCCCTTTCTTTTATTCTCTCATGCATTGCCATGTATTCAATCTAGGGTTACAACAACAAAACCATAACATTAATACCACTTGTAAGGAAACTTGCAACAAAGAGTATAACTGTTTCCACATAACCCATTATAGATCTAAAATAAATATGCCACTGAAATCCACATACAAGAGAATAGATAACATAACCACAAAAATGTGACAAGATATACCTTGGGAAACCCTCATTGAGGGAAGAACCCATCCTTCAAAAGCATCCATCACCATGTATTATTCATCAAAAAAACTATTGCAATATAACCATGGAAGCCTTCAAAGCCATAGCCACAATCGAGCAATCCATCTAAACAAGTATGAATCCACACATCCCATGCCATGCTTCCAACCTTCACAAATGCTCCCTTGGCTAACCTATCAAGCCTTGTCCCACTCGACTCTTTCTCTTTTTCCCTTCTTCTTGTCACTTCTCACACAACAACTACCCTTGTGGCTACTTGTATAGTAGCAACTCTCACAAAACTACCAAGTGGTATTACATAAACCATGTGCTACCTAACCTATTGACCCCACATTTAATATTGAAAACTTAATTATTTTCTCTAATATTAAATAATTACATTAAATATTATCACAATTTTACAATATAATTCATCAATTATATCCTATGGGAATCTTTCCATGTTTCATGTCCATCTAGGTGCAACATTACATAACAAAATAAAATAATACAATATAACAATATCAATAGGTCCTTCTGTCTTCCACAACTCCTAACAGGTTTGGCACAACTCCTAACAAGGTTGAAATCTCCTAATAATAATTCAAAGTCTCCTAATAGGGACTCATATGTACTAAATTTTGTAATAGACTCCTAACAGGATCCATCCTCTAACAAGGAATATTTATTTTAGTACATCATCTTGTTGGAATCATTCTCACTAGGGTTTTCCCTCTAATCAAGGGTTTCCCTAGTTAACATATCTAGTGTAATTGTGTATGTACATCTTTGTATGGTTGTTGTTTACTTTGATTGAAAGGTTAAGATTATTTAAGGTTGATAATTATTGGATAACTAATTCACCCCCCATCTTAGTTATATTGGAGGACTATTATTTCTAACAATTGGTATCAGAGCATCAGGTACTTGAAGATAAAGTTTAACAACTTTGGGGGATCTATGGAAAATATATTTAGAAAGGATAGTCTAAAGTTTGATGGAACAAATTATGACAGCAGGAAGGAAAAGATGAAGACACATCTACTGTGTATGTGTCTAGGATATTGGACCTTGACAAAATCAAAAAAGATAATCATTGCTGAAAAAGATCTGGAATCTTTTACTGAGGAAGAAAGGGAAATTTTCATGTGCAACATGAGATCTAGAGAAGCACTATTGTCTGCATTTGCTAAAATTGAGTACAAATAGGTAAAATCACTTAATAATTCTCATGAGATTTGGAAAGCTTTGGAAAATGGTTTTGAAGGTGATGAAAATTCTAAGAAATTAAGGTTACAAAGTTGGATTTGTGCATTTCAAGATGCTAAGATGATGGAAAATGAATCTATAAGAACATATGTAGGTAGGATATCAGAAATTACTACACCTGTATCAGATCTCAAGGAGGAACCAAGAAAGATGATGAGGTGATTTGGAAGATATTGAAGAGCTTAACACCACAATTTAAGCAAGCATATCAAATGATATAGCTATTGATCTCTTGTACCAAAGATTTCACAAAGGAAACATTACTTGGGAGACTTGAAGCAGTTGAGAATGAGCTTAAATAGTCTAAAGAATTGACCAGATTAGAAATAAATTTTAGTGCCCTAAATATTCAACCTAACTTATCAAGGAGCACAAGTGATAGTTGAGACTTTGCTAATAGTACTAGTTTTGATGAGGACAGAAAGATAGAAAAAGGAGTAGCCCTTCTGGTAAGAAGAGAAAAAGGTGGTAAGCATATTTATAAATGTTGGACTTGTAATGAGTTTGGTCATTATGCATCTAAGTGTCCTGAAAGAGAGAAAAAGTATAAAGGAAAGTTCAAACCAAGATGAGATAGAGAGTGTTTGTATGAAAATAAATAAGATGATTATGATGAACAACAGTAAGTGCTAGTGATGATGAAATAGGATTTGCAGCTATTAAAGAAGAAAGTCTAGAGAAAATGGCTTTCGTATCACAGGTTGAAAAGAAATCTAATAGGATAATTGAGAATGATTGTTCACATCATATGACTAGTGATATGAACAAGTTTTTTGACTTCAAAATTCATTATGGAGGCATTGTTAGAGTTGGAAACAATGTAGCTTGCCATGTTAAAGGTATTGGATCTATAAATCTTGATGGTAAGACTAACACTAAGGATGTATATATTGTTGATGGTTTGAAACACAATCTTCTAAGTGTTAAAAAACTAGTGTATAAAGGTTATCAGTCACAATTCATAGAGAAGTCATGCATGATATGAGATAAAGATGGAAAAGTAATTGGAATAGGAACCAGATCTAGAGGTAATGTATTTTAGCTGAATCCAACTAAAATGACATGTTTAGTTGCTAAGGTAGGTGATAGTTGGTTATGGAATAAGAGATATTGTCATATAAAATTTGGTAGTATTGTGAAAACTAGTAGTATGGTTGCAGTTAGAGATTTGCCTAAGATTGTTAAGCCTACTAACACAATTTGCAAGGAGTTTGTATTGGCAAAACACACCAAAACTTCTTTTCTTAGAAAGAAGTTTACTACTATAGCTAAGTTGGAGATTGTACATACAGATCTTAGTAGTCCTACAAAGAATAAAGGATTCCATGGTGAAAGGTATTTCATGACCTTGGTTGATGATTTTTCTAGAATGATGTGGGTTGTATTTCTTAAAGCAAAGTCTAAGGAATTCGATAAGTTCAAGATTTTCAAGAATAGAGTTGAGAATGAATCAAGTATGAAGATTAAATGTTTAAGATAAGATAGAGGAGGAGAATTTACTTCAAATGATTATAACATCTTTTGTGAAGCTAATGGAATCAAAATATAGTTATCAGCTTCGAGAACCCCTAAACAAAATGGTATTGTAGAGAGAAGAAATAGGTCAATAACAAAAGCAACAAGAGCTATGTTAGTTGAGAATGATGTATCCAAGATTTTTTTGAGAGAAGCTATGAATACAATAGTCTACACTATGAATAGAGTGCAAGCTAGGAAAGACACAAACAAGACCCCATATGAACTATGGTTTGGTCACTCACCTATAGTTAAGTATTTTAGAATTTTTGGTAGTAAATGTTACACCAAAAGAGATGATGATATTGGTAAGTTTGATGGTGAAAGTGATGAAGGTATGTTTCTTGGTTATTCATTGAAAAGAATAATCAAAGAACTAAGACTATTATGGGAAGTACAAATGTAAGAGTTGACGAGAAATTTAGGATACAAGAAAGAGTAGTTGATTACAATTTTGATGATGAGAATGTTGTTACTAAGCAAAGGAATGATGATTTATTCTTTGAGACTAACAATGATTTGTAAAATGAAGGAGAGAAAAAGAAAGAACACAACTCAAAACCTTAAACAAAGGTAAGAGTTGAGATAAAAACTCCTACTTTTAGTAAGAATGCGACAAAGGATCATCCACCAAAGTAGATCATCAGAAGTAGAGATAAAAGTGAGATGACAAGAAGCATAATCAATGAAGAACTATGTATGATATCTCAAGTTGAACCAAAGAATGTAGATGAAGCATACAAAGATGAATATTGGAAACAAGCTATGAAAGAGGAATTGGATCAGATAGTAAAGAACGAGACATGGGAATTGGTCCCCAAACTAGTAGACAAGAATGTGATAGGAAAAAATGGATATTCAGGAACAAGATGAATAAATGAGATGAAGTTGTAAGGAA
Organism: Cupressus sempervirens; assembly: GCA_028749045.1. Taxonomy (NCBI): domain Eukaryota; kingdom Viridiplantae; phylum Streptophyta; class Pinopsida; order Cupressales; family Cupressaceae; genus Cupressus; species Cupressus sempervirens. Next base: position 168,783,356 of record CM053793.1, read on the forward strand.
CAAGTCAAGATTGGTATGTAAAGGTTACTCATAGCAAGAAGGAATAAACTATGAAAAAACCTATGCCCCTCTAGCAAGAATAGAACCAGTAAGGTTATTCTTAGCCTATGCAACACATAAGAAATTCAAAGCGTATCAGATGGATGTCAAGTTAGCATTTTTGAATGGAGAACTTGAAAAAGAGGTATAAATAGAAAAATTTGAAGGTTTTCCTTTAATTGATGACAAGGACATAGTACACAGATTGTAGAAAACATTGTATGTCTTGAAGCAAGCACCCAAGACTTGGTATGCAAGGTTGGACAAGTATTTAACAAAGCTTGGATTTAGCAAAGGTATGACAGATAGTAATCTATACTACAAAGAAATAGATGATGGATTAATGATTTTGGTAATATTTGTTGATGATATCATATTTGGAGGAAATGATGATGAAAGTGACAAGTTTACAAAAGAAACATGGAAGGAATTTGAAATGAGCATGATAGGAGAAATGGAATATTTTATAGGATTATAGATTGTGCGGGACAAAGAAGGAATCTTTATTTCTCAGACTTAGTATTTGAAAGATCTACTAAAAATGTTTGGTATGGAAACATGTAAACTAGTTGGAACACCTATGGTAACTAGACACAAGTTATTTACAAAGGATGAAACACCTACTATTGAGAAAAAGAAGTACAAATCTATGATTGGAGGGTTGTAAAATTTGACTCACACAAGGTCAGATAGAGCAAATGAAGTTGGGGTGAATGCACAAAGTTGGGTCACAATTCCGCAGAAGTCAAATCCATGAAATGAGAGCTCTTAGAAACAGGTACCTAATTTAAAAAAATCGGCACCCATTTTTGGCTTAGGTACCCAACCCAAATTTAAGAAATGGGCACATATTTTTTTAAAAATTGGGTACCCATTTTTTAAAAGTAAAAAATAGGTACCCATTTCTTAAAAGGCAATTTTACATGTTGCTTTTAGTTTTTCAAAACGGGTACCCATTTTTTGAAATTCAAATAACGAGTGCCCGTTTCTTACAACATGAGGTAGGATTTTTTTTCCTACCTCAGATTTTGGTTTGTGATAGGCTTGGTGAGACCAAGCCTATGCCTTGGCCTTTCAACATTTGGCTAAGGCATTGAACTGACAAATTCATGCCTTGCCATAATTTTTAGAGGGTCTTCCGGATCAAATTTTTTTTTGAAACAAAAACCCATTAGAGCTCTCACTGTCCTGATTTTAGAAATATAAATTTTATAGTGTTATGATTTTATTTACTATTTTTGTATTATATTTTAATCAAAGGTGGTACCTAAATGTAAAATAACAATGTTCACTAAAAATTTAAGAACTTTTTTATTTTATAATTATTCTTAAATTAATTTATATGTCATCAATCTATTTTCAATTCTTTTGAAGTTAAAAAAAAATGGAAAAAAGTGAAATTTTGATCAAATTATGGTGATCGTACATGAGAGGTTTTAAAATTTACCTTTATAGCCAATTAACATTAATAAAAAAAATATTCATTAAAAAATTCAGGAAAAATATTCTCATCAATCTTTGGTGTGCCAAGTAACTTCATTTAAAAAGATTCACAAAAATTCATTTAGTTGTGTCAAATTATGGTGTCCATACATGAGCGTGGTATGGTCCTGAAATAGGCATTTTGAAAAAGTGGTTTTTAAAGATCCATACCCAAAAAAAAAAAAACTATCATATGGGTATACAAATAAATTATATATTGAAAAAGAAGATCCTAGGCACTAAAATTGTTATTTATAGAGTTTTTAAATATTTAATCTCTAAATGCCTCAAATTTTGGCATCAATTGACAAAATATTTCAAAAACAGGAAAAACACTTCCACTTTTTGGCCAAAAGTGAGACCCAACTTCCTGCACTAACCCGTTGAAATTGTTGTGAGATTTCAAGTTGATCCATAAAAGCACATTATGCAGTAGTTAAAAAGATATTTAAATATCTTAAAGGAACACCAGAGTTTAGATTGTTGTATGATAGTTCTAATGATTTTACTCTATATGATTATACTAATGCTAATTAGGGAGGTAGTATGGATGACAAAAAGAGCACCAGTGGTGGAGCCTTCTTTCTTGGAGGAAGATTGGTTTCTTGGTTAATCAAGAAGTAGGACTATACCTCACAAAGTACAATTGAAGTAGAATATATTGCAGCAACAAATAATTGTAATCAGGTTGTTTGGATGAAGTAGATGCTGAAGGATATAAGGATAGAACTCAATGAACCTATTGTCATACATTGTGATAACACAAGCACAATGAATATGTCTAAGAATCTAGTGTTGCATTCTAAGACTAAGCACATTTCTATCAAATATCACATGTTAAGAGAGAAAGTTGTAGAAAAGGAAATTAGATTGGAGCATGTAAGCACCAAAGAGTAGATTGTAGATATTTTCACCAAGGCTCTTCCCAAATAGATTCTTGAATATTTGCAAGGTATGCTAGGGGTTATGCCCCTTCCTACATCAGAGCAGATGATGTAAGAGTGCATTAGTCTAGTGTAATAGAGCACTATTATTTGTTTGGACTGAATGCTAATGCTTCCTATATGAAGGAGTATCTGTGATGAATAGAGCAATCTAGGACTCTTGTTGGATGTTATTTTGAATTGTGTCTTTTGACACTTGAGCTAGTCAGAGAAATTTTTTGTAGAAGTTGATGGTTGCTAAAACCTTTGACATTGATGTCAATGGGGGAGAATTTACAACATGAAAAAAAGTTTGACAATTTGAGCATGGAAAAATAGTTTGATACAGAGAATATTGAGTTATATCAATGAGGGAGATTGATTGATGAAAATGATTAGAAAAGAAAGGTCAATAGTATTTACAGTTGGTATTTTTGGAACTAGATGTTTTTCATCTATTTTTCCATCAATGCCAAAGGGGGAGATTGTTAGAAGCATGAATGTTGATGACACTTCTATGGGGAAATATTGTAGAAACATGATTAGATCATTATCATGATGATATGTTACATTCATTACTATGTTTTCCATTGATGTCAACATAGCAATTTTTTGTGGTATCTGACAGAAGAACAATGGTAAAGATCATGCTAGTATAGATAACAAGTTGAGCATTTTGACTAAGTGAGGTTAAAGGGAGATTATACTAAGTGCCTAGTATACGTAGCTAACCTTGGAAGCATAAGATATTAAGTCTAGAAGAAGTTATGCAAGTTTCAGTGAAGACTATTCTAAGATAGAGTTTATACAAAAATGTTCTAGTAAACTTGTTATATCTCTTAGTAGATTTGTTATTCTGAGAAGCCAAAGTTAAATATGTGAAGAATACATCTTGGAGATGATGTAGCTAAGCTCTCTCATCATAATGTTACATGTAAAAAAAGTTATTGAAGTTACAAGGTGGAAGATTAATGTTATCACTAAGTGTAATGTGTTCTTAATGAGGTCCTATAATAATTAATTAAGAAGGTGCAATAGATGACTTAGGGAATTGTTTTATGGATTCAATACAAAGTAAGGACATTTTCCTTTATCATGAATGAGATAGATGAGATGTATGAATTATTGCAAGAAGAACGAAGAGCGAAATGAAAAGATTTGCAGAGAAGAGAGAATGTGAAGGAAACTTCATTACTGAGGTTTTATTGTGTGATCTAAAGTTTGATATTTAGATCCGAGGTTCATGACCTAGTCTACAAGGTTTGATAATGATTGGTCTAGTTGATAGGATAGAGGAAAGAAGTTAAAATATAGGATAGACAATTATTTTTCAAGGAATAGTTGAAAGATCAGTTCAACAGTGAGTTTGATGATCTTGTCCCATAAGCTATTTGGACAATGGATCCTTTTGTCTTCCAAAACTCCTAACAGGGTTAGCACAACTCCTAACTAGGTTGAAATCTCCTAACAGAGATTCAAAGTCTCCTAAGAGGGACTCATATGTACTAAATTTTGTAATAGACTCCTAACAGGGTCCATCCTTTCACAAGGAATATTTATATTAGTACATCATCTTGTGGGCATCATTCCCACTGAGGTTTTCCCTCTGATCATGGGTTTCCTAGTTAACATATCTGGTGTAATTGTGTATGTACATCTTTTTATGGTTGATTTTTACTTTGATTTAATGGTTAAGATTATTTAAGGTTGATAATTATTGAATAATTGATTCACCTCCACCTCTCAATTATATTGGTGGATGATTGTTTTAAACAAATGAACCTAAGATTATCATAATTGAAATGAACCTAAAACAAATGAACCTAAGATTATGATAATGGAAATGAACCTAAAATTATGATAATGGAAAAGGATAAAAATGAAGCTAAAACTATGATAATGGAAATGATAACTAAAATCAATGGACAAATTATGATGATAGAAAAGGATAAAAATGAACCTACAACTGTGATAATGGAAATGAACCTAATATTATGATAACGAAAAGGATAAAAATGAAGCTAAAACTATGATAATGGAAATGATAACTAAATGAATGGACAAACTATGATGATGGAAAAGGATAAAAATGAACCTACAACTATGATAATGGAAATGAACCTAATATTATGATAACAAAAAGGATAAAAATGAAGCTAAAACTATGATAATGGAAATGATAACTAAAATGAATGGACAAACTATGATGATGGAAAAGGATTAAAATGAACCTATAGCAACGATAATGGAAATTAACCTAATATTATGATAATGAAAGTAATCAACATAAATGATGACTAAAAATGAAAAAGATCATGGTAATGCAGTGAGAGATGAGTGGACATGATATGAAATGCAAGCAGAATGATAGGGAAAGGCATGCGGGGATAGGAGTTGTAGCATATCACTGATCAATCATAGGCTTGGTTGGATGGAGGGGAGCAATGCACACAACTTGGAATAGAATATTTGTGGGAAAAGAGACCTAGGAGATGTGATGGATTTTAGAGGACCAGAAAGAAGAGAAAAGGAGATAGGTTATTAAATTGGATCTAAGGGGATGGGGTGGAATGTTGATAGGATGATAGGAGGTTTTAAGGATTCTTTTAGGAATAGAAAGTGGTTAGGAATGTGGGATGGATGTGTGTGGTAAGAACATATAGGATTTGTTAATATGGATGCAGTAAAAGGGAGATGAAGGAGATTTTTTTGTTTATGGAACAAGGTGATGGGATGATGGAATAATGCTTGAGGCTTGAGGGTGGATACTTCATAAAGAAGTACCACCATGTAGTTTGAGCACTTAATTTGATATAGGAATATTGGGTATATGCAAAATTTACTAAGAACATCAAGGCCTTTACCCCAATATTACATAGGATTGACTCGAACAAGCACACAAGGATAGCCCCAACATCACACATGAATCCTAGAGGAATTAAAGTAGAAATGGTACTGGGTAGTCCACTATCAAACTATATTTCCCAATTGGACCATGTGATCATGAATAAGCACATGTTTGGAACTTGCAAGGGTCACATCCAACTGGCTCACAAGCAAAAAATACCTGATCAAAACCTTTCTTTCTAATTACCCCATTTGCAACACACCATGATATAAAATATTGTGGTGACCTTGAGGAGAGAACAACCAAATTTCTTGAAAAATATACTTCAAGAACCAAAAAGTGAAATCCAATATCCATAGAAAGAAATAAATCCATAAAAAATTAACTTTTTTCCAAAGAGATCGGCAAGATGGGATATTGACGGACCTAGGTTCGGACATGAGGAAGGATGCATCCTACAAGGACCTTTTGGTAGCATTTGGAATTTTAAGAAAATTTTGGAAACTATAACCCTTGTTAGGAAAAATCTTTGATGAAGGGGAATTTTTCTATAGGGTTTGAAAAATGACTTGCCTTTAGGAGAAATATGACTTATGATCTAAAAGGGGGCACAAGGTATGCTTTTAAAGAGACAAGACTAAGAAGAAATGAGAATGTACAAGGACTACTATACAAATTTTTAGGACATTTTGGACATTTAGTACAACATGTGAGTGGTGTTATGTATAATGGAAAAAGCTCAGGATGAGGATGTAGCATGAATGATTTGGTATAGTACACCATTGCTAGAGTTACAAGTGGTATGATACAAAGACATGTTACAAGAGTTAAAATACAATGGATATGATACATTTGGTAAGGTGCATGAATATAATAGAGGTGCTAACTATGGTATAATACACTGGTTTGATAGGATTTCCAAGCTTAGGAATAGGGATAATATGTATATGATTGGTGATAGTACAATGATGGAATTTTTGGAACACCTTGGGAAAATGGGAAGATGGGTGATGAGATGTGGAGGATGGTGTGGGAGGTGTAGATCACTAATAAATAATGAATAGGCCAAATACACATGATGCCTATTTTCTAGGTTTTCACCAAGGTACCTAACCAAGGTGCTTGAATTGCCAAGTTTTCACCATTGGATGCTTATTTTTCCTTACCAATTGCTCTTTTTTCTTTTCAGGACCTTTTTTTTTTTTGATATTTTTGGTTTTTACCATAGGATTAGTGGGATACACTGAGGAACTTACACATAAAAAATTCTTGAAGTGAATGATGTTGGTAGGATCATTCAGTGTTTCTCCCTCAAGTGTTGATAGCTAACATACCCTTGAGCCAAAAGATGGTGTAACCACATATGGACCAAGCCATGTGGGCTCAAACTTGCCCTTCTTTTCTTAGTCTCCCTAGAATTTTGAATTTTCTTTGAGGACCGTGTCACCTTCTTGAAACTGTTGTAGGTGAACCTTTTTGTTGAAGCTTCATTTGAGGCAATTTTGATAGAATATGAGATGGTCATAGGCCTGTTGCCTTTTCTCATAAAGTAAATCTAGTTGGGTGAGTTTGGCTACTCTATAATCCTCATCAGATATTTGTCCTCACAAAGAAATGCACAAGGATGTGAGTTAAATTTCAATAGTCAGTATTTCTTTGGCAACATAGACCAGGGAGTATGGGGTAGTGCCTATGGATGTACAAAATGAAGTGTTATAGGCCCATAGGGTGGGGTTGATTTTAAAATACCAATCATGACCAGAATCATTGACAACTTTCTTTAGGATTTTGAGTAAGGTTTTATTAATTGCCTCAGCCTAACCATTACCTTGTGGGAAGTAGGGGCTAGAAAAATGGTGATGGATGTGAAGGGAAGTGTAGAACTCTTCCATGTTGAGGCTTTCAAAGTTACCTCCATGGTTGGTGAAAATGGTAGCTGGCATGTCGAAGAGACTTATGTTATGATAAAGGATGAAATTAGAAACTTGAACTCTCATGGCAGTGACAAGTGGGACTACTTCTACCCACTTAGTAAAATAATCAATCACAGTGATTATCCACTTGTCTCCTTCTAAAGAGAGAGGTGCTATAACACCAACAAGGTCAAGCCCCTAGCATGTAAATGGCTATGGCAGTGGAATGTGTTGAAGATCCTCATATCAAATGTGCATGTTGCTAACAAGGTAGGCATCATTTGACAAAGTCACAAGCATCATGCTCTAGAGTAGGACAATAATATCCACCTCTAAGTATTTCCTGAGTTAGGAATATACTGCTCACGTGAGCACCACAAAGTTTAGCGTGTACCTGTTTGAGAGCCATTATAGCCTAATTTTGGTCTAGACACCAAGAGAGAGAGAGTGTGTGTCATGATAACTACAAAGATATAGGGTATTAGCTATGAGAGTGTAGCAGGATGCTTGACAAATAAGCTTTTGGCATTGGGTTCTTGTAAGATGGGGATATATGATACCATTTACTAGGTAAGCATGAATTTTGTGGTACCATTGGGATTGGGGACCAACCAAGATGTATACTTGTGTTGATTCATCATTCTTGTAAGCGGGCTCATGTAGCTACTTGACTAAGAATTCATATTGTGTAGCCTCTTGAGGGATCTCCAAAAGTGAACCAATAGTAGCCATGGCATCTACAACCTTATTTTGTAATTTGGGCACTTGTGTGAATTGGATCTGAGTAAAGTGTTGTTTCAATTGATCTACCAATTCCTTGTAGGGCTGAAGTTTATAATCTTTGGTTTGATACTCATCAAGGACTTTCTTGATAATTAATTATGAATCTTCAAAGACCTTTAGCTCTATGATGTTCCACTCAACTATTATATTGAGCCTTGTAATAAGAGTTTCATACTTTGAGATGTTGTTGGTGCATTGGAATTGGAGTTTGGAAGACATAGGAATGCAATCACCTTAAGGGATGACCAATAGTAAGATGACTCTAGAACCATTAGATGTGTAAGATCCATCAAAGCATAGCCTCCATGATGGGTGTTCTTCTATCAGGGAAAGATGTTCATCTAGGAACTCCAAAATGAGAGGTTGATCAACAACCAAGGATGCATTGACCAAGTGATCTACTAAAGAAAAAGAAAATAGGTTTCCTTTCTTAACCCTAATTTCCAAAAGGAATGATCCAAATTGAATAAGCACAAAAAAGTGATCAATGCATAAATGGATCATGTAATGGAGAATATGGAGAAAAGAGGTCCTATGGTCTTTCTATTTTGAGGAGTATGTCCTTAAATCTTGAATAAGATAAAAGATCAATACCAGCCTTGAATCTAGTAAGTGTTATTTTCTCATTTCTATGTATAGTTTTAGGGAATTCTATAACCTATTTTGGATTGGAAATAATGAAACAGAGAAAACCCATAAATCTTTTGTCCTTTTGAAGGGAGGTCGACCTTGACCTTGATAGCAGGGCACAATCTTACCCCATGGCACAATTGTACCCCAAAAAGTCAACCTTAACCTTTTTGGAAGCATGAATGTTGATGATATTCTTGTGGGAGAGTATTGTAGAAACATGATTAGATCATTATCATGATGATATGTTACATTCATGATTGTGTTTGTCATTGATGTCAATGTAGCAATTTTTTGTGGTATCTGACAGAAGAATATCATAAAGATCAAGTTGGTATGAATAGATCATTGAGTACTTTTAGTAGCAAGGTTAAAGAGAGATTATACTATGTGTCTAGCACACGAAGGTAACCTTAGAAGCATAAAATATTAAGTCTAGAAGAAGTTATGCAAGTTTCAGTGAAGACAATTCTGAGATAGAGTTTACAGAGGCATGTTTTGGTAAATTTGTTATATCTCTTAGCAGATTTATTATTTTGAGAAGTCAAAGCTACATATGTAAATAAGACATGTTGGTGATGATATGGTTAAACTCGCTCATCATAAAGTTACATGTATGGAAAGATACTTAAGTTGTAAGGAAAAAGATTAATGTTATCACTAAGTGTAACATGTTCTTAATGCAGTCCTCTAATAATTAATTGAGAAGGTGTAACAACCAACTCAGGGAATTGTTTTATGGATTTGATATAAAGGAAGGACATTTTACTTTATCACAGATGACATGGAGAAGTGATTGTAAGTAACACAAAGAGCGAAATGCGAAGCTAAGAAAAGTAGTGAGAAAGTGAAGGAAACTTCATTGCCAAGGTTTTTTTGTGTGATATGAAGTTGGATACTTGGATCCAAGGTTCATGACCTGGTCTTAAAGGTTTGACAGTGATTGGTTCAGTTGATAGGATAGAAGAGAGAAGTTATAGTACAATACACACAATTATTTCACAAGAAATAGTTGAGAGATGAGTTGGACAGTGAGTTAAGTGGCCTTTCCCTAGAATTTGTTTGGATAGCAGGTCCTTCTATCTTCTACAACTCCTAACAAGGTTGACACAACTACTAAGATGGTTGGAATCTCTTGTCACAGATTCAAATTCTCCTAACAGAGACTCTTATGCACTAAATGTTGTAATAGATTCCTAACAAGGTCCATCCTCTAACAAGGAATATTTATATTAGTACATCATCTTGTGGGCATCATTCCCATTGGGGTTTTCCCTTTGATCAAGGGTTTCCCTAGTTAACATGTCTAGTGTAATTGTCTATGTGCATCTTTTTTTTGAAATAAAAAGTGACCAAAAATAAGGGGGTCGGCCCTTACAAACCAAAAGCTGGTAACTAGCACATTACCAGCAGTGACCAACAACTAACAAAAAAACTAACTAAAACTTCACAAAATCACAAAATAACTAACTTAAGAACAACTAAACTAAAATCCAAAAGATCTAACAACTACAGAAGTTTAACAAAATAACTGTTGTCATAACAAACCAACCCAAGTCTTAGTTACAGTTGGGAACCAATGAAACTAGAAACAACAAAAAAACATAAAAGTCTTGGATCCAAGGATCCCATTAAACTAGAAAACTTGATTTTCTTTTTTCTCCTTGTTCTTCGCAGTTAGCAAAATCCAGGACTAGTCTTCAACAAGAATTTGAAGAGGAGCTTATGGTCATCCAAATCCATCCCAGTATCTTCCTTTTCTTGTGCCAATAGTTGAAGTGTGGTGGCCACAACATGGGTGACTTTGAGGGAAAATTTAGAGAAGGTAAAGAACCCTTCCTCTAAGATCTTAACCCTCTTATCCAAATTGGCATACACCTTCACCTACTCCTTGGTCTCTTCCTTGATATCTGTTTCCACCTTTTTTTCTTCTTCCTTTGTTTTATGTACCTGAATATCATCTTGCAAAACACTAGGATTAATAGAAAACTTATATTTTTCCTTAGTTAAGGATGAGATAGTTATGGGGGAGGTGTCCACTTTGCTACTCTCTTCACAGAAGGTTATGGGCTGGAGGGTGAAGCTAGCAGAAACATGGGTGATCTTCGTGGTAGTAGCATTGTTAGCTGACATCCGAGTCTGAGCATTTTCAATAGAATTATCCTCCGAGCTAAAAATTTTTTCCACCTCCACCTTTTCATCTTCTCTTTTAGAATTAGAGTTGTCTTCCTCCTCTCTTTCTTCTTTATTGTTTTCTGAGCTTTCCTCCTCAACTCTAAATCTGTTGGATTTCTATTTGCAGCTTGCTTGGGATTGGGCAAGTCTTCTAGATCTCCTCCTAGTCTTACCTCGACCTCCTCCTCTAAATCCTCCTCTTCCACCTCAATAGGTTTTTCAACGTTTATCTTTTTGTTGCCCTTTTGTTCCACAACCTTATCAGGTTTTTTCTTTTTCTTGATTTCTCGACTAAGGGAGGGACGAGGGGTATGAATTTTAGTACCAATAATGGTACTCGGGGGATAATTCTGGTGGTGGTACTGGTTGTCAACCACCACCACCCTAGGGAGGCACTGGGAAAGATGGAATTGGTAGAGGTAGAAAATTAGTCCTTGATGGATTATGGTAAAGTTATGCCCTTTATTTCTCTTTTCCCTAACATTAGCTACCATATCCTCAAGAGAATGCAGGAGGAAAAACATGATAGAAATGAAATACCTATTCCTAAAATGATTTAACAAAGGGAAATGGTAGTAGTAGTAAACATAGAACCTACCCTCCAGTGTCAAATATCTCATGAGAACCAGACACACATCATCCCATGGGTCTGGTAGCTTGTCCCTTTTAAACCCTCCTCTGTATCAAATTGGTTCCTCATCTTCTGTAAAGAAATTGTTCATACTGGCCTTATCATCAGTTTTAGTGACCCTTCTCCATTTTTTCCCTTTCATTGAAAGGCCAGTTGCCATAGAAATCACTTCATCATTCATTTGGAAGGTGATTCCATTAATGGTGACCTTGTAGTCATTCCACCCATTAACAAACTGGAGAGCACAATTTTCATCCTACTCCGCCATTTGCATCTTGCTATGATTGTTGTTTACTTTAATTTAATGGATAAGATTGTTTAAGGTTGATAAATGTTTTAGTTATTGGATAACTAATTCACCACCCCTCTTAGTTACCTTGATGGACTATTATTTCTAACAATTGGTATCAGAGCATTAGGTCCTTGAAGATAAAGTTTAACTATTTTGGGAGATCCATCGAAAGCATGTTTAGGAAAGATAGTCTAAATTTTGATGGAACAAATTATGATAGCTAGAAAGAAAAGATGAAGACACATCTACTATGTATGGGTTCTGGATATTGGATCTTAACAAAAACATCGAAGACAATCATTACTGAAAAATATTTGGAAACTTGTATCGAGGAAGAAAGAGATCTTTTTATGTGTAACATGAGAGCTAGAGAAGCACTATTTGTATATGAGCAATGTTAGTATGCTAATAGAAACCAAATTTAAATAAAGCTTCTACAAACTTAAAAAAATTCATAAACTTCAAGATAGACTAAGATGAACTCTCAATTGAAAATATGAGCCATTAATGGACTCTCTCAATAAGAAGCTCTCTTGTTGAGTAGCTTTATCTAAATGGATAGGATGTATGCTCAATATGCTTCCAAAGGCTTCAATGGATGATTGTGGATTTTTTGTGGATAGATGGCTTTAGTATGGATTTGGCTCTCAAAATAGCATTATAACTTTACTTCATGGATTGTGTTATTTTTCAAAGGGGAAGGATCCAATTTATAGGGAAGAGGCTTGAGGGATTGAGGGCTAAGATGCAAGGATGGGAAAAAGCTTATGGAGGGCTCAGATTGCATGAGAGGAGAGCACATGGATTGTGCTTCCTTGTAGCCAATCAAGGAGTGACACATGTCACATGGTGAGAGGATGGAGGAAAGGGGAAGGATGAGTCAACAAAGGAGGCTCAAGGGATAAAATCTTCATAAAGACCCTCATAATGACTTGTAAGAGCAATAAAAGGGCTTGTAAGAGTCATTTATGACCTAGTGGACTTCATAAAGTTTTATGGTTGAGATATTTTGAGGGTGATGAGAGAAATTTTGACTTGGGCTTGATTAGGAAGGTTCTAAGCTTGCTTAGGCTTGTGCAAATGATTAGAGGATGGATTAGGATGGTTTAGGATTAGCTTAAGGATAGGCAAGTGGATGGCATTTAATGAGGGTGGGTGAAGGAAGAGATATTTGTTAACTTTGGCTTGGGTTAGTAAGTTTTAGCCCATGTTTAGGGAATGTGACAAGGTTAGGAGGGGATTAGGATTAGGTTTAAAGACATCTTCTAGAAGAGTCTAGATTTTGGATGAGGATAAAGACTTTCTAGAATAGTCTAGAATTTCTTAGGATGAGGATGAAAACTTTCTAGAAGAGTCTAGAACTTCTTAGGGTGAGGATAAATTAGATTTTTAGGAAATAAATAAAGTTTTATTTATTTCAAGGGTTTGGGTTGAGGAGATATTTATTAAAACTTTTTTAATAAACATGAGGATTAATATTTAATTTTAATTAAATATTTTGAGTTGGGGTTAGGGGTAGGAAATGATGAGATTAGCCTTTAATTGAAATTAAAGAAGGATTAGAAGATTTTGGAAGAGGTTATTAGTCATAAGGAAATTGGCCAAGTTTTGGGCAAAAAATAAATTTTTTATTTATTTTAGGATTTTTGGTCAATTTATTAATTAAATAATTAATAAATAAGAAAATAATGTTTAAATAAGATTTAAACATTTTTGGGAGGGATTCCTTAATTAAATATTTTTAATTAAGATAAAGGGATTTAATGGCATAAAAATTAATTAATTAATTAAATAATTAATTAATTAATAAATGATGATGTCATCAGGACTTTTTCAGAAAATAAAAATACTTTATTTTCTAAAGGTTTTTAGGTGTCTACACTATTGACTACACTTCTTGATCACTTGTTACTTCACATTTGATTTGGAAAGCTTTGGAAACTAGTTTTAAAGGTGATGAACATTCTAAGAAATTGAGGCTAAAAAGTTGGATTTGTGCATTTCAAGATGCTAAAATGATGGAAGATGAATCTATAAGAACATATGTAGGCAAAGTATCAAAAATTACTGTAGGTTTTAAATCTCAAGGAGGAACCAAAGAAGATGATGAGGTTATATGGAAGATATTGAAGACCTTAACACTATTATTTAAGGTAGCAGTTCAAATGATACAGCTATTGATATGTTGTACCAAATATTTCACAAAAGAGACATTTCTTAAAAGACTTGAAGTAGTTGAGAATGAGCTTAGACAACCCAGAGAATTGATCAAAATAAAAACAAATTTTAGTACATTGAATATTTGACCTATTTTATCAAGGAGCACAAGGGTTAGAGGAGACTTTACTAGCAACAACTAATTTGATGAGAATAAAAAGATTGGAGAAAGAGTAGTCCTTCTAGTAAGGAGAGAAAAAAATGGTAAGAAAATCTTTAAATGTTGGACTTGTAATGAATTTGGTCATTATGCATCAAGTTTCCTAAAAGAGAGAAAAAGTATAAAGGGAATTTCAAACCTAGAAGAGATAGATAATGTTTCTATGGAAATGAAGAATATGAATCCGATGAACAAGCAGTAAGCGCTAGTGATGATGAAATAGGATTTTTAGCAGTCAAAGAAGAAAGTCTAGAGAAAGTAGCTTTGATATCATAGGTTGAAAATAAATCTAATTGGATAATTTTAGTGGTTGTTCACATCATATGACTTGTGATATGAACAAGTTTATTGATTTTAAAATTCAGGATGGAGGCATTATCAGAGTTGGAAACAATACAACATGCCATGTTAAAGGTATTGGATCTATTACTCTTGATGTTAAAACTAACACTGAGGATGTATATTTTTTTGATGGTTTGAAGAATAATCTTCTGAGTGTTGGAAAACTAGTGGATAAAGGTTATCACTTGCAGTTCATAGAAAAGACATGCATCATCAGAGACAAAGATGGAAAGGTAAGTGGAAGAAGAATTGGATTCAGAGGTAATGTATTTTAGTTGAATCCTACTAACATGACATGTTTGGTTGCAAGGGTAGATAACAATTATTTATCGTAGAAGAGATTTTGTCATATAAACTTTGACAACATTGTGAAGATCAGTATTATGTTTAAAGTTAGAGATTTTCCTTGTTGAAATATTCAAATATGGAAAGAGTACTTATGAGAGGGGGGGGGGGGGGGGGGGGGGGGTGAATCATAAGTATCCCATTTTATCCAATAAAACTTTTAACTAAAAGTAAATTGCATGCATGTAAATACATCAAATAAACTTGAAACTAAACACATGCATCAATAACTCATAACACTAGAATTTGGTAACCCAAAAACCCTCCAGGAATAAGAAGGTAAAACTGGGGTGGGGATGACACCCACAAAAATTACTACAGCAATATTTTTCAACCACTTCTGATGGTCTGCCCTGTTAAAGGCTTTACACTGTGTCAATAGTGACCTGGTTAGAGGATTTCAAACACTTAACATGAAGTGTTACCCTGTTAAAGGATTTAATCACCTAATTAAGGATTTATCGAAATAGCTATTAAGCTAACCTATAACCATAGGATTTTCATTCTAATACAATTGCTAGAGAGTATTAGGTACAATGAACCTAACTCATTACAATCCTTGATTGCTGAATGCGGGCACTTGTTCTGCTTTCTCTGATCTGGATCCTTTTTGTGATCTGATAATCCTTGCTTCTGAAAATAGAATTCCTTGTGAACCCTTGTATGTCTTCTCACACCTCTTGTCTCCTTTACAGTGAAATTTTGTCTTCCTTATAAAGACATTTGAGAATTTAGGGTTAGGTGTGGATCTACGATCCACATTCAATCTTCATTTTCCATGCAATACTTATCTTTTGCTGATTGGTTGCATGCCTTCATCATTTTTCTTATTGGCTGCATGTAAATTGCATAGGAAAAATAAAAGATTCGATCTCATCATTAAATCCTTGGAGATTTACCTTATGTCGGCTGTAAAAACTATTTGCATCATAGTTTGTGCAATTTCAAACTCTTATGCTGATCTACTGAGTTACTCGGCTCCTGAAGTATTGCTGATACTCGGCAAATGCTGTTTCCTGGATAGCTTGACACCTTAACAAAATTGTATCACTCGACACCTTAAGTAGCTTGACACCTATTAACACTCGGCACTTTGTGTTACTCGGCACTTATACTTCACTTGGTCTTTGATATTCACTCGGTATCTGATCTTCACTTGATATCTGAACTTCACTCGATATCTGATCTTCACTCGATATCTGATCTTCACTCAGTATCTAATCTTCACTCAGTATCTAAAAACTACTCGGTACATGAAGATCACTCGACATGCATGATGTACTCGACTTCCAATGTGGAATGTGATTAAGTGTGTTGGCACTCAAATGTCAAAAACCATTATGAGGTTAACAATCTCCCCCTTTGACATGAGTGACAAAAACACTTAACTGACCTTATAAGTATATTTACTAATCTGATTGGTATGTATAGATTTTGAAGAAAAATTGATCAAAATTTGTAACTTACAATCTTACAATATATACCTCAAAAATTTTTGTAACTCCCCCTGAGTTGATTGTGCCTTATCTGTATAATAAGCTCCTCCTTTGTATTTTTAAAATTTTTTTTTATAACTCCCCCATTAATTTATCTCATATATGTATCTCCCCCTTTTAATCTATATTTTAATCTGTATCTCCCCATTTTAATCTGTATCACCCCCTTTTAATCTGTATCTCCCCCTTTTTGACACTTATGTCAAAGAATGTTTAAGGGTTAAGACCATATTTAGCCAAAAATGTGCTATTTACCTCCATAATCATTCTGAGAGCTACATCCCAATTGTTCAAAGCAATTTCCAGTGACTTATGCTAGATAGCAGTCTCGACAGCAAGATGAATAAGTCCATCTAATGTAGAAAGATTTGGGTCTTTCTTGAGAACAGTTTCAGCATAGACTTGTTCTTTATGGAGTATCTCTAAATGTGGGGTAATGGAGGACTGGAGCTGTATTAATTTGGCCTTGATACTAGCCTCATCTTCTATTAAGACAACTATTTCTTTATGAGTGTGAAGCGATTAAGCAAAATGCTTCTCACTTTGAGCTGGATCACTTGGTAGTTGCATGCTTGAAATGTTTAAATTTCTTTCCAAGCTCAGTATCTTTTGGCTTGTTTCTTGTGTGAAGTATGAAAAATCACACAAATTTTTGTACAGTGAGAATATATTCTCAAGTACCTTCTTCACTTTATTAATAAGCTTTGCCAATTCAACTTGTGAAAGTGTAATTTGTCTTGATATTTTCTCATTCACTTTCCCCTGAAATTTTCTTTCTGACCATTCCATAAGTTTTGCATTGGTTTCTAGGTCTTCATTTGTCACCTGGTCAAAAATATCTATTAATTGCTCTATGATATGCTTTGACTCATCCGGTGATTGCAAACTGAAGGCGTCCATAAAGATGTCCTTTATCTCATAAAATGTTTGCTTATGTTTATACTCCTTCCTGAGTATCTCTTGTCTTTTCCTTTTATTTAGTGCATCCTGCACCTCATTGATTTGATCAATGGTTATTGATTTTGAGTCATAGCTCGGTATGACTATCTCCTCATCTAATTCAGGGTCTCCATAGTGAAGTACCTTTGTAACTCTGGTAGTACTAGATGATGGTACATAAATTTGCAATGGCTGGTGTGAAGGAGTTCCTGAGGTAGGAAAATTTATTAATGTTTGTATTGCCTCCTATTCTTTAGGGGTTTTTACTATTTCCTCCTTCTGTCTACCATGATCAATTATTGTAATTTGTGGAAGTGCACCTTGTGTTTGTGTTGTAGGATCAGATGTAATAGTCTGTCCTATTTGTTCTGTTTCTTTTTTTGCAGCTACACTTTGCTTTTGTCTTGCAGCATCAATTATTCTTGTTGGTATTTTGAATTGACTACTAGTAGTTGTGATAGAAGGTGGTTCTTTTGGATTCACCTTATCTTTGATTTTATTTTCTACTAGTTTCTATAACTCATCTATGCTGACCAATACTGGATCTATACACAATATTGCTTGTTGTGTAGATTTGTCAAGAATTCTTTTTAGATCTTCTGTAGTTAATGGATTGATATTCTGACCAGAAGTATTAGGAACATTAGTAATCATCACGGTGTCTGCAGGTGAGATGGATGCTTGTGGAGGGCTAGGAGGTGGCAATTGTGTGTCTCGCACACTCTAATCTGGTTGCTGCTCTTGCTCAGCTGTTGCCATTTTTTCCTATTTTTGTGTCTCTTCCTCCTCTTCATCTTTCTTTTCTTCATCCTTCTTCTCTTTTTCTCTTTTCTTTTCTTCTTCTTCTTTCTTTTTTCTCCTCTCTTCTATTGGTACAACAACTTCTTCCTTGTATTCTTCTTCAAGAAAATCTTCAATCCTTTTGTACAAATTCTTCCATGATTTCATTGTTCTTTGAACAATCTCTTCCATTCTATTTTGGAGTATGAAGAATGCCCTATACTTAGGTGTAAACCTGTTATTATGCCTTTTGACTACTTTGCTAACTTGTTCTCTAGTCAAATCTGGCAATACACTGGCTAGAGTTGATTCCCTCATCTCCTTCTCCATTTTCAAACAAAAATGCCATCTATCTTCTACAATTTTTGATAGCTCCTTTGGCAATTGACCATCTAGTTCAAGTGGAGTGTACTTGAACTATGCCATCATTTCATAAACTGTTTCTTCTATTTTATTTTGTTCTTCTTTAGTAAATTTACTAAAATAAACTTTATTTAAATTATTCAAGTCACCACTTGCAATCTTTTTACATAAGATATCAGCTGATGAATTGCTTACCTTTTTTGATTGATCTTCTTCATCAGTGTCAGGTTGAGCCACATACCTTCTTCTTTTCCTCAGCTCTTCTTGTGATTCCTTAACTTGTTTCTTCTTGGTAACTTCCTCTTTAGCCTTTTGAGTAGAGGCTCTTGTTTATGCTCGTGTTTTTGGCTTTTGAGGTGATGGAGTGGTAGCTTTCTTTGATCTGGGCTTAGCTGAAGGCTGTTCTGTTGTCTTTCTCTTCTTTGGCTTGGCTCCAGTTGGTGCTTCCTTGAATTCTTCTTCCTCTGCACCTTCCTCCTTCTCTTCTCCAAGACCTTGAGTTAGTTCCATTGGCCCTTGTTCTTGCTCATCTTCATCATCACTGTCATCTTCTTCTTCTTCTGCCTTAGCCTCAATTTCTTTGCCAAACTTCTTCTTAATCTTCTTGATTAATTTGTCTTTCTTCTTCAATGTAGAAGTAGTTTTTAATTTTATGTTTATCTTTGATCTTACCACATCATAAGTGCCAAAATATGGTGCACTTTTATCTGCTTCTTCTGCCAATAATGCAGTTATTGCTGCAGATGCCTCATCAATATTAATTTCGTATCCAAATGGCCTTAGCCATCTTACCCTTGGTATTACTGCTTGAATATAGGTAAAATCTATGTCAACTAAGAAACGTATATCATTAGTATGTTTTTCCACTAAAGAAGCTGGTATCCTTGATCTTTGCTTCATGGATTTCTTGAAATCCTCAAAATAGCTTGTCATCCAGGTATCAAAATTTTCTCCCATTTTCTCTATATATTCATTAATTTGTGTAATGATGGTTTTATCATTCCTCCATGCTACTTTACCAAAAGAAGGAAATTCATTCTGTACATAAAAGAATATGCAAACTAGGATTGTGCCTTTTGTTCTTCTTATAGCAGCTAGGTTTTCATTGATATGTTGCAATTGCAGTTCTACAAGATCATAAGTATGATCCTTTTTCACCAATTTGTAACCTACATCTACTGTAATGCATGGTACACTATTGAGTCTACTGGATTGATAGCATTTGTGAGCAATGACTAACAACAAATTCAACTAGAGGATCCTGTATGGTATAAATTGTCATTCCTCTTTTGTTCCATTGTGCACCAGTATTCTTTTCAATGACCTCCTTTGATTCACTTCTTAGGGTTTTGTATCAATCTAGGGTTGGGTACCTTGTTACTCTATGTATAATTTCCTTTGTCAATTTGATGGGCATATCTTCTAACCACAAGTTTCCTCCATGGATTCTACTTAGTACAAGTCTAATCCATTCAATTTTGAATACGGTAGGAAAACTTAAAACTTGGGTCAAATCCTATCTTTCTATGATTTTGAATTCTTCTTTCAGTACTCCATCTACACATGATTTATCATATGCTTGTCTAATTTCCATGTCTCCTAGAGCTCCTATCTTGCAATTGTAACATTTCCTCACATCTTGAACCATTACAACTTTTGGGGGAATGTGGGAGAGAGCTTCGGTTGGGTCATTTTTGTAGGCAACTTTGGGAATAGGACAGAAATCAGGTTGCTTGACTTCATTTGAAACTAACTGAACTTCAAATGACTCTTTTTCCCGGGTTTTCTTCGAACTTGACGCCATTTTTGCGAACTAGGGTTTATACAACAAATGGGTATGAAACTACATAGCTCGGCACAAATGAAAATACCTTAAGATCGATGAAAAGCGTGTTGAATGAGGTTGCAATCTACTTGAAACACTGGATTCTTGCTATGAAGTTGCTCAACTCTCTTTCTTCTCCTTTGCTTCTTGGTTGCAATGTGAAAAACTGATTGAAATGGCAATAATATACCCTAATTTCATCACATTAAATACTCAACTGCCAACTCGGCTTTTGAAGAAATTTTAACCTAACTCAGCTTGCACTATATTTCACTTTACTCGGCTTCCATTGAAATTATCCAACTCGGCATCGATTATTAGCTCGGTCGCTGTTGGGAGCTTGGCATCTATTTTAACTCGGCATCCAAAGATAGCTCGACATCAACATTTTAGTTTTTGTCTTGACATCTTGTTTCATGTAGATTTATACTTTTCTTAGCTTCTTTGTCTTGGGACTGATGTGTGATATAGCTTTGTATATCAGTCTTGTGTACTTCTCATGCTTAGTTTGATGAAGTGTGATCACTTGACCCATTGCGTGAAGTGATCCCTCCACTTGATGTGTTGCACTCATCTTTCTTTTTCCAAGTCTTATTCATTTGCCCCCTTATCTTTTCGATGTCAATATTTTGTTTTCCTTTGTTATCTTCAGTCTTGGGTGCCTTTGATCTTGTAGGACAGTTTCTGCTGATATGACCAATTTTCAAACAACTGAAGCATGTAGTTTGATTCAACTATCTTTTGTAGTTCCCTTTGAAATGTGTTCTTATAAAGTTTTGTTGTATATGTCCATATTCTTGGCAATAGTGACAGCTGTGCCTGGTGTTGTAATCCCAATGATAATGACTTTCATTACCTTCTATTTTTGCTGGATGATTTGATGTCCACATAGGTTTTGATCTGCATTCAAATGCCCTATGTCCATACTTTTTGCAATTATAACAATGTCCATCAAATCTTTGAGTCCTTGTGACATTGGATCTACAATTTTGTGTCATATGTCCTTGCATGTTGCACTTGTGACAGAAACTTTTGGGTATGTTTGATTGGTTGAATCTTCTACTCTTGCACACATTAGTATTATGCCCCTTCTTATTATAGTAATGACAAGTGGGTTTTGAATTCTTACCTTTATCACTTCTTTGTTCAACACTTTTTGATGATTCTCCAACTTTAGTGCTATTGTATCCTAGTCCTGATGTATCATGGGAAGATTTTGGGGATTTCAGCAACTGTTCAAAATACTTGATGGCTTCACTTGATTTATTGAGATTCTCTGCTACCTCTTTTTCTCTGTTTAATTCATTCTACATTTGTTCATTCTGCATCTTCAAAGTAGAGATCTCAATCTCTTTTACATTGAGTTCATGATGAAGGTTCATCATTTGGGCAAGTGTATCCATTTGCATGTTTGAGATCCTTGTCAATTCAGTACATTTTTCTTCAAGTCTGTTTGCAAGATTTCTTTTGTCATTTTCCATCATGACCTTATCATAAACTACTCTTTTCTTTTGCTCAGTAATTCCACATATCATTATGGCTTGTGATTCATGAGAGATCTTATCTCCTCTGCTTGAATTTTGTTTTTCTCCATCAGTTCTACTATTGCTGCATCAAACTTTTTAGTGTCTCCACTAGAAAATATGTTGGTGGTATCAATCTCCTTGTAGTGTATATCATTTTCAGCTATGGCTAGATCCTTCCTCTTTTTTAATGAGTTTCTCAACTTGTTTCTAAATTCCTCCAAGCTATGCAAAGCAAGTTTCACATCTATCACCTGATTTTCAATGATCTTTCCAAGTTTGAAAGCTTCCATCTTTAGATCTTTTCCTCTAAGTTGTTAGGCTTTTCCTTGTGAGAACTTGGATTTTCTCTGATACCAATTGTTGGAATATTCAAATATGGAAAGAGTACTTATGAGGGGGGGGGGGGTGTGAATCATAAGTATCCCATTTTATCCAATAAAACTTTTAACTGAAAGTAAATTGCATGCATGTAAATACATCAAATAAACTTGAAACTAAACACATGCATCAATAACTCATAACACTAGAATTTGGTAACCCAGAAACCCTCCAGGAATAAGAAGGTAAAATTGGGGTGGGGATGATACCCACAAAAATTATTGTAGCAATATTGTTCAACCACTTCTGATGGTCTGCCCTATTAAAGGCTTGCCTTGTTAAAGGCTTTACACTATGTCAATAGTGACCTGGTTAGAGGATTTCAAACACTTAACATGAAGTGTTACCCTGTTAAAGGATTTAATCACCTAATTAAGGATTTATCGAAATAGCTGTTACGCTAACCTATCACCATAGAATTTTCATTCTAAGACAATTGCTAGAGAGTATTAGGTACAATGAACCTGACTGATTACAATCCTTGATTGCTAAATGCAGGCACTTGTTCTGCTTTCTCTGATCTGGATCCTTTTTGTGATCTGATAATCCTTGCTTCTGAAAATAGAATTCCTTGTGAACCCTTGTAGGTCTTCTCACACCTCTTGTCTCCTTTACAATGAAATTTTGTCTTCCTTATAAAGACATTTGAGAATTTAGGGTTAGGTATGGATCTATGATCCACATTCAATCTTCATTTTCTGCTCAATACTTATCTTTTGCTGATTGGTTGCATGCCTTCATCATTTTTCTTATTGGTTACATGTAAATTGAATAGGAAAAATAAAAGATTCGATCTCATCATTAAATCCTTGGAGATTTACCTTATGTCGGCTGCAAAAACTGTTTGCATTATAGTTTGTGCAATTTCAAACTCTTATGTTGATCTACTGAGTTACTTGGCTCCTAAAGTATTGTTGATACTCGGCACATGTTGTTTCCTGGATAGCTTAGCACCTTAACAAAACTAAATCACTCGGCACCTTAAGTAGCTCGACACCTATTAACACTCAGCACTTTGTGTTACTCGATACTTATACTTCACGCGGTATCTAATCTTCACTCGGTATTTAATCTTCACTCGGTATCTGCACTTCACTCGGTATCTGATCTTCACTCGGTATCTGATCTTCACTCGGTATCTGATCTTCACTCGGTATCTGATCTTCACTCGATATCTAAAAACTACTCGACACATGAAGATAACTTGGCATGCATGATGTACTCGACTTCCAATGTGGAATGTGATTAAGTGTGTTGGCACTCAAATGTCAAAAACCATTATGAGGTTAACATTTCCTAAGATTATAAAACCTTCTAACATAATTTGCAAGGAGTGTGTTTTGGAAAATCATACTAGAACTTCTTTTACCTTCAAGAAGTTTACCACTACAGCAAAATTGGATATTATACACACAGATCTTAGTGGTCCTATGCAGAATAAAGGATTCTATGGTGAAAGGTATTTCATGATTTTATTTGATATCTTTTCTAGTGATGCGGGTTGCATTTCTTAAAGAGAAATCTAAGACATTTGATAAGTTCAAGATATTCAAGAATAGAGTTGAGAATGAATCAAACATGAAGATTAAATGTTTAAGATTAGATAGAGGAGGAGAGTTTACTTTAAATGAATTTAACATGTTTTGTCAAGATAATATAATCAAAAGATAGTTATCAACTCTGAGAACCCATGAATAGAATGGGATAGTTGAAAGAAGAAACATGTTAGTAACATAAGTAACAAGAGCTATGTTAGTTGAGAATGATATATCCAAGATGTTTTGGAGAGAAGTTGTGAACACAATAGTCTACATTATGAATAGAGTGCAAGTCAGGAAAGACAAAAACAAGACCCCTTATGCACTATGGTTTGGCCACTCACCTATAGTTAAGTATTTTAGAATTTTGGTAGTAAGTGTTATATGAAAAGAGATGAAAATATTGGTAAGTTTGATGCTAGAAGTGATGAAGGTATGTTTCTTAGTTATTCATTGAAAAGAAAGACTTATATATGTTATAATCTAAGAACTAAGACTATTATAGAAAGTACAAATGTGAGAGTTGATGAGAAATTTAGGATACAAGAAAGAATTGTTGATTACAATTTAGATGATGATGTTGTTATTAAATGAAGGAATGATTAAGTATTGCTTGAGAGTAATAATAATTTGTAGAATGAAGGAGAGCTAAGGTAGGAACAAAGCTCAAAACCTTCAATAGATCCAAGAGTGGAGATAACTGCTCCTACTTTAGGTAAGAATATGTCAAAGAATCATGCACCCAAATAGATCATTAGAAGTAGAGATAAAGGTGTGATGAAAAGAAGAAGAGTCAATGAAGAACTATGTTTGATATCTCAAGTTGAGCCTAGGGATGTAGATGAAGCATGTAAAGATGACTATTGGAAGCAAGTTATGAAAGAGGAATTGGATAAGATAGTAAAGAATGAGACACGAGATTCAGTCTCAAGACCAATAGACAAGAATATGATAGGAACTAAATGGGTATTCAGAAAAAAAATGAATGAACAAGGTGAAGTTGTAGGGAACAAGGAAAGATTGATATGTAAAGGTTATTCATAGCAAGAAGGAATAGACTATGTTGAGACCTATTCTCTTGTGGCTAGAATTGAAGCATTAAGGATATTCTTAGCATATGAAGCATATAAGAAATTCAAAGTATATTAGATGGATGTCAAGTCAATATTTTTGAATGGAGAAATTGAAGAAGAGGTATACATAGAGCAACCTAAAGGTTTTCCTTTGATAGATGAAGAGGACATAGTATGCAGACTGAAGACAACATTGTATGGCTTGAAGCAAGCACCTAGAACTTGACATACAAGGTTGAACAAAAATTTGACAAAGCTTGGATATCACAAAGGTATGGTAGATTGTAATCTATATTGGAAAGAAATTGATGATGGATTAATGATTTTGGTAATATTTGTTGATGGTATCATATTTGGAGGAAATAATGATGAAGTGATAAATTTGTAGAAAAAATGAAGAAGGAATTTGAAATGAGTATGATAGGAGAAATGAAATATTTTCTAGGATTATAGATTATATAGGATAAAGAAGGAATCTATATTTCTTAGCCTAAGTATTTGAAGGATTTACTAAAAGGGTTTGGTTTGGAGACATGTGAACCCATTGGAACACCTATGGTAATTAGACATAAGTTATCTACAAAGGATGAGACACCTAATATTGAGTAGAAGAAGTACAAATCTATGATTAGAGGATTGCAATATTTGACTCACACAAGGCTAGATATAACAAATGCAGTTGGAATTGTTGCATGATTCCAAGATAATACTAGAGAAGCACATTATGCAATAGTCAAAAGGATATATAGATACTTGAAAGGAACACTTGAGCTAAGATTATTATATGATAATTCTAATGATTTTACTTTATGTGTTTATACTAATGTTTATTAGGTAGGCAGTATGGATGATAGAAAGAGAACCAATGGTGGATCCTTCTTTCTTTGAGGAAGATTGGTTTCTTGGCTAAGGAAGAAGTAGGACTATACCTCACAAAGTATAGAAAAAGTAGAATATGTTGCAACAACAAACAATTGTAATCAAGTTGTTTGGATGAAGTAGATGCTGAAGGATATAAGGATAGAATTTAGTGAACCTATTGTCATACATTGTGATAGCACAAGCATAGTAAATATGTCTAAGAATCCAATGTTGCATTCTAAGACTAAGCACATTTCTATCAAGTATCACATGTTGAGAGACAAAGTTGTAGAAAAGAAAATTAGATTGGAGTATGTGAGCACTAAAGAGCAGGTTGTAGATATCTTCACTAAGCCTCTTCCCAAAGAGACTTTTGAGTATTTGTGAGGTATGCTAGGGGTTATGCCCATTCCTAAATTAGAGTAGAAGATGCAAGAGTGTATCTATCCAGTAGTGTAACATAGCACTATTGTTTGCCTGGATAGAATGCTGATGCTTCCTATATTAGGGAGTATTTGTAATGGACATAGTCATCTAGGACTCTTGTTGGATGTTATTGTTTTTAAATAGTCTAAGTAAACACTTGAGCTAAGTAAGAATCAATTGTTGCAGAGTTTGATGGTTGTTGAAACCTTCGACATTGATGTCAATGGGGGGAGAAGTTGCATGAAAACAAGCAAGAACATGTACATCATGTTCAGGAGAAGTTTAGCATGAATATAGTTTTGAAGAAGTAAAACATGAAAAAATATAAAGGACATTGAGGCATATCAATGGGGGAGAATGATTGATGAAGAAGATTTGAAAAGAAAGGTTAATAATCTTTTGCAGTTGGTATTCTTGGTACTAGATGTTTTTCATCTATGTTGCCATCAATACCAAGGGGAAAGATTGTTGGAAGCATGAATGTTGATGATATTCCTATGGGGGAGTATTTTAGAAATATGATTAGATCATTATCATGATAATATATTACATTCATGATGGTGTTTGCCATTGATGTCAACATAGTAGTTTTATGTGGTATCTGACAGAAGAACAACATAAAGATCAAGTTGGTACAGACAAATTGTTGAGTACTTTTAGTAGCGAGGTTAAAGGGAGATTATACTATGTGTCTAGTATATGAAGGTAACCTTAGAAGCATAAGATATTAAGTCTAGAAGAAGTTATGCAAGTTTTGATGAAGACAGATCCGAGATAGAGTTTATAGAGGCATGTTTTATTAAACTTGTTATATCTCTTAGTTGAGTAATTATTCTTAGAGGCTGAAGTTACAAATGTAAAGAAGACATGTTGGTGATGATGTGGTTAAGCTCACTTTTCATAAAGTTATGTGTATGGAAAGATATTCAAGTTGCAAGGCAAAAGATTAATGTTATCGCTAAGTGTAACATGTTCTTAATGTGGTCCTCTAATAGTTAATTGAGAAGGTGTAACAACCAACTTAGGGAATTGTTTTATGGATTCAATATAAAGGAACGAGATTTTTCTTTATCATAGATGACATGGAGAAGTGATTGTAAGTAGCATAAAGAGCAGAATGTGAAGTTGAGAAAAGTAGTGCAGAAGTAAAGGAAACTTTATTGCTAAGGTTTTATTGTGTGATCCAAAGTTGGGTACTTGGATCCGAGGGTCGTGACCTAGTCTACAAGGTCTAACAGTGATTGGTCTAGTTGATAGGAGAGAGGAAAGAAGTTACAATACAATACATATAATTATTCTATAAGGAATAGTTGAGAGATGAACTAGATAGTGAGTTCAGTGGTCTTGACCTAGAAGCTATTTGGACAATGGGTCTTTTTGTCTTCTGCAATTCCTAAAAGAGTTAGGAAAACTCCTAACATGGTTGGAATCTCCTTAAAGGGATTCAAAGTCTCCTAACAGGGACTCTTATGTACTAAATGTTGTAATAGACTCCTAATAGGGTCTATCCTCTAACAAGGAATATTTATTTTAGTACATCATCTTGTGGGCATTATTCCCACCAGGATTTTCCCTCTAATCAAGGGTTTCCCTAGTTAATAGATCTAGTGTAATTGTCTATGTGCA
The DNA here is from genome assembly GCA_028749045.1 of Cupressus sempervirens. NCBI lineage: Eukaryota > Viridiplantae > Streptophyta > Pinopsida > Cupressales > Cupressaceae > Cupressus > Cupressus sempervirens. The sequence goes on from CM053793.1 coordinate 168,810,967, forward strand.
TCTTGTTATGGTTGTTGTTTACTTTGGTTGAATGGATAAGACTATTTAAGGTTGATAATTATTTTAATTATTAGATAACTGATTCACCCCCCTCCCCCCTCCACTCTTAGTTATCTTGGTGGAATATTGTTTATAACAGACCTGCATATGACCCCATGTTAAAGTCATTACTAACACTTTAACAGGAGTAATGACTTTAACAAAAACATAAATCACTCTATTGATTATGTTTCCACTATGAGATGCCCCCAGATGAAGACAAATAAAGGGAAATACCACATAAACATACAAAGAACACATAAGGGATCTACCTACTATGGGGTTAGTATGATCATAAGATTATATATATATGATATTATTGCATATAAACTAATATCATTCCCCAAAGAAAGTAGAACTACAATAAAAAAGGAGGAAAAATTACATATGAAATACAAAGAAGAATCTTTTTGGACCATGACCTAGAGACCAAAAAGAATCAGTGCTGCCAAGTCGCAAATCCAAGTAGATTACACAAGGCAACATGTATGAACAATAGCATAGGTACAACATAACACGAAAAAACATACAGAAGAATAGAGATACATATAGAGGAATAATATAATAGATTTTATTCCTTAATTACCTTGCACCAACAAAGCATCAAAGATTGTATAAAATAATCTAACAACATTTAGCAAATACATAATGGGAGAAATACAATACAATAGACAAACATACAACAAAGACTATAATGAAGGACTAGCCAATCAAGTGCGTCACTTACTCTCCCCATCTCATTGTATATCATTTAGAGAAGGTGGGTAACTCACAAGAGGACTATATCCAATGTAGTAGAAATGATAGCCAATTCCAAACAAGACTCCTCTTGAGAATCACAATGTTTGATACTAGGTGTAAGTGTCAATTGTGAGGAAAACATATTAGGTAAATCAATGTAAATGTCAATAGTTTCATATTCATCATTAAAATAATTAATAGTGTATTCTTTATCTAAATTAATCAAAATAGGATCTAAGACACAAATAGAATCATCATAATTATGTAGCTTAATATCATTATTAGCAACAACTTCTTCTAACACATCATGCATAGTTGTACCCAAAGAAGGTAAATATTTTTGAACAACAAAATTATGAGCTTTAGCTTGAGCATGACACTTTTTATGGTGTTCGTTAGTAGATTGATTACATTTTTCCTTACTTGAAATTTGTTGAGAACTAGGAGGAACAATTATAAGATCCTTCACTAGTTCTATAGAAGAATTAATAGGATTACTAAAAAATTGACAAGCAATAGGAAGAGCTTGATTAAAAATTGTAGAAGCCATAGATAAAGGAGGTATGAAAGGTGTAGGAAAAAGACCATGATTAAGACCCACAGGAGCTAAACCTAACTCGAGAATCTTACAATGCTTATAGAATTCATATGAATGGAAAAGATGATTAGGTCAAAAAGGATATGGATTAGGTAATGAAGGCCAAAAGAAGACAATGGTAGCAGAATCCATGGGCCTAGAGGTATAATATAAACTATGATTAACTGTCTTCACTTCATCATCATAAAACTTAAGACATTTATGAATAGGTGAAGCAATAACATGCATGGCATTTAACCATGGTAAACCAAGCCTAACTTGAAACTGATTAGAAGTAGGAACAACAACAAAGGTGGTGTTCACAATCTTTCTACAAAGTTGAGCTGGTAAATCAATAGAACCAAATGATGGATAAAGAAAACCATTAAAATTTTGAATCTACACATTTGATTTATCATAAAAATCACATTGCAAATTTTTAATAAAAATATTTTCTTCTATAATAAAATTGACTAAGGAAGTGACGTAGGGGAAGGGGTGAATAACTAGGGCCAAAGGCTCATGCAACTATCCAAACCACCCTGCAAGAGTTAACACAATGGAAGCAAACAAAAAGAATAGACACCAAAGGAGGAAGAAGAGTGAAATACTTTATTGATTCATGAAAATATCAGCATACATGCCCAGCTATAAGGCCTTCTAGGTTATGACCATATACAATCAATTCCAAAAAATTTGCATTCCAATCCTCTAAGTCTCCTCAATAGTACTATCCTTGCTCCCAAAAACTGCCTAAAACTTTATCCTAGACCTTTTTAAATACTTACCAAAATGGCTTATAGAAGATTCCAAAACATAGGAGAGCCACAATTCAACTCACAATAAATATTAACTACATATACAAAAATTAAATGTGAGAAAATTTAGCCCAAACTAGAACCACATGCAAAGAACTCGGCAAATGAAAGCTTTTCCAAACTAGCACTTGACATCCATACAAGCTCAACATCCAAAGGAATCACTTGGCAGAAAATAGGAACTTGGCATCCAAAGAGATGACTCGACATCCAAAGAAATTACTTGACAACTAGATGAACTAACTTGGCATCTAAATAAATCAGTTGGAAATCAAAGGAACTTGGCAACCAAAGGGAATCACTCGGCACCCAAAAGATCACTCAACAACCAAATGCTTGGTATCAACTTTAGAACTCAGCAACAACTGATAGAATGAACAAAAATGCAAGATTCCAGGGAAACACAGGATGCTCCTACATCAGACAACTAGGGTTGGAGAAAAAATGAATCTCCTAAATCATGCGAGTGTCAAAACTTGAGCTGAATCCAATTCAGATTGAGAAATCCATGTAGCATCTTCAATAGGTCTATTCTTCCACTTTACCAAATATTCATAGTAATCTTTTCCTCTTGCGCTCTTACCAACTCTCTGATCAAATATCAGTTCAACTTCTTCAATTTGCTTCTTAGGATAATCTTCTGATACAAAAAATTCATCATCTGACTCATGACACTTATAAAAATTTGCAACATTGAATATATGAGATATATCCATGTCATCAGGTAACTCAACTTCATAAGCATTACCACTGTCAAACTTCTTCAAGATCTTACAAGGGCCAAATTTCTTCATTTTTAGCTTACTATATGTTCCAACAGGAAATCTTCCTTTTTTTAAATGAACCATCACCTCATTACCAACTTCAAAAATATAATGTCTTCTAGACTTATCAACATTCTCCTTGTACTTCTAATTACTTTGTTCCAACCTCAACTTCACTTCCTTATGTAAAGACTCCATAAAATCAGAAAATTCTTCTACTGTAGTGCTCCTCTTTTCTTCACCAACAATATCTCTCAAATATGATATACCTCTAGCTTGCATTCTATTAACAATCTCAAAAGGTGTTTTCCCTGTACTCCTATTCACAAAATTTTTATATGTAAACTCAGCTTGTGCTAACACTCCTTCCCAATTACTTGGCTTAGCTCCAACTAAACATCTCATCAAATAACCCAAGCTTCTATTCACAACCTCTATCTGTTCATCTATCTGTGGATGGAATGTAGAACTAAACTTCAACTCAATACCCATCTTCTTCCATTAAGTCTTCCAAAAATAACCAACAAACTTACTATCTCTATCAAAAATAATACTTCTTGGTAATCCATGCAATCTCATAATCTCTTTAAAGAAAAGTTCAGTAACATGCTCTGCATCTGATGTCTTCTTACATGGTATGAAATGAGTCATCTTAGAAAATCTATCCACTACAACAAATATGGAATCATACCCCTTCACTATCTTAGCAAAATCCATACTGATGTCACTTCAAGGTTTCTCAGGAATAGTAATAGGTGTATACAAACTAGTATTTTGACTTACTCCTTTTGTAATTTGACAAACTCCACAACTCTTTATGAATTTCTGAACATCCTTATACATTTGTGGCCAATAATAGTTCTCTTTCAGGAAAGTCCATGTCTTATCAATTCAAAATGTCCAACCAATCCACCACTATGCTTTTCCTTAATCAGATTCAACCTCATAGAACTTCTAGGAATACACAAATGAATGTCTTTGAACAACATACTTTCTTGAATAAAATACTCATCATACTTACTTATGTTATCTGTCAGGTTTGGTGCTCCACACTCTCTCCATGCCTTAGAAAAATTAGGATCAACATCATACAACTCTTTTATTTCATCAAAACCAAGAACTTCAACCTTCATTTTAGTCAACAAAGAATGTCTTCTACTCAATTCATCAACAACTTTGTTAGTAACTCCACTCTGATGCTTAATAAAAAATGTGAGACTCTACAAGTACTCAACCCACTTCATATGCCTCTGATTCAACTTATGCTGACTTCCCAAGTATTGTAAAGATTTATGATCAGTATACAACACAAACTCCTTAGGAATCAAATAATGTCTCCACTTCTTCAATTCTTGAATAATAGAATAAAATTCTTGATTGTACATAGAATACTTCCTTTTGGCATCATTCAACTTTTCACTAATGAAAGCAACATGTTTACCTTCTCGAGTTAATACAATTCCTATTGCACTACCACTTGCATCACATTCAACTTGGAATACCTTATTGAAATTAGGCAAAGCCAATATAGGTAATTCAATAACCTTTTGTTTCAAAGTCTCAAAACTCTTATCAGCTCCATGTGTCCACTTGAATTCCTTTTTATCTCCTCTCACTGTCTCAATCATAGCATTACAAATAGAACTAAAATTCCTTATGAACTTTTTGTAAAAACTAGCCAAATCATGAAATCATCTTACCTCACCCACATTCTTAGGTGTACGCCATTCCAAAATTGCTTTAACCTTCTCAAGATCCATCTTCAATCCATCATCCAAAATCACAAATCCCAAATACACAATCTCCTCTTGCATAAAAGAATACTTTTCAGATTAATCAACGACTTTTCCTCTTTCAACCTTTACAATACTTGTCTAATATGCTTAAGATGTTCTTCTTTAGTTTTACTAAATATCAGATTATCATCCAAATAAACAATCACAAACTTACCAAAGAATCTTTTCAAAACTTCATTCATCAACCTCATGAAAGTACTAGGTGCATTAGTCAAACCAAAAGGCATAACCAACCATTCATACAAACCATCTTTTGTCTTGAAAAAAGTCTTCCATTCATCACCTTGTCTAATTCTGATCTGATGATAGCGACTCTTCAAATCAATCTTGGTAAATACTTTTCTCCACTCAAACAATCCATTATGTCATCCACCCTTGGCATAGTAAACCTATATTTCACTGTTATCTTGTTAATAGCTCTAGAATTAGTACACATTCTCCATTCTCAATTATTTTAGGTGCTAATACAATAGGTACAACACATGGAATCAAGTTTTCTCTAATCAAACCTTTCTACAACAACTCATGCACTTGTCTATTAAGTTCTTCATTCTCTGTAGGTGTCAATCTATATGGTGCTTTGTTAAGAAAACTTGTTCCAGGAATCAAATCCATACAATGACTTATACTTCTCATTGGTGATAAACCCTCAGGAATATCCTCAACAACAATATCCTTATACTCATTCAAAAATTCTATAATTTTTACTGGTACTTAGCTATGACTATTTGCTGTCTCTCGATCATTACTAGCTTCTGCTGGTTGGTCACTACTACCAACACTCGGTCCTCTAGGAACCATGGCAAAACATACTTGATTCTTCTTCACTTCCTTTTCAAATTGTTTCCCATTAACCATGCAAACTTTTATTGTAGTACACTTAACCTCATCTAGAATTTCAATTAAAGGCAACAATATTTGCTTCTTCCCATTCACCCAAAGAGTATGTTGATTTAATCTTCCATCATGCATAGCATATCTATCATATTACCAAGGTCTACCCAACAAAATATGACAACAATCCATAAGCATAATATCACAAAAACTTCATCAAAGTAATGTCCAATCTTGAAATTCACAAGGCATTGCTCACTTACCAATATGTTAAGTTCATCTTTGATGCATGAAACATGATAAGGTTTAGGATGATTTAGCCTTTGCAATTGCAACTTTGTAACCAACTCTTCTGATGCCAAATTTGTAGAACTTCCACTGTGAATGATCACTTTGAAACATTTTCCAACCATCTTACATCTTGTCTTAAAAAGACTTCTCCTTAAAACAAGTTCCTCATCATTTCCCTTATTACATAAGGTTCTTCTCACCATCAAATTTTCTCTAGCCTCAGGTCCACTTGGTGAACCCTCATCATCTCCTTGAATTAGAACATTTCTATTACCTTTCCCACTTTTAGAGGATCTACATTCAAAAGATCTATGTCCCTCTTTACCACATCTGAAACAATTACCATAAAATTCACCTCTAGAATAAGAATTACCTCTTCCTTGGTAAGAATTAGTACCTCTTCGATAAGAATTACCACTTTTCTATTTAGTCTTTCCTTTGTCATCATTCTTCCACTCAGATTTTTCTTTATCCTATACAAAATTGTTAGTCCTACCACCTTCACCATTAGATCTACCTTTGCCCCTTTGGAATCTACCTCCTCTACCACTTTGTCTTTGTTCATGCCTCTTTGTCAAGATCTCCTCAACTTTCAAGGCATATTGGTATGCTTCTTCTACACTCTCCAACTTCACAAAACTTATTTCATCTTGAATTCTAGATCTCCTTCTATTAATATACCTTGTAGTTTTCTCAACATCATCATCCACATGTCCAAATCTTATGTCCAATCTATAGAATTCCTCGGTATACTCCTTCACACTCATGTCTCTTTGTCTCAAATTTTGCATCTTTCTTAGCAAGCTAACTTGGTAATCAATAGGAAGGAATATTTTCTTTACCCTGTTCACCATCTTAGGCCAAGTTTTGATATTCTCCTTTCCTCTCCTTTGTCTATTAGTTTGCAAATCTTTCCACCATAGTGATGCATGACCTTTCAACCTAGTGACTACAATCTTCACCTTTCTATTATCAAGAGTGTTTTCATACTCAAAGAACTTCTCCATATCTGAGATCCAATCCAACACAACATTCCAATTTTCCATCATAAGGAACAACTTCTACAATAGGCTGTGAATTTTCCCTAGACAACACTCGCAACAATATTTCTTCATCTTGATCTTCTTCAGGTGCTAGATTATGGTTTGGTGTTATTGCTTCATCATCACTTACATCATCAAGATGTGCTCCTCTCCTCTGGGCTATCTCCACAACATCTAATCTAGCTACACTTTGTCTCAATTGATCCAATATGGCATTATCAACATTTTCTCTACCATGAACCATCTTTACAAATTAGGTTCCTACAAGATTTTAACTCTCTACAAGTTATAGGTCAAATCCATAGATCTGCCACCCTACAACTAAATCCAAATTAGGGTTCTACACAATCCAATCTCCACAAGGATGAGCCTCAAGCTTTGATACCACCTAATATAGGGGAAGGGGTGAATAACTAGGGTCAAAGGCTCACCCAGCTATCCAAACTGTTAGGGTTAAACCACAGACATAAATAACAATTACATGAAAATAAACCAATAACAAAAAATAATAGATCACATAGAAAAGAACACAAGACACCCAAATTTAATGCGGTTCACCCAATCGCTGGGCTATGTCCACCAAATAGAAAGTCCAATATTTTTCATGATTCAGTGATTACAACCTGATTACAATCCGTAATCCCTTACAGCTCAATACTGCTGCAAGAACCAATTTCACATCACACCTTATGAAACAATCACTAACCCTAAGCCCTTTTATACGAGTATTTTAACTTCTTTAGGGTTATAATTAATAATTACATTTTTTCCCAAAATCTTGATAAAATAGGGCCCAAAATTTTTTTTTTGGGGCCCAAAGAATTTATGAAGTATGTACAATACTTTCCTAATTAGTCACCACAATCTAACAATATCCCACTTGGGGACTAATCAGGCTCCACACTAAACAACAATCTCCCACTTGGAGACTAATCCTGTAGCAATACCACTACCACATGGGGCTACCACTAGATTAAACCACCCTAGACTCTATTATTCTTTTATTCATATTCAGTCTAGAAGACCAACCAAAGCTGAAGAGGAGTTCAACTTCTCCCTTGTTACTACCTTTGTCAACATATCTACAAGATTGTCATTGGTATGTATTTTCTCTAGCTTTAACTATCCATCCTCCAAAACTGACTGAATGAAATGGTACCACAATTGTATGTGTTTGGTCTTTGAATGTAGAGTTGAATTCTTTGCAAGATGAATGGCACTCTAACTATCTATGAACAAATAATTATCCTTCTGAGGATGTCTCAATTCTTGCAAGAAGAACTAAAGCCATATCATCTCCTTGGCTACCTCTATAGTAGCTACATACTCTACCTCTGTAGTGGATAAAGCATTAACCTTTTGTAACCTAGAAACCTAGCTCACAACTGCCCCACCAATAGTAAAGATGTAACTTGTTGTACTCTGCCTGGTATCAATATCCCCTGCCAAATCTGAGTCAACATAGCCCTATAAATCAGTAGTAGAGCCCCCAAAGTGTAAACACTTAGTGGATGTTCCTCTCAAATATCTAAGAATCCATTTGACTACATTCCAATGCTCAATTCCTGGATGACTCATATACTAGTTAACAACTCCCACTGCATGTGCAATAGCTGGCCTAGTACATACCATAGCATACATCAAGCTTCCTATAGCTGAAGCATAGGGTAAATTGGACATCTTATCCTCCTCTTCTTGTGTCTTGGGACACATCTCCTTAGTTAATTTCAAATGACTAGGTAAAGGTGTGCTGACAACTTTAGCATTCTCCATAGAGAAATGTTGCAACACTTTCTCAACATAATTAGCCTAAGATAGCATCAATGTTGTATTTTTCCTATCTTTTCATATCTTCATACCAAGGATTTTTTTTGCTGCCACCAAATCCCTCATAGCAAATGCATGTGCTAATTGGCTTTTTAGCCCCTTAATGTGATCCATGTTAGACCTAGCTACAATCATATCATCAACATATAAACATAAAATAATGTAGCTATCATCATCCAACCTCACACAATGATCTGAATGACACCTACTGTAACCATGCTCATGCATAAAACTGTAAAATTTTAGATACCATTGTTGAGGTGCTTGCTTCAAGGCATATAAGCTTTTCTTCAATTTGCACACTAAGTTCTCCTTACCTTTGATCGCAAAGCCCTATGGATGAGCCATATATATCTCTTCATCCAAATCAACATGAAGAAAGGATATTTTAACATCTAGCTACTCTAAATGCAAATATTTAGTAGCCACTAGACTTAACACAATACAGCTAGAAGTCATTTTAACAACATGAGAAAATATCTCATCAAAATCAATTCCCTTTTTCTGTGCAAATCCTTTTACAACTAACCTAGCTTTAAATCTTTTCTTACCTCCATCTTCTTCTTCTAACATGTAAACCCACTTATTCTATAAAGCCTTTTTACTTGTAGGCAACTTACACAAATCCCATGTCTTATTCTTTAGCAAAGAGTCCATTTCATCTTTCATTGCAGACTCCCATTGAATATTAGTATCCACCTGCATAACTTCATCATAAATTTTACATTCACTAGCATCAGTAAGTAAAATAGAATACAAAGAGGGAGAAAATATTTGTGGAGGTCTAATTTTCCTTGTTGACCATTTAACATTCACTGGTGTGTGTGGTATTTGTTTTTGTGGTTGTTGCACATCATTAGGAATGGCTGGAACATCAACTTTTGGAGTATCATCCAATACTACATAATCATCTTCTTTCTTCTCATGTTGCTACAATAGATCTTTGTACAACACTTTCTCATTGAATATGACATCCCTGCTTCTTAAAATTTTATGATTTTCAAAATCCCAAAGCCTATAACCAAACTCATTAACTCCGTATTCAACAAATATACATTTCTTTGACTTAGCTTCTAGCTTGGTTCTATTTTCAAAATCTATGTGAGAAAATGCTTCACAACTAAAGGTTTTGAGAAAAGAATAACTCACCTTCTTACTATTCCATGCCTCCTCTGGAATACCACAGCCCAAAGGAGTAGAGGGACCTCTATTAAACAAATATAGAACAGTATTGGCAACCTCCACCCATGTGTGTAAGGGAAACCCAACATGCAACCTCATGCTCTTTCCGTGCTCCATTATAGTCTTGTTCATGCATTCAGTGACTCAATTTTCCTATGGAGTCCCTAGAATAGTTTTCTATCTATGAATACCATTAGTGAAGCAATAATCTTCAAATTCACGATTGCAATATTCACCACCATTATCAAATCTAAGACATTTTAATTTTTAATCAATCTCATTTTCAACCAAGCATTTCCATTTCTTAAAAGTTTGAAATACATCAGATTTTTGTCTAAGGAAATAAACCCATACTTTTCTAATTACATCATCAATAAATGTAACATAGTAATGAGAGCCTCCAAGGGAAGATACCTGAGCTGGTCCCCATATATCGGTATGCACAAGCTCTAATTTCTCCCTTTTATTTTCTTTCCCAGTCTTTGCAAAAGTTACTCTCTTTTGTTTTCCATACACACAACTTTCATAGAAATCCATATTAACACATTTTAGACCTGGTAAAACTTTTTTTGAATGAAGTACTTTCATACCTTTCTCACTCATGTGCCCAAGTTTATTGTACCACAATGCTATATCAGAATCTACAATAGCTATTTGTTCTCCCTGCTCAACTGCAACAATTGTTCCTGAACATTCATTTTTCTTTGAAATAATTTAAGTAGAAGGAACAATATGACTTGTACAAAGATATAAGGTGCCTGCTTTCACACCTTTTGCTACTACAAGGGAATCTTTTGAAACCTTCCAATTTTTATCATTAAAAGTAACTACACAAACCTCATCACCAAGTTTCCCTATTGAAATTAAATTCCTACTCAACCTTGGAACATGTCTTACCTCATGTAGTAGCCAATGATTCCCATTTTGAAACTTAATATTAATTTTTCCCTTTTCAACAATCTGACAAGGTTCATTATCCTCCAAATAAACAAGCCCAAAATCCCCTTGGACATAATCAATGAAATAACCTCTGTGAGGTGTAGCATGAAATGAAGCACTAGAATCTAAAACCCATGAATCATCAACACTTTCTAAAGATAGAAGTAAAGCATCCTCTACAGATTTTTTACTTACCACATTTGCCTCCTTGTCTCCATCTGATTTAGCTCCTTCATTTTTATTTTGATTCCAACAATCTTTCTTTTTGTGCTTTGGTTTCCCACAGTACCAATAGTCATTCAGTCCCCTTGATTGAGACCTCCTCCCCTTTGACTTTCCTCTTGATTTACCATGATGTCCATAATTAATTCTTGTTTTGCCCATGCTTTGTACATTCAAAGCACTTCCTGATGTAGATCCACCTAAGGTTTTCCTATGAGTTTCCTCACTCAAAATAACAGCAATCACATCATCATATTTTAGGGTACTAGATCCAGGAATAAAATTACTCACAACCATTACCAAGCCATTCCAGCTTTTAGGCAAAAAACACAAAATCAAGAGAGCCTTAATTTCTTCTTCAAAATTGATACCCACAGAAGATAACTGACTAGTAATAGTATTAAATTCATTTAAATAATTTATAACAGATCCACCTTCTACCATTTTCATATTAAATAAATGCTTCATGAGAAATACCTTGTTTGAAGCGGAGGGCTTTTCATATAGTGTCGCTAGGGTTTTCATCAATTCTTCTATCGTCTTTGCTTTTGTAATATTAAATGCCACCAATAGTGTGAGGCATAATTGAATGCTTCCAAGTGCCTTTCTATCCAAAAGATCTCATTCATCATTTGACATAGATCCCTGATTCTTGGCTTTGCCTTCTAATGGCTTCCATAAATCCTTCTGATATAGATAGTCTTCCATTTGCATCTTCCATAGCTAGAAGTTCTACCCATTAAACCTATCAACCCTCAACTGCCATTGCTCCCACTCAACCGAGAGACTCCCACTCAATCGTGAAACTTTCCTGAAGAGGATAACTGAAAAAAAACCTGGCTCTAATACCACTTGTTAGGATTAAACCACATACATAAATAAAAATTACATGCAAATATAACCAATAACAAAAAAAAATAGATCACATAGAAAAGAACACAAGACACCAAAATTTAACATGGTTCACCCAATCCTTGGGCTATGTCCACCAAAAAATAAGTCCAATATTTTTATGATCCAGTGATTACAACTTGATTACAATCTGTAATCCCTTATAGCTCAATACCAATGCAAGAACCAATTTCACATCACACCTTATGAAACAATCCCTAACCCTAAGCCCTGTTATACAAGTATTTTAATTGCTTTAGGGTTATAATTAACAATTACATGTTTGCCCAAAATCCTGATAAAATAGGGCCCAATTTTTTTTAATTTTTTTTTGGGACCCTGAAGAATTTATGAAGTATTTATAATACTTTCCTAATCAGTCACCACAATCTAACATAAACCACCCTGCAAGAGTTAACACAACAAAAGCAAACACAAAGGACAACCACCAAAGGAGAAAGAAGAGTGAAATACTTTATTGATTCATGAAAATATCAACATACATGCCCAATTGTAAGGTCTTTTGGGTTATGGCCATATGCAATCAATTCTAGAAAATTCACATTCCAATCCTCTAAGTCTCCTTAATACTACTACCCTTGCTCCCAAAAATTTCCTAAAAATTAATCCTAGACATCTTTAAACACTTTCCAAAATGGCTTATAGGAGATTCCAAAACATAGGAAAGCCACAAGTTGGCTCACAACAAATATTAACTACCTATACCAAAATTAAATGTGAGCAAAGTAGGCCCAAACTAGAACTAGACACAGAGAACTTAGCAAATGAAAGCTTTTCCAAACTCGCACTTGACATCCATACGAGCTCGACATCCAAAGGAATCACTTGACAATAACTAAGAACCTGATATCCAAAGAAATGACTTGGCATCCAAAGAAGTCACTCAGCAACCAAAGGAACTCGATAACTAGATGAATCGACTTGACATCCAAAGAAATCACTCGACAACCAAAGGAACTTGAAAACCAAAGGGAATCACTCGGCACCCAAAGGATCACTCAGCAACCAAATGCTCATGATGTAGGGGAAGGGGTGAATAACTAGGGCCAAAGGCTCACCTAGCTATCCAAACCACCTGCAAGAGTTAACACAATAGAAGCAAACACAAAGAACATCCACCAAAGGAGGAAGAAGAGTGAAATGCTTTATTGATTCATGAAAATATCAACATACATGCACAGCTATAAGGCCTTCTAGGTTATGACCATATACAATCAATTCCAAAAAATTCACATTCCAATCCTCTAAGTCTCCTCAATACTACTACCCTTGCTCCCAAAAAATTCATAAAACTTAATCCTAGACCTCTTTAAATACTTGCCAAAATGGCTTATAGAAGATTCCAAAACGTAGGAAAGCCACAAGTCATCTCACAACAAATATTAAATACCTATACCAAAATTAAATGTAAACAAAGTCGGCCCAAATTGGAACCAAACACAAAGAACTCAACAAATGAAAGCTTTTCCAAACTAGCACTCAAAATCCATACGAGCTCGACATCTAAAGGAATCACTTGGCAAAAAATGGGAACTTAACATCCAAAGAAATGAATCAACATCCAAAGCAGTCACTCAATAACCAAAGGAACTCGACAACTAGATGAACTGACTTGACATCCAATGAAATCACTCAGTAACCAAAGGAACTCGACAACCAAAGGGAATCAATTGGAACCCAAAGGATCACTTGACAACCAAATGCTCATGACGTAGGGGAAGTGGTGAATAACTAGGGCCAAAGGCTCACCCAACTATCTAAACCACCCTGCAAGAGTTAACACAATGGAAGCAAACATAAAGAACAACCACCAAAGGAGGAAGAAGAGTGAAATACTTTATTGATTCATGAAAATATCAACATACATGCCCCGCTATAAGGCCTTTTGGGTTATAACCATATATAATCAATTCCAAAAAATTCACATTCCGATCCTCTAAGTCTCCTCAATACTACTACCATTACTCCCAAAAACTTCCTAAAACGTAATCCTAGACCTCCTTAAATACTTGCCAAAATGGCTTATAGAAGATTCTAGAACATAGGAAAGCCACAAGTCAGCTCACAAAAAATATTAACTACCTATACCAAAATTAAATGCGAGCAAAGTCAGCCTAAATTGGAACTAGACACATAGAACTTGGCAAATAAAAACTTTTCCAAATTGGCACTCAACATCCAAAGGAATCACTGGTAGCAACTGGGAACTTGACATCCAAAGAAATGACTTGGCATCCAAAGAAGTCACTCAGCAACCAAAGGAACTTGAAAAGTAGATGAACTGACTTATCATCCAAACAAATCACTTGGAAACCAAAGAAACTTGGCAACCAAAGGGAATCGCTCGACACCCAAAGGATCACTTGGCAACCAAATGCTTGGTATCAACTTAAGAACTCGATAGAAACTGACAGAATGATCAAAAGTGTAGGATTTTAGGGAAACTCAAGATGCTCCTACACCAAGAAGTGGGATCAACAAGACAACCATGAGTGGGTATCTCAGAAATCTTAGCATAAATATAAAGGGGACCATCAAGAGCTTTAATAGTCTAAGAATCACCAAAGGTAATCAAAAGTTCCCAAGATCATTTTTCCTTAGGTTGTTGTTGAGGTTTAGGTTGAGGCTTCAATTTAGGCTTAGATTTCAGTTGAGGTGGACCTACAACTTGAGATTGAAGAGGAGATTGAGACCAAGGTGGAGATATAGATTGAGCCACATGCTCCACTTGATTAACCACATGATTAAGATCATCCATCTTTGAATCATACATAATATCCATAGAAGATGGCTGAGCAATAGTATTAGTATCATGTGTAGGTAAAGGATTTGTATAGATTTGTAAATTTTGATTAGGAGGAGAAAAATATTTATTCACAATACGATCAAAATTATCAATAGATAAAGTATTAGAATCAATTAAGTCTTGAACCTTATGTTTTAAAGAATAACATTTTTCAGTATCATGACCATTCTGGCGATGATATTCACAAAAAGCTTTTGGATCAAAAGATTTAGCCACCATTGTAGTAGGTAAAAGAGGTTGAATAAGAGGTAAACTAATCATATTAGCAGCTAACAACCTATTCATAATAAAATGTAATTATTTAGAGAGAGAAGTAAACATACGATTCAATTGAAAGGTAGTGGAGGCAGAAGCCGCATTGTGAGATGCAACAACTTGATCAATAACTACATTTTCTTGTTTATTTTTCTTGACATAGTTGAATTTTGGAACTTTATTTAGCTTAGGAGTAGAATCACTTTTATCAATAGGAATAGGAGCCATTGGAGTGGTGCTCTCAAATTGACTCACTTGTAATTGATAATGATGAAGCATTGCAGAAAAGTTGTTAAAAAAAAGTAAATTCAGTAAGAAGAATCTTATCTCTAATATCATTTTGAAAATTTCAAATAAAAATATGTTGAATATCAATATCATGAATAGGATAGGAAATTTGAGCATGCAAATGCTTAAATCTACCAATAAATTCACTCAATTTTTCTTTAGAATTTTTTACAATGCATCAAATCAGTCAAAGACACTTGCAAGCCAATGGTGTTTTGAAATTGTTGAATAAAAGAATTAACAAGTTGAGAAAATGAATGAATAAAATAAGGTGTCAAAGAACAAAACCATTGTAAGGCCTTACCATGAAAATTTTGAGAAAATAACTTAGCTAAAATCCTACGAATCATGAGCATAATCACTACAAAGGATTTGAAATGTTTTAACATGATGAACATGGTCTCCCTTACCATTATAATTCTCAAGATGAGGCATATCATCTTACTAAGGAATGAGATATGAATAATATCCTGAAACAATGGACTTCCCATGTCACAAGTAGGAATACTAAACTTGTTTTGAGTCAACGATGTAAGTTTTTATTGTAAAGATGACATAGTTTGAGCCAAACTAATAATTGTATAATCATGAGAAGAAATAAGAGGAATAAAAACATTAGATACACAAGGTAAAGTGTAAGAAGTTATAGGAATAAAAGACACAACTAGAGGAACACTAGGAACTACAGTTGGCATAGAAGTAGAATAAGTAAAAGGAACAATATGATAAGAAGGTTGTGATATAGGAAGGGACACATGAGGAACACTCATAGGAATAGAGGGAACCATCATAGTCACCAAAGAAGGAGTATAAATAGGAACAATAGGAAGAGGAAAAAAAGAAGGTTTGACACTAGTGACAAGAGGAAACAACCCTAAATATTGAGCTTCTTGAGCTAAAGGTCTAACATTGGAATGCACAAGGTGAGTAATACCACAAAAGAGATTAACACCTTGGTCACTATCACAACTAAATTTATTAAGAGCTTCAATAGCTTGAATAGAATCTTGATTTTGAAAGAAATTTTGCATTTTTAATTTTTAATTTTTTTAATATTTTTGAATTTTAAAATGCAAAAGCATAAACATAATCTAATCTTAATACAAGAAAAGACCTAAAAAATATGAAATGAAATATAACACCACAAAACACAATAGGGCTTCTAAATCCACTAAAGAAAAGAGGGTAAGTGTGTTAAGTTCACCAAAATGAAGAGAAAGAAAATAAGGTTTCCTTTCTTAACCCTAATTTCCAAAAGGAATGATCCAAATTGATTAAGCACAAGAAAGTGATTAATGCAAAAATGGATCATGTGATAGAGAATAGGGAGAAAGGGGGTTCAATGGTCTTTCTATTATGAGGAGTATGTTCTTAAATCCTAAAATAGATAAAAGACAAACACTAACCTTGAATTTGGAAAGTGCTATTTTTTGATGTCTATGTATAGTTTTGGAGAATTCCACAATCTATTCCAGACTGGAAATGTCAAGACAAAGAAAACCCATAAATTTTTTTAACTTTTTGAAGGAAGGTCAACCTCGAACTTGACAATAGGGCACAATCTTACTTATGGCACAATTGTACCCTAAAAATTTGACCTTGACCTGCACTACTACAATGAAATTTTTGTTCATGGATCCTACAAGTTCAACAAAAATGGTATTTGAATCTGCTCTTCAATTCGCTATTCCTCACTTGTATTTGCAAGAAAAATTATTTGTTTGTTTGGATTTGGTGGGGGGGGGGGGGGGGGGGGGGAGGGGTCTGCCTTGGTCAAACCCTAGTTTGGAATCAAAATTGAAATTAAAATATATGTAAACAAAGTAAATGAAACAATTCACCTTGCTTATATTGAAATCCTTGTGGAGGATTTGAATCCTTGAATCCACAAGTACATATGCTTTAAATGTATGTAGGATGTCTCAAATCAATGGAATTAGATATTCAACACCAATCTTGAATTTATCTTTGCATAGGAAAAGTCTTGGATGAATATGGATGGATAAATCTTCAACAACAGGGCTCCATAGAGATTGAATCCTTCAATGGCTAACAATGGATCTCCTTGATGAATTGGATGCTTGAACACTTGAATGCTTGAAATATTAATAGGTATTAGATCTTCACTTTATGTAGGTGAATTTTCTCATGAAATGAACCTTGAACCAATAGGTCATCCTTGACCCAGAAGTCAAAGTCCTTAGTTTCATAGAGCAGGTTGTCAAAAATAGGCTGGAAATGGAGAGAGAAAAGGGAAATAGGGGGAAACCAACTAGAGCCATGCAAAGACCCACTCAAGGTTCTTGAAATGACCCCATACCACTTACTGAAAGGGATAAACACTCTTAACATGGAAGTGATTCCATTTTAAGATGATACAAAAATAAAATAGGTTTCCTTTCTTAACCCTAATTTCCAAAAGGAATGATCCAAATTGAATAAGCATAAGAAAGTGATCAATGCAGAAATAGATCATGCAGTGGATAATAGGGAGAAAAAAGGTCCTATGATCTTTCTATTTTGAGGAGTATGTGCTTAAATATTGAAATAGATAAAAGACAAATACTAACCTTGAGTCTAAAAAGTGCTATTTTTTGATGTCTGTGTATAGTTTCGTGGAATTTTGCATCCTATTCCAAACTAGAATTGTCGAGATAAAGAAAACCTATAAATATTTTGTCCTTTTGAAGGGAGGTTGATCTTGACCCTAATAGTGGGGCACAATCTTACCCTGGGGAATAATTGTACCCTGAAAAGTTGACCTTGACTTGCACTACTTTGATGAAACTTTTGTTCGTGAAACTTGCCAGATTGGCGAAAAGGGTATCCAAATCAGCTCTTTAATTCATTGTTCCACACCTGTATTTGCAAGAAAATTGGTTTGTTTTTTTTGTATGGGGGGTTTTCCTTGGTCAAACCAAAATTTGGAATCAACCTTGAAATGTAGTTGAAATTGCAATATGCATAAACAAAGTAAATGAAACTATTCACCTTGCTTATATTGAAATCTTTGTGGAGGATTCAAATCCTTGAATCCACAGTTATGGATGCTCCAAATGAATGTGGAAATGTATGTAGGATGTCTAAAATCAATGGCATTAGATCTTCAACATCAATCTTGAATGTATCTTTGCATAGAAGAAGGCTTGAATAAATGTGGATGGAGAAATCTTCAACAAGAGGGATTCATAGTGATTGGATTCTTCAATAGTTAACAATGGATCTCCTTGATAAATTGGATGCTTGAACATTTGAATTCTTGAATGCTAATAGATCTTTACTTCTTAAAGGGTAGCTCCTAGTTCATAGAAAGTAGATAAAAACTTTTCTCATAGATAGTGGATGGAAAGTAGATGTCAAAATGAGGAGAGAAGACTTCCTTATATAGAGATCTAGGATACTAACTCCTAGAGAAGGCTGACATGAGAGCATTAAATCTCATTTAACCCTAACCCCTAGGAATGAACCTAGATTAAATTTAATTTAAGAGTCTACCATTCTGAAACCTAAAATGACCGACCTAGAAGTAGGAAAAGAAACTTTTTGAAGCCCAAGATTCCAAAACTTCTAGAAATTGAAAAATGAACCTAGGTTCAAGGACAAGGTTGACCCTGCCCTAGGTTAAGATCGAGGTCATCCTTAAGCTAGGTCAGGGTCAAGGTTGACCTTGACCTAAAAGGTTGTCCTTGACCTAGAAGTCAAATTTCTCAGTTTCACAAAGCAAGTTGTGAGAAATAGGCTAAAAATAGAGAGAGAGAAGTAGAATAGGGGGAAAACAACTAGATCCATGCAATGACCCATTCAAGGCACTTGAAATGAACCCAAACTACTTGCTTAGAGTGCTAAACACTCTTAACATAGAAGTGCTTCCATTTTAAGATGATACATCTACTATAGCTTACCTTTGATGGCTTTTTTGTTGACATATTGGATGTCGAAATCACTAAGCAACATGACCCATTTGGATAGGTGACCTATGAGTACTTTATGTGCCAACATATATTTTAGAGGATTAATATTAGATATTAGTTGTACAATTTGACTCAACATGTAGTGACGAAGCTTCTGAGTGGCAAAGGCCACAACTAAGCAAGCTTTTTCCATGGGTGTTTAATTAAGCTCATACCCTACTAGAGTGTGACTGATGTAGTAAATAGCCCTTTCTTTTCTGTTATCATCAACTTGTGCTAAAAAGTGCACTTAATGTTGTTGGGATAGCTGTAATATACAATATTAATGGTCATCCTACAACTAGCAAAACTAGGATAGGTGGATTGACCAAGTATTGCTTGATTAGTTAAAAGTTATGTTGGAAAATAGGATCCCACCTAAAATTTTGATCCTTTTTGAGCACGTGTAAATGGTTGACACTTATCAGCTAGTTGTGAGATGAATCTTAAAACTGATTGTAGGTTCCTGTAGAGAGAGCAAAAATATTTGAGTGTCTTGGGGCGAGCCATATCCATGATAGCCTTGACCTTTTTAGGGTTGATCTCAATACCATTCCTTGATACAATTAACCCTAGGAGTTTTCTAGATGTAACATTGAAGCCACATTTCTTGTGATTGAGCATGAGATGGTACTTAGCTAGTCAATTAAACACTTCTTCGAGATGAGATAAATGATCAAGGGAATTAAAAGATTTGACAAGAATATCATCCACATAATCCTCAAGAGTTTTGTGGATAAGGTCATGGAAGATGACCATCATGGCTCCCTAATAGGTTTCCCTAACATTTTTCAACTTGAATGACATCATTTTATAACAAAATGTTCTGTAAGGAGTAATAAATTTTGTCTTATGTTGATCTTCTTCTTCTATTTGAATTTCATTGTATCTTAAGAAACCATCCATGAGTGATAAGAGCTCATGGCTTGTAGTGAGATTGACAATCATGTCTATTTTTGGCAATGGGAAATCATCCTTTAGAAAAGCTGTTGACACAAAATATTGCACCCTGGCCTGAGGGAATGCTTCTCAAGTAACATTGTGTAACATGGAAAAAATATCAAAAGTGTGGGACTTTTCAACTTGAGATTGAGTCTCCAGAGAAGGCTGACTTCCTTTACTATCAAGATGCACCTAATTGATTATTGAGAGGAAAAGGGGGAAGGAATCCATGCAAGCAAAAATATCTAATCTAATCTAGAGGGTGATGCACCAAACAGTATTCAGGTCTACTTCTTTTCCAATGAATGCACTAGAACTTAATATATTTCTCAAAATATACCATTATCTATACCTTTTCAATCTCAATATCCTACATAAGCCAAAACATAACACAATCAAAGAAGGAATACAATGGATTCGCTTGATCTAATCAGTCACCAAGTATGAACATGATCATTTAATATTTCAATTGTCAAAACACATTCAACAAGAGAGGCCACAAGAGTGCATACACACTTAGCTAATAAAAAATAGATATAGTAGAGAAGATCTTTATTGAGCATAGGAAAAATTATAGGAAAGCTCTGAAAATTAGAAAAGAGAGAACCCTCGAGAAGACAACAAAACTTACTTTTATAGTTCAAGCATAACTATTGATTGCTTCACAACTTCATTCATGCATTTAAGACTATCAGAGGGTGATTAGATGAAATCTAGATGATTGATCTGATCTGGTACACCCTTAGAGGCATGAAAATCATCAACTCTAACTAGAAGAAACCTTGATCTTGACATGAAATGATGCCATTAATGCAAAAATTCCTTCAAATGGATAACCAGGAGGTAGGCAACATGTCCTTCACGACCTTTTAGTATGACCATAACTTGGGAGTGGTTGGGATAGATCAAGAAGATCAGATTGTGCAAGAAAACTATTTACTTCTCCCATTCCTAGCTCAATTCCTAGCTCAAAAAATCATTAAAGTTATCAAGTCAATAGGTCCTATAACTAGAAAGCACCACATAGACTAGTAACTTTATTTCTTTCTGCCCACTTGCAAGATCTTCCCAAGTTTGATTATCTATCATATAATCCTTGCCAACTTTTTAAAAACTTAATCGCGTTGTTTAGGAGACCACAAACCTAATTGTAACTTTAATTGATGTTTCTACCTATTTAACCTCCACTTGGGCCCACCAGGACACGTATCCTTAAGGCACTTCCCCCATTTCCAAAAGATTCAGTAGTTTCATAATCTAAAAAAGTGTTGATTGACAATCCCCAAATGATCGAAAATCACAAAGGAACTGAGTTATTACTACACTTTCCTTTAAGCTTTTAGGCCCACTAAATGCTCAACATCCACCTCCATAGACACGTCAACTTCCAGGAAGATCAACATAAAATAAATGGAATAGTTTTCCACCTCAGCACTACCTAACATTTTGTTTCAACACTAGTGGCCCACAAAGAAAAAATAGACCCACTAGCCACATGTTAGCAAGGTGCTTTCCCACGTTATTTAAAGATTTTTCAATTTGGAAATATGGGAAAGTGACCGCCGTCAATCTCATAAAATTGCATGATGGAGATGTTGAACTAGCTGATGACTATGCTAACCAAGGAAATGGGCCCATGAAGCTATGTGAAAATATGTCTCTTTGTTGCATAACATAAAGTTCATGATTTTCCATAAAGTGAAAAAGTAATGGCCATAGATCCTCCCTGATCTAATGGATGAGAAAATATAGGCCCATTGGAAATATTAAACACATGATCACTTAGGAGACTTAGGAAATAAAATGTATAACCAAAGCTTTTAAAATGTATTTTTTTGTGTTCTCTATTATTTGAAATTTCAAATAAATTTGACTGTATGCTAAGTTTAAATTCAAATATCTTCATATTGGTAGGAGGGAAAAATTAGCTAACAATTCTCGTGACTTAAGGGGGATGCAAGCCTGCTATGCATTGACCAGTGACCTTGAAAATCCATTGGGTTGTGGAGTCATAAAAAATATGAGGATCTACCCTATAAAACCCTAAAACTACCCTATATAACTAGAAAATAAGAACTCTATAACTAAAAAAAGGAAATAAAACCTTCTACAACCTCTGCAAAACTTTAAAACTTCAAAACCTGGCTATCTCATAGAGAGATAACATGTGCCTAACACTTCTTGGAAAAAAGGAAAGAATTGAAAGAAAAGTAACTCTAACTATATGCATGAAAAAAATCCTAACCCTATGTAGAAGTAGGGCTTGAGATAAATCCCATTAACTAGCATTGGCAGAGTATCACCATTGGGTTTGGATAACTAAAAGGCATTTGCCTATTTGTAATTGATGATCACATAGGGACAACTCCAAAATGCATCAAATTTTGAGTGCCTCCCTAGCATTTCCCTATCTACATCCCACTAGAGAACAATATAACCCTCCTTGAAAACCCTAGCCTTGGCCTTCTTGTCAAAGGACCTTTTCATCTACTACTAATGTGTTTCCTAGGTCTGCATAGCTTGTTGCCTCTTTTCTTCTAGCTCTAATTGATGAGCTAACTCAAGGGAGGGGAACTCTAGTAAAATAGGAAGCTTGGATTCCTTTCCATATACTCACATTAATAGAGAGTTCCCAATGGCCCTCTTGGGTGTAATCCCATCAGCCCAAAGGGCTATCTTTAACTTGGCATGCCAACACCTCTGGTTATCTTCAATTGTCCTCTTCATGATTTTTATGAGGTTTTCATTAGAGGATTTGGAAAAGACATTACTTTGGGGGTAATAATTTGAGGAGGTTCTCAAATATATCCCATGTTCTAGAGCCCAAGAGTATTATTGAGCTCTAATAAAAGATTTGGCATTATCAGATATAATTGTGGAAGTAACATCAAATCTAGTTACAATTCCACTAAGGAATTCAACCATAGAAGCCTTTTTTGCATCCTTGAGAGCCACTACTTCTATCCATATTGTAGCATAATTAGTAGTAGCTAAGATCCACTTGTGACTAGAGCTAGAAGGTGGATTGATGAGGCCAATAAAACCCAAACCCCATTGAGTAAAAGTTTGATCAACCTGAATGGGATGGAGGGGAAGGGAAACCAATCTTTTCTTCCCAGAAAATAAAGAACATTTCTCACATCTCCTTACCCACTTATAATAATCATTAAACAAGGTTGGCTAATAATAACCAACCTTCATTATCTTCATTGCAGTAACTCTGGTCAAGAAATGACCATCAACAGGACCATCATGAAATACTTTCAGCAACCTACTAGTCTAATCAATCTGGATGCATCTTAATAAGACTCCATTAGAATCCTTTTTGAATAAAATTCCATCCACCAAGAAATAGGGAATATCTTGTAGTCTGAATTGTCTCCTCCTTGTTCTATCTTAAGCCTTAGGGATGACTTTCTTCTAGGAAGAAGGTTGTCATGTCATGTGGCCAATCAAACTGACCCTCATTCCCTACTAGTCACTCACCTTGAATCAAGAGGCTAGTCTCCTCAGACATCTCAAAAGATGATGCCAATCTACTCATAAAGTCCTTTACCTCTTATCAGCTTGGTGATCTTGATATCAACATCATATTCCATGACCTTAGTAATCCATCCAACCCTTTTCTCATTGATATCTTTGTTTAGAAGGAAGTCCTTCACACCTACATGTGGAACTAAAAGTTGGACTTTGTTGTGAGACAAGAGATGTCTAAACTTTTTTAGGGCCCTTACAACAATAAGGACCTGCTTCTCTACATAACTATATCTATCCTCATAATCATTAAACCCCTCAATGAAAAAAGCAATGTGCTATTCCAAATTCTCATCATTCAACTATGTCAAAACCACTAATATACTTGATTCTCCTCCAAAGGAGTAAAGGATGAAATCTCTATCAAACTTGGGGTTAACAAGAGTGGGGCTATGATAATTGATTTCTTCAAAACTAGCTTTCTCCTCCTTATTCTAGGTGAAGGTCAAATTATTTTTTAACATGCTAGTAAGGGGTTTGACCACAACAACAAGATTTGGAATAAGTATTCTCACAAAATTAATCCTACCAAGGAAACTTTGTAGCCCCTTCTTATGAGTGAGAATTGGGAGAGAAAGAATTGCCTATACCCTCTTTAGATCTATTTTCAATCCATCTCTTGACATGATGTGTCCTAGGAGCTTCCCCTACTTAGTGGAAAACACAAATTTCTTGGGATTTAGGGACACGCCATATTCTCTGCATCTAACAAAACCTGCCTCAAATGATCAAAGTGATCTGTTGCATGTTTGGAAAAGAAAATTATATCATCAAGATATACTAACACAAAATTCTCCATCACACCTTTGAAAGCCATCTCCATTAACTTCTGAAATGTGGCACTTGCATTAGTTAGTCCAAATGGCATCTTACAATAGGTGTAGATACCCCATTTAGCAGTAAATGTTGTCTTATGTTGGTCAAACTCTTGGACATTTACCTGATTATATCCTAAAAAACCATCTAAGAAAGAAAATCTCTTTGAACCACTAACTTTGGATAGGATCTATTCCATAGAAGGAAGACGGTGATGGTCTTTTAGAGAAGTCCTATTAAGGTCTCTAAAGTCTACACGAAGTCTCATTTCTCCACTCTCCTTCCTAGCAGGGACAAGATTATCTACCCATGAGGAATGTTTAATAGGAAAAATTATATTGGACTCTATGAGTTTTAACAACTCTTCTCTCATTGATGGCTCAATCTTGTAGTTAATTGGCCTTTAATCCTGCCTAACAGGGTTTAGCATCTTGGTTCAAATCTATAGTATGCTCAAATAAGCTTGGGTCAAAACCCTTTAAGTCTTCATATCTCCATGTAATGACATCATTAAATTGTTGACATAATTATTGAAAACTTCTTGTTCAGCTTCACTACATACCTTTCCTAATTTGAGAGTCTTTCCATTAGCAACAATGATGGGTGTCTAGTCATCCTTACTTGCAGTCATATTTGAACCCTTTCTCCTTGCTTGATCATCATAATAAAAAAATTTCTTCCAAGGTGATGAGACTCTTAGGTAATTTTTTAAAGTTCAAATTCATGATCTAGTCCCCATATTGATTTTGGAATTTGGACTAATTTTTAGCAGAGAATTCTGCCTCATTATACAAGAAATTTACGAACTTCATATTAGAATCAAACACACATCAATTTGTTTAATTATTAGGAACAATAGGACTTATAATTTTTTTAATTTGTTTTTCCTTATCATCAACAACATGTATGTCATAATGGGCACTAATGGTTGCAAGCCTATCAACATGTTTGTTCTTATTCCTTTGAACACTCTAAATATTGAATGCCTAAAATCCTTCAAGAAGATCCCATACTCTGTGTTTGTATGACTTGAGGAGGTTATTCTTTGTGACATTTTGATTCCTAGCTTGATTTACAAGTAGCTCACTATCTCCATACACTTTAAAATATTTGACTCCCCTCTTTTGTACAAGTTGAAGACCTTGGATCAGAGCTTCATACTCTACTACATTATTTGTGCAATTAAATTGGAGCCTATAAGAAAAATAATACTTCTCCAATTTAGGAGAAATCAACATAACACACACCTCTACACCATTTTTGTTTCTTGAACCATCAAAGAATATCTCCCACAATCCTCTTGTATCTTCTTTTGTTTTCCTAAGATTGGGGATAGGGACACTTTCTTCAAATATACAATAGGTCTGAAGACCCATCTCCTTGGCTTCTTGTATTGGATCAAACTAATAGGCAATAGCCCACTTATCCAAAAGGTAGTCAGGGGCCTTTGTAGTAGGTTCATGGAATGTGTACACTTCCTCCTCCCCCCTAGTTTTACAATTCATGTTAATAGGGCTTGGAGTATAAATCTCTATGTGGTTAAGGGCTAAAGGTTCTACCCTTAGGAAAGCTCTTGCCACATATCTTGTCTTAAAGAACATATAGGACCAATCTGCTACTATATAACCCCTTATCTGTGTAGTGAAGTCTCTAGAAAGATAGATAGCAAAATAAGCTTCTACCTCTACTATTGATATATCTTGGGTCACAGTGCAACTAGGACAAGTATGTAATTTCATCTTTGCATTTTTTAAGACCCCTACAATCTTGATAGAGCTACCATCCAACCAAAGGACATCCCTAATTATGGGCTCATAGTTGATACCTAGGAGATCAACTATACTTTTAGGCATTATAGATCTACTAGCTCCTAAATCTATCATACAATTATGGACTAGTTATCTCCTATGATCAAGGAAACATAAAAGGGGGTTAGGCGTGACTTTCTTACTTGTTTCTCCTTCCTTTATTGGTTGCACCAAACTTGTTGTATTCTCCTCTATTTATTCTTGGCCTCTATGTTATCTAACTCCTTCTACAATAATTTCTTTTGCAATGGTATGGTGGCAAAAACATCCCACATGGAGATATTGACATTAGTCCTTTTCATTTGATCCACCACATAAAAGAAGTGTTAACTACCTTGGTTGAAGCTTTGGGGATTGCATGGGTAGGTGGTTGAGGTTGAGTAACTTGAGGTTCAACAAGGTCCTTTTTGCTTGTGTTATGCTTTTGCTAAGGAGTAGCATTGGATTAGGCATTCATTACTGGCACATGAGGAACAAAATTTTGAGTTGAAGCTTGATTGGGTGATAGGGGTGTACCATGTTCAACAACTCTCCTTTTACATCTGGTATTGTAAGTTATAGCATCATGGCTAGCATGACAATGTTCATAAAAGAATAATCATTTTGCTACTATAAATAAGAAGCATTGGTAGGTTGACTAACACTATGTGGTTTCCCTACTATAGACACTTGGGTAGTCAATGTCAAATAATATTATGCATTCTAGCACATGTAACAAGTATAGGAATAGTTGCAAGAAGGGCACAAATCTTGCTCTTGAGAAAAAATGTTTTGAGGAACCAAGGCTCTATCCTGATTTGTATTGGTAGTAGGGGCATTGCTAGTAGGTTTATTTTGATAATAGGGAACATAATTCTAATTTTGATTTGGGGGCCTATTATTCATAGGGGCTTGATACTATAGTTGAGGAGCCTTAGTACCTTGGGCTTTTTGCCTTTTCAAAGTCACCACATCGTTGCTCACCTTTTGAATCACAAAAAAATTATCTTCCAACTTCTTCCCAAGATCTTTCATGAGGGCCTTCAACTCTCCTATTTCACTAGATGATGTGGAATCTTAAGGAAATAGAGCAAGGGGTTAACTTGAAGACATGGTAGGGATGAGGGCTACAGTAGGTTGATGATTAGGCATATCAGGGAAGAAAGGCATTGGAGGCCTTGGAGCTAACTTCCCTCCCTTTATCAAAATATTTTATGCCTTTATGTAAATCTCATAAGAATTTGGTAAAGTATCCCCTCCCATAGTTTGCACTGTGGTAGCTATATCACTATTGAAAGCTTTAAGGTAATGCAAGAAGGCATTACCTAGGGTAGGCTTTACTACAGTGGGTATTCTATCCCATGGATTTTGAAATCTATAATTAAAATTAGTCACGCACTCATGGGGTGCCTTTTTTTATAGTTGTTAGCTTCTCTAAAAGTGATAGGTGATCACTTTTATCCTTAAACTGTTTTCATAGGGCTACTCCTAACCCATCCTAATTAGTAATAGAATTATGAGCTAAACCTCTATACCATTGTAGTGCTTTCCCTTTTAAGGATGAGGCTAGAAGCCTAATTGCACCATCATCTTTAGTAATACTATAAATGTTACAAATATTTGAGACTTCCTAAATATGTTCTATAGGAGAGATGGTCATTTCACCAGTGAAATCAGGTATACTTTTGAGAGTTGACATTGGTATATCATGTCTTTGAGTTAGCAATAAGGGACTCCCACCATTAAAGGTGGCAAAAGTATGAGCTCTATCCATATAAACAAGTGGCCTATTAATATGAGCAGATTATATTCTAGGTTGAGATCTAACAATAAGAGGAGTGGAGATAGATCTTGTAGGTTTATGGATTTCTTTTGTACTCCTAACTGGTGATATAGAAACTCTAATCTTCTTTCTTCTAGAATTTGAAAATGAGAGTTCAGTGTATTGGAAATTACCTCTGGAAGATGCCCTTATTTTAGCTTTGAGCATGAATCACAACAACTATGGTCTGAAACCAGATGTGAATGATGTAAAGTCGCCAAGTACTTGGAGAATGAGCCTCTTGAAGGCTTGAACACTAAAGCCCATACTATCTCTTCAACATGATCATGAAATATTTCTCCTTTGACACCAACATACTTTGAAATATTTTTGAATTTTGGTCCCACCAGGTGTGCCAAAAACTGTTGACACAAAAGATTATACCCTGGCCCAAGGGAATACTTCTGAGGCATCTTCATGTAACATGGAATCAATATCAAAAGTGTAGGACTTTGCAAAATGAGATTGAGTCTCCGAAGAAGGCTGACTTCCATTACTATCAGGATGCATCTAACTGATTCTTGAAAGGAAAAGAGGGAGCAAATGCATGTAAGAAAAACTACCTAATCTAATCTGGAGGGTGATGCACCAAATAGTATATGGGTCTACTTCGTTTCCAATGAATGTACTAGAACTTAATAGATTTCTCAAAATATACCATTATCTATACCTTTTCAATCTCAATATCCTAAATAAGCCATAAGATAACACAATCAAAGAAGGAATACAACGGATTCACTTGATCTTATTAGTAACCCAGTATGAACATCATCATAAAATATTTCAATTGTCAAATAACATTCAACAAGAGAGGCCACAAGAGTGCACACACCACACTTAGATGACAAAAATGGATATAGTAGAGAAGATCTATATTGAGCATAGGAAAAATTATAGAAAAGCTCTAAAAGTTAGAAAAGAGAGAACCCTTGAGATGACAACAAAACTTTCTTTTATAGTTCAAGCATAACTCTTGATTGCTTCACAATTTCATTCATGCATTTAAGACTATTAGAGGGTGATCAGATGAAATTTGGATGATCGATTTGATTTGGTATACCTTTAGAGGCATGAAAATCATCAACCCTTACATGAAGAAACCTTGATCTTGACATAAAATGACACCATTAATGCAAAAATTCCATCAAATGGATAACCAAGAGGCAGGCAACATGTCCTTCATGACCTTTTAGCATGTCCATAACCCATGAGTGGTTGGGATCGATTAAGAAGATCAGATTGTGCAAGAAAACCATTTACTTCTTCCATTCCTAGTTTGACAAGTCATCAAAGTTAGCAAGTCAATAGGTCTTGTAACCAAAAATCACCACGTGGACTAGCAACTTTATTTCTTTCTATTGGCTCACAAGGTCTTCATAAGTTTGACCATCTATCATATAACCCTCACCACTTTTTTAAAAAACTTAACCACAATATTTAGGAGACCATAGACCTAACTGTAACTTGTACCAGTGTTGCTACCTATTTGACCTCCACTTGGTCCTGAAAGGACACATGTCCTCAAGGCACTTTCCCATATTGCCTAAAGATCTAGTAGTTTCATAATGTAGAAAAGAGTCAATTGTTGATCACCAAATGATTGACAATCATGAAGGACTTGAGTTATTATTGCACTTGCCTTTAAGCTTTCAAGCCCACTCAACACTCAACATCCACCTCCGTAGACACATCAACTTCTTGGAAAATCAACATTGAGAAAGTTGGTACTATTTTCCATCTCAGTACTATTTGACATTCTATTTCAATACTGGTGGCGCACAAGGAAAAAATGGACCCACCAGCCACATGTTAGAAAGGGACTTGCCCACATTATTTAAAGATTGTTCATTTTGGAAATGTGGGAAAGTTCTTGCTGTCAATCTCATAAGATTAGACGATGGTGATTCTAAACCAACTGATGATTGCACTAACCAAGGAAATGGGCCCATGCAGCTATGTGGCAACATGTTGCTTTGTCACATAACATAAAGTTTGTGCTTTTCTACAAAGTGACAAAGTGATGACCGTAGATCCTCCCTAATTTGATAGATAAGAAAATGTGGGCCCATTAGACATATTAAACATGCGATTAATTAGGAGACTTAGGAAATAAAATGTATAACTAAATCTTTTAAAATGTAATTTTTCATGTGCTCTAATATTTGAAAATTCAAATATATGTGATCATTTGCTAATTTTAAATTCAAATATCTCCATATTGGTAGGAGGGCAAAATTAGCTAACACAAGCCTTGTTGAGGTCTCAGAAGTCTATGAAAATCTTGATATCACTAGAAGGCTTTGTGACAGGTACCATGTTGGAGATCCAATATGAGTAGTCAATTTGGTGAATGATCTTCACATCTAGTAGTTTTTCTAACTCCATTTTGACTAGTAAGGCAACTTTTGGATGCATCTTACAAAGTTTTTGCTTGACTAGTTTAGCCTTTGGATCTATGGTCAAGTGGTGTACCACTAACTTGGGGTCTTACTCTGGCATATCTTGATAGGACCAAGAAAAGTGACCAATATTTTCTCAAAGTCTTGCAATAAGAAGGTCTACTTATTCTAGTGGTAGAGATGCTGTAATGTATGTGATTTTTGTTGTCTCTATTAGACTGATATTAACTGGCTTGGTTTCCTTTGTTAGGATTAATGACACTGCCAACCCGTGATCTTGCAAAGGAAGGAAGAAATCTCCATCCCAAGGTGCCTTAGAAATTTTTTCACTATTGGATATGTCCATTTTTTAATTTCATATTTTGAGTAATTTGATGGTGCTCTAGAAAAGTTTTCACTAGAGGATACTTTTTATTTTCTTTTTTTCATTTTATTGTCTTTCTTTTGGTCACTTTTGCAACTAGGATTTGCTCCTCCCCAAAGTAACCTTTTTGATCCAACTTGTAGACATAAGCTAACTATGGAGGTTGTTTCCTATGTGGTGTTTTAGCTCCCATGAATCTTAGGAGCACATGCTTTGTGGAGAATTTGTCGACACATATAACACTTGGTTGGTCCTAATCAACTTTAGTTCAGGATGAGCGAGTGGTAAGTCTATGAGGTTAATGGAAGGGTCATAGAGCATAGAGGCTCCTAAGATAATTTTTTCAAGGAAAATATCATCATAGGCTTTCTTTTTGACTTCCTTAGGGATGTCCTTGACCTCGACAAGATTGTTCTGAATGTTTAAAAGGCATGATCATCTTTTGTGGTGCCCCCAGTTGCAGGGAGTCCATAACAGAGACCTTTCTTTTTCTCTTCCTTGTATGCCTATACAGGGTGTCTAATACTTGACTCTTCATAGCCTAGGTTGCCTCCTTGATAGTCCCACTATTTAGTAATAAGGCAATGTGAGTGTGGGTATTTTTGTCTAAAGTAGTCAAGGAGCTCTTTACCTTGGGGAGGTGGTTCCCTGTACAACCATGTACTAATATCATGGGTAGTTTCATCTCCATTATATTTAGGATTCCATTTGCAAAAAATGTGGTAGGTTTGAGTTGTTTGGTCTAAGGAGTCATGTTTGGATTTTTTTTCCCTTGATAGATCAGGCACCCCTGAGTATGTGGATCAAGTGGTAGATCACCAACAATAAAGGAATTTGAAAGACTGTATTCTACACAAAATTGGTAGTTGATTTTAATCATGGAAAGAGTGGAGGCTAGTATGGTATCTGGATGGTGGCAAGTGCTATAGGAGCTAGCCATGGTGTTTCCAATCTCGATTCTAGGGAAATGGTTATTATATGAGGTGCCTACTGCATTGCAATAAGCAAAGGGTTTAAGATCAACATGGATGATTATCTCAGTGCCACTATGCAAAAATTTAACACACTGATGATATGCAAAGGGAACAAACTTCATGGCATGAATCCATGGTTGACCAAGGAGGATGTTATATGGGAGGATAAGATCAACCACATGAGAGATTATTTCTTGACTGATAGGGCCAACTCTGATAGGTAGCAAGATAATTCCTTTAGTGGTCCACTCTAGATTTTCATATGCCTTGATAGTGATGACTTCATTTAGGATATTTACCTTAGTTTATCCTACTTGTTTGATAAATTTCAAAGTACATAGATTCAAGGTCAATCTATTATCTATCATGACCCTTTTCACAACAAAGTCAAAAACCATGAAAACTATGCAAAGTGGAAGGATATGATCAGGCTCAATAGCTAGGATGTTTGAAGTTTTAAAGGATAATGGGCATGATGTGGATAGATGGCCTACTAAGTTGCAAAATTTTGTGGCTTTGATATTGTGGAGATGCGTGACTCATAAAAAGTGCTGTCAAGGATCTCTTGATAAAGTGGGCTTGCATGCAAGAGATCTAAAATGGATATTTGAGATGGCACATTTCCAAGGTTTTCCAAGATGTTATATTGTGGTCTTGATGGAGGTGGTCTTGATGAGGTAAGTACAGATAGTTCAGGTATGTTGAGTTGAGTTCGTCTTGTGGTAACTACATATTGATTGTCCAAGCCTTTGATATTGATGACATTTATTGAATGTTCTATTTGAGATATGCAGTCAATCAAATTTCCATAGTCAAAGTAGGATGAAGTATAGTTCTTAATTTTTTGTGGTTATCACCTTGTTTGGTTTGATCATTGTTTGGTTTATTGGTGTTGTTAGGGGTAGTATCATTCATAGGGGATTTTCCCATGTTTTTATTATGTGGAGGAAATAAATTTTGGTATATTAACAACCCTACATGTGTAGAATTTTGTTCTCCTATGATTTCATTTGAATCAATGAGATCTTGCACGTAATCTTTGAGCTACATGCATTTGAGGGTGGGATACTCCTTCATGCGAAGGAATTTTGAGAACTCATTTTCCTTATACTAGGATGCCCTTGACTGATTATTTTCTAGTGGTTGAGTCTATGGGTGTTGAATAAGATTATTTTTAGCCAATTTTTCAAAGATGGCATCAAGTGGCTCCCCCAAAGGAGTGTATACTCTGGGTTGCCTCTATATGTGTTGCCTAGAGTTAGTTGTGATAGTAATGTAATTTTTCTGATTTAGGAGACATCATGCTTGTAGATTGTGTTAGAAGCATGAATGCTGATGATATTCCTATGGGGGAGTATTGTAGATATACTACTATGATGATATGTTACATTCATGACTGATTTTGTCATTGATGTCAACATAACAGTCTTCTGTGGTATCTGATAGAAGAACAACATAAAGATCAAGTTGTTACTGATAGCTAGTTAAGTATTCTAAGTATCAAAGGTTATGGGAGATACTTCTGAGTATTTGTTATATAGAATTAATGCCAGAGGAAGAAATGATGAGTGTGGAAGAAGTTATGTAGGTTTTGGTGATGTTTATTCTGAGATAGAGTTTACAGAGGCATAATTTGGTAAACTTGTTATATCTCTTAGTAGAGTTGTTATTTTAAAAATTGAGGTTGAGGATGTAAAGAAGACATGTTGGCAATGACGTGGCTAAGTTCACTTGTCATAATATTATGTGTATGGAAAAATATTTAAGTTGCAAGACAGAAGATTAATGTTATCGCTAAGTGTAAGATGTTCTTAATGTGGTCCTATAATGATTAATTGAGAAGGTTTAACAACTGACTTAGGGAATTGTTTTATGGACTCATTATATAGGAAGGGCATTTTCCTTTATCACAAGAGATGGATTTGGATTGATAAGAAGTGATTATAAGCAGTAGAAAGAGTGAAATGTGAAGTTGAGTAGAGCACAACGAAAATGAAGGAAACTTCATTGCCGAGGTTTTTCTTAGTGATCCAAGGTTTGATATTTGGATCTGAGGTTTGTGACTTGGTATACAAGGTTTGACAGTGATTGGTTTAGTTAATAGAACTAAGGAAAGAAGAACATAATAGTAAATTGCATGTTTGAGCAATGAGCTCTTCTTGTAGTTGAAATTGCATGTTTGGGTAGTAGGCTCATCTTGCATACATTGTACTACAACTCCTAATAAGGATTTAAAGTCTCCTAATAGGGACTCATATGTACTAAATGTTGTAATAGACTCCTAGTAGGGTCCATCCTTTAACAAGGAATATTTATAATAGTACATCATCTTGTGGTCATCATTCCCACCAAGTTTTTCCCTCTGATCAAGGGTTTCCCTAGTTAACATATCTGGTGTAATTTTCTATGTGCATCTTATTAATGGTTTCTATTTACTTTGGTTGAATGGTTAAGTTTTTTTAAAGAATATAAATGTTTTAATTGTTAGATAACTAATTCAATCCCCCCTCTCTAAGTTATCTTGGTGGATTATTATTTCTATCAGATTATGTTGAGTGTGTTTTGATGGGGGATGTTGATATGATTGTTGGTACACACTCTGTTGATAAGTGGACTATTTTTGTTATGGAAATTATGGATAAGGGGGATCATATGCACTAGGCGCTACCCCTACAATGTCAACTTGTTGTGCATTGGTGACACCATCAGTGATAGTATTTTTATTTTTGATCCAATATCGTGGTTTGTCATTATATTTCCCTCAGTCTAGGGTGTTTTCCTTATAAATTTTGATGACACCATCCTTAATGAGTCCTTGCTCTAGGCCCATTCCCTTTTCCTTGATGTATTTGTATTTTTGCAAGCAGTTCATAATCATGTGGTGTGCAAGACTAGAATGTGTGTTGTTAATGAACATCTTGACAAGGTGGCATCTTGGTATGGTGCATGAGATTTGAGTTGTGAGAGTTTTCCATCACTATAAGTAATTTGTGAGGCTTTTACCTCCTTTTTATTTGGTATGGGCTAGGTCCATTACAAATAACTTGGTCTCGACTAAATGAGCATACTGGGCCACAAAGGTTTCTGATTGATCAACAAAGGTGCTAGTTGTGCCCTAGGCTATGCAACAAAACCATTAAATAGTGAGTCCTTCTAGACTTTTTGGGAAAATCTACATGAGGAAGATGTCATTGTAAGCCATCTCTTGGAAATGTATATAAAACTCTTTGACATGGGTGATCGGATCATCTTCCCCCTAAATTTATCAAATTTTGGGATTTCAAAGTATTTTGGAAAAGGTGTCATTGTTATAGTCATGTCAAATAGACATGGACAATCATTTTCAAATTTGAAGGTCTTGGACTCTATTCCATCCTTGAGTATTTTTAAGGCACTCTTCATCTCTTCCCATTCAGGGTTGATAGGAGTTATGACGGGTGCTCCTAATCTTGGTACCCTCAGTGGAGTATATGTATCTAATTGTGCAAGTGAAGTTAAGTAGCTTTAGTTGGTATATTGTGGTGGATTAAATGTGGATTGCACTACTACTGGGATGAGAGTGATAGGTTGTTGAAATGGTGGCTGGACATATTGTTGTGCTTGCTGGTTGTAACTTTGATAGGACAATATTTTTAACAAAGGATAAGCATGGGACTATTGTCTAGCTAAAGGATGTTGCATAGAAGTTTGAACATCTGATAATTATAGTGGAATTTTTTGGAAGGGTGGAGGTGGTGGATAGAGTGGTGCTGTAGTTTAGGATTGAGTACTTGGCTAAGGTGGAAAATGGGAGCTATATGGAGCCAAATAATTAGTGTAAGGAAATGCACCTAGTGTTGGTACTAACTGTCATGGTATATTTTGGTTGCTTTCTAGAGGTGGCATAGAAAAATAATTAACGATGATAGGCATGGGGGTGAAGGAAAATGGTGGTGGCAGTTGGAAATCAGGCATTAATGGATTTCTAGTGAAAAGGTTGGCAGGTGGACCTTGTGATTGTGTGAAACTCCAAGGGCCCAATGGAAACAAGGTTGCAGTGTTATGACTGATAGAAAATTGGGTACTATTGATAGTGGGAAAGATGAAAGGTGGATTGATAGACCCTAAAGATGGCATTCCTGTGGTATGATGAGATACTGACTAGCTATGCTACTTGTAGGGATAAACTGTAGTGCTAGTAGATGGATATGAAGTGGAAGTGGAGGATGTAGTATTTCTGAATGGAATAGAGGTAGATGGAGTAGTGAAGGTGGTGGTGTTCATAGAGTGAAAAGTGTAGTGGTGGTATGCTAGGATGTGGTGTGGACTATATATTGTGCTATGGTGGGTTGGTTTCTCTATGGGATTGGAGCACCAAATTTGGTTGATGGTATATTTGGATCTACGGGTTCTAGTTGTGCTGATTGATATCATCTATTTTGTATAAAAAGGGGGTCATTGGGATCAAATGGACTGATAGGTGGTGGCAGTCATTCAAACAAAGGATGTCTAGGATCAGTTATGTCAAAAGGTTGTAGTCTTTTAAAGTTGAAGGCACCAACATTATCTCTTAAGAAGTTAGCCATGATGGTTTCTCTATTCTAATCTATAATGACATTGATGATAATTGTGTGTTCAGGTTGATTCATAAAAGCCTCTATTTCTAGTGAAGGGCTAGATTCCTCAGGATTCTATGGTGGTGGATCATGTGTGATGGGTATGGTTGTGCATGAGCTAAAATACCACTTAGATTGGGATCCATATCTTTCTTCTTATTTTTTTTCTTGGTGAGAAATGTGGTAGGTGGCATGGAATGATGATGTTCCTAAGGATGAAGTGTAAAATTGTAGAACAATGAATGCAATGATAGATGGATGAATGATTTTGAAAAAAATGCTCTAGTGACACAACAACTATGATGTAAGGATTTTCTAAGATGCACAAAGATGTATGATATATGTGTAAGAAGGACCTTATGTCCAATGATATGATACTAAGGTAGACTTGTGACCTTCTGGAAGACAAATGATCAAGTGTACATGCAAATTTTTTGTCAAGGTGATGAGGGACACACAAGACAAAGATAGTTTTCCCTAAATAATGCTTATTTTGAGGGATAACCAAGAAAGTGTGATGGATGTAGGATGTAGGGTAGACAATCCTCAATAGAGTGACACCAAATGCTTAGTTATAATGGAGATGATGTAGGATGGTGAGCTATGATGTTTGATTTGGATGGGGTTGGATTGCTAAAGCATGACCTAAAGATGGTGGATCTATATAAAATGCATAAGTAGGATAAATACCTATATGGAGACCTAAATCAATGATAAATGCATGATCTATGATATTAAAAGTGTGAACTGTGTGTGGAAAAAATAATCCTAATCAACATGTGTATAGCTAGTATAGTTGATAAGGCTTTTATCAACTCCACATCGTAGGGTTAAGTTTTGAATTTTTTGATCCCACTTGGTTTGTAGAGAAACTTCAACACCTTCCTTCTCAATTTTATCTAACTAGATGAGTCTTAGGTTAGGTATATAATTTTTTCATTTTTCTTCTATCTCTCTATAAAATGCTATTTGTGGAAGCTTGACCTTTTTGAGCTTAGTTTTGACATAAGGTATTCTTAATAGGTTTAGTGGCAACCATGGGTTAAGGTACTTACCATGGTAAGTATACCTTTTACTTTAGGCTGGACAACATAAATTTTTTTGAAAACAAAATAGCTCTAAGAAATGGTGTTCATCAAAGGAAAAAATTACTTGAGTTTAACTATAAGGAGTAAAATAGAACAAACTAGGCCTAGGATTGTTGTGAATAGACTTGCTAACAATCTTCCTTAAGATAGTGAAGGTAAATTTGATCTAAAGATAGATGGTTTTGAGTATGGATAAAGTGATCTTTGCAAAAGAATGACATAATGACATTTTTTCAAGATAGGTGAGGTAAGACCAACTAGACTAAATTTGTTGCAAATAAACTTGCTAACAACTATTTTGACATAACAAGAATCTTTTATTTTCTAGAAAAGTTGAAGTAAAACCAGCTAGACCAAATTTGTTGGGAATAAACTTGTTAACAATTGTTTTGACACAACAATAATCTTTTGTGTTATGGAAAATTTTAAGTAAAACTAGGTAGACCAAAGTTGTTGCAAATAGACTTGAAAACAATGCTTTTTTGAAATACCAAGGATGAGGCTCTTTTTGATAACTGGATCTGATGTTTTGTAAGAAAATGGTCTCTCAAAAGACAAAGAAACTTTGAGAGAGATGGACACATGATCTCTTTAGCAAAAATATTTTGATAGTAACCATAAAATTGTACATGTTCTACAAATTTTTTCACAGGTCTTTTGCACAAATAAGATAATTAAAACATACTTTTCATTCCTAAGGTCAATTTGGCTTCAATATGTTATTCAACGACCCACAACTTGATGTCTCCTAATTCTAGTGCAATATATCCCTCTAATAAAAGAGGTGTTTTGATACAAGAGTTGATCAACAATGATACACATCAATGAATCTCCAAGACATGGCAAATAGAATTCCCCCTTTTACGGGGACAATGACTCTTGGAAATGAAATCCAAGTAGCCTTATGCCTCTACCAGGGGAGCACGATGGTGAGTAATCTTGAGGGATGAAATTTCCCTTGGACCAAATATAACATACCAAGGATAAAAGGGTGGCTACTAAGTTGGTTCATATTTAGATCTATGGAGTCATCCACTCAGTTGTTATGTATATGATCCACTCAAGAATCTATTCCAGATATGCTAAAATCATGGGAAAATTTTCCCACCTTAGGGACCCCATAATCACACCACCCAAACCTACTTGATGGAGAAAGAAGGTTTACCCCTCCCCTTATTTATATATAGACCAGATTATTTACCAATTTGAGCTTCTCACCAAAGGAGACACACTTCCCAGAGGAGGATAAACTTGCTAGAAGCACTCCTAGGTTGTTGTAAGTGATCTTGCTAACAACTTTTAGTACATGTATCACGTATTTAAATGGTCCTAATTTGCAAAAAGTAGAGAAGTCAAAGATCTGCTAAAATAAACAATCTCAAAACACATAAGGAATGTGATTCATTCTATTTTGGAAGCTTTTAGTGTATCCTACTGTAGAAAACACTCGTGATTAACATAAAAGTTTCATTTCCAACTTATAGTGATGGTCCACATAAGAAATCACATCAACAAAAGAAATCAAATGAGTGAAAAATTTGAAAGAGATGAGAATAAGGAAAAATATTCTTTAATGCATTCAAAATTGAGTGATGTTCATTTTAAGTCCAAAAGTCAAGGTGTTTACCCACAATGTTCATTAACATTGAAAATTGAATGTTTATCGCATTGGTTCATTTTTAGTACTTGACATTCAAAATTTAGTTTTATAATTACTTAAGCATTCATTCCAATGAAAAAAATGTTTAATTATGCAAACATTCATTCCATGAAAATATTGAAAATTTTATCCTTAAGCATTCAAGATTGAGTTTTTAGACAACTAAACTAATTAATCCTACAAAAACCAAAATGTTAAAATTCTGGCAAGGTACCTATGAGCTACCCCCGGTAAAAACAAAATTAAAAAATTGAGCTAGTTAATTAAACTAGTGAACCTATGAGAGTCAACTTGTGATCTCACAGTGTAGGAATGTAGTCAAAAAGTGTAGGATTGTGGTGCAGAGATTGGTGAAAAATAAAGGAAAAGCAGGCCATGGGAGAAATACTCATAGAGAGATCTCGTGATAGTGTGATCCCATAGGTTTGTAGAAGGTGTTACTACCACCAAGTGTGTTTGTGAGTTTGATGGGGAAGTTATAAATGATATTTCTAGGTTTGGCTATTGTGGTGAGGCGTTCTCACATGTTTTGCTAGTGAACTCACTAGTAAAAACTCACGTTCCCATGGGAAGATTGATCAATAGGAAAATGGAGAGGGTTTAAATTTCCACGTGGTGGTGAGAGTTCATCATGAACATGTGCCTACCTTCATGGGGTCACAGTCTAGTGGATTTTTTACCCTTGAACTCGAAGCCACATGTTCATGAAAATGAGGTTTTTGAAGTTTCTTTATCAAAGAATTGATTATGCGGTTGGGAATGCATTTCTATAATTGAGAGTAATATACCTACAAACAAAGAAACGACCCTAAAATGCACAACAAAAATCACACTAGGTTAGTTGGCTTAATTAGTAAATACAAGCATAAAAAATAATAAAAATGACCCAAATGCAAGGTCCTACCAGGTGTGTGAAAATGTATCACCTATTTTAGTAATTAAAAATAAAATACTAAGATTAACAAAGCATTCAAAATACCAAAAAAACTAACACTTATGAGAGGACAAAGGAAACAATGAAGGATAATGCAAACCAAGTATGGAAAACCCTCCAAATGAGTCCTTGATCTTTGGATTTGTCCAAGATGAGGGATGTGTGCTCAAATAGGATTCAAGCTTTAATGGGGTCCTTCAAAGGGTGAATGGGTGAATATGTAGCCATGAGTGTAGACATGGATTGTAGCATAAAGGTGGAAATGAGTAATTGTGGTCTTCAATGGAGCATTATAAGTTTGCATGAGAGTGGATATCTAAATTGTGAAGGGAGAGGGTTTTATTTATAGGCTAAGGGGTGATGAGATGGAGGGTCAGGATGCAAGGATGGAAGAATGGTGAGGGAGGTCTAGGATGCAAGGAAGGAAGAACACATGGATTGTGCTTCTTCATAGCCCTAGCCTTGTGACAAGTGTCACAAGGGGATTGGGTGGTCAAAATTGGGGGGGGTTCAAGGGAATTATGAGGGAGGATGAGTGTGGAAGAGGGATGTAAGAGACATTTAAGGGTATTTATGGCATGTAAGAGCCATTAATGCTCTTGGATATGAATGTGAGAGAATAGGGGAGACTTTTGACTTTGTCTTAGGTTAGAAAGTCCCAACCCTTGCTTAAAGTTGTGCACATGTTTAGGAGGGAGATTAGGCTTGGCTTAGGAGGGGGGTTAGGAGGTAAGTGGCTTAGCATTGATGGGATGAGTTAGTTAGCTGGATAAGCGATGTTAGGATGGGTGAATGGGTTGGCTTAGGGTAATAATAGGGTTTTAGGATTGATTTATTAAATGTTTTATTTAATAAATGGGGATGCAAGATTCAATTAAATGGATTTAATTATTTATTTAATTTAATAGAGGAATGGGGATTTAATTGATAAATTTATTTTGGGTTATCATTTGATTTTATCAATTGGACTGTAGTTAATTAATCTAATTAATTAACTAGGGGATGCCGACTAATTAATTAAATATAAAATATTTAATCAATAATGTTCTAGAAGATGACTAAATTAGATTACCTAGTGGTGTAAATAGATTTAGGTGTCTACATTTAGAACTTTTTTGGGTAGATTAGGAATAACCAAAGCATCCCTAAATGTTTTGGGCAAAAATTGTGATGAAGGGTGCTCCCCTTAATACCATAAACACATAATAGAAATAAAGAAATAACAAAAAATTGCAAGAAAAAAATATGGGCTTATTATTATCACTTCAAATGTGGAATTATAGAATTCAAAATTACAATATGCCAACCCACATGGGTGTCTTCATTATAGTAAT
Source organism: Cupressus sempervirens (assembly GCA_028749045.1). NCBI lineage: Eukaryota > Viridiplantae > Streptophyta > Pinopsida > Cupressales > Cupressaceae > Cupressus > Cupressus sempervirens. Next base: position 168,852,500 of record CM053793.1, read on the forward strand.
CTGCAAGACAAAGCTGTGAACTATCACTAAGAGTTGTCCTAGACAGTGTACATGTATTTCTTAAATAGGCAATTTTATGTCATTCGGGAAGGTTCTAGACACTCAGATTTCATACCTAGTGCCAATAGACAATAACAATATATATAGGGTTAGCCAACTACATTTTTGATATTCATTTTGGAACTTTTGGTTGGCCCAACTTTAGAAGGCCACAACTTTCAAACCATTGCTTCGATTGACTATTATAACCACTTTTTAGAATCCTCATCTTTTGATCTACATGCTTAGATCAACATAAGTTCCCATCCATTGAGCTTTTGGGCCTCATCCCGACACATTTAGGCCTTTAAAACTAATTCCAAAGTTTTTGTACCAAAGTTTTATACCAAAAACCCACAATAACTCTACCGATACTTATGATATGGCACTAAGCCTCAATTGACAGATTAATATGACTGAGATAAACCTCCACCTCTAAAATTAGGACATTTTGAGCTTGTATTACTGACTTAATAAGTAGAAAGCATCCATAGACAACAAATATGCATTAAGAAAACTCTTATTAAAATAATTGAAATAAGATATTTTTGGATGATGCAAGATTACTCTTACATCCAAGATGCTCCTACATCAAACACTTGGGGTAATTTGAGAGGTGACCTCATCACATCTTAGGTGTTCAGAGGAAAACCAAGAGATTTAATCTCCTCCCTTGCTATCCATAATGAATCTTCTACTAGAATCCCTTTCCATTTGACTAGGTATTCTTCATAAGTTCTATTCCTTGTACTTCTTTCAACACAACTGTCTAGAATCTCCTTAATCTCGTTTGTAGTTAAACTATCTACTAGAATACTCCACTGCACTTCTGCCACTTCATCTCCATCACCTCCTTCATAATGCTCTATCAAATTAGAAATGTTAAATACTGGTGAAATATTCAATTTAATAGGTAACTCCTCTTCATATGCATTTCCAAAATCATGCCTTTTCACTATTTTGCACGATCCAAACTTCTTCATTTTTAGCTTATTATATGTACCCACTAAAAATGCTCCTTTTTCAAATGATCCATGAATTCATCTCTAATATGGAATTTCTTATACCTCCTTCTCACATCTTCCTTAGCTAATAATGTGCCTCCTCACCTCCTCATGGATATTCTTCAAATGTTCAACAAATTCTTCTACTTTAGCACTACTTATTTCTCCTTTATTCAATTGCCTCAATTTATAAGCATTTCTAGGGCTACTCCTATATACAATATAGAATGGTAATTTACCACTACTCTTGTTGACAAAATTATTATATGCAAATTTTTCCTATGGTAAAATTAGATCACATCCTTTTGTCTTATTGTCAACCAAGCATCTCAGTAAATTCCCCAAACTCTTATTCACAACCTCTATTTGTCCATCAGTTTGTGGATGATGTAATGAAATAAACTTCAAAGTTGTCTTCAATTTATTCCATAATGTATGCCATAAATACCCAATGAACTTGGTATCTCTATCTGAAACTATACTCTTTGGCAGACCATGTAGTCTCACCACTTCTTTTGAAAAATAACTCTGCCACATGAACAACATCACTAGTCTTATTGCAGGAAATGAAATGTGTCATCTTTGGAAACCTGTCAACCACCACAAAAATTGAATCATGCCCTCATTGAGTCCTCGGTAATCTAAGAATAAAATCCATCCTGACATCCTCCCACAACTTCTTTGGTAGATATAATGGTTGATACAACCCCACATTCTACTTCACTCCTTTCAACATACTCTACAACTCTTCACAAGCTTCTTCACATCTTGCTATAATAGTGGCTAGTAATAATTCTTAGCAACCAAAGAAATGGTCTTATCTCTCACAAAATGTCTAGTCAACACTCCACTATGCTTCTCCTTGATGAGATTATCTCTCATAGAACTTATGGGAATGCACAACTAACTTCCTCTAAATATCATACCATCTTGGATTATGAAATCCAACCACTTTATCCAATCAAGTTTAATAGGTTTTGTACAAGCCCTCCATGCTTCACCAAAATCAGGATCCTATGGATACAAACTACTGAGTTCTTTGAGCCCAACCACCTCAATTTGCATTTTTATCAGCAAAAGTTATCTTCTACTAAGATCATTTGCAACTCTGTTAGACTTTGCACCCCCATGTTTCAAAACAAATGTATAACTTTGCAAACACTCAACCCACTTCAAATGCCTTTGGTTTAATTTTCCTTGACTATTCAAATATTGAAAAGCTTGATGATCAGTATACAAAAAAATCCTTAGGAAGAAGATAGTGTCTCCACTTCTTTAATGCTTGGAAGCTCGCATAAAATTCTTGATCATAAACAATTTTTTTTCTTTTGGCATCATTCAAATTCTCACTAAAATAAGCAACATGTCTACCTTCGTGGCTCAAAATGTCTCCTACTATAGTACCACTAGCATCAAAATCTACTTGAAACACCTTGTTAAAATCTAAAAGTGCTAAAATAGGATACTCTATAAATTTTTGTTTCAACACATTAAAACTCTTATTTCTCCTATAATCCACTTAAATTATTTCCTATCCCCTCTCATTGTTTCTGTCAAGGGTTGACAAATACTGCTAAAACCTCTTATGAAATTTCTATAAAAAATAGCTAGTCCATGAAAATATATTACCTCTATAGCATTCTTTGGAGTAGGCCATTCAAGGATAGCCTTCACTTTCTTCCGGTCCATTTTTAGACCTTCTATTGAAACTAAAAATCCTAGGTACAACAATTCCTTCACAGAATTGCATTTCTTTAGGTTTATTAGAAACTTTTCTTCCCTAAACTTATCAAACACCTTTCAAATATGCATCAAATTCACCTCCAATATCTTACTAAAGATCAAAATATCATCAAGGTAAACAATGACAAACTTACCCAGAAACACCTTTAGTACCTCATTGATGAGCCTCATGAAAGTGCTTGGTGCATTGGTTAGTCCAAAAGGCATGACAAAACACTCATACAATCCTTCCCTTGTGTTGAAAATAGTCTTCTACTCATCACCTTCTTTGATGCAAATTTGACGGTATCCACTCTTCAGATCCATCTTTTTGAAATACACAACTCCACTCAAATAGTCCATAATATCCGCCCTTTGCAATGGAAATCTGTACTTGATTGTGATCTTGTTGATAGCATGAGAATATGTGCATATCCTCCATTCTCCATTCTTTTTAGGTGCTAATACTACTGGTACAACACACAGACTCAGACTCTCCTGAATCAACACCTTCTACAACAAATCACACACTTATCTATTCAACTCCTTACTTTCTGCTGGTGTCATTTTGTGCACTGCATTATTTGGAAAAATAACTCCTAGAATCAAATCCATCTAGTGATCAATCTTCCTTATTGGTGGTAGTCAACAAGGAACATTATCAAATACAATATTTGGAAATTCTTCCAAAAAATTTGCAACTTTTGCAGGTACCTCTTCTACATCTTCTTTGCCATCTTTTTGAATTATCCCAAAACACATATGCTCACATGTCAAACACTCTAGGAACTTCTTTCTGTCAATGAATTCAACTTATGTTTCCTTTCATTCTTTGTTAGAGTGTAGGTATTTGCATGCCCATCATGTAAAACATATCTATCAAACTGCAATAACCTACCCATCAACACATGAGATGTGTCCATAGGTATGAAATCACACATCACCTCATCTTGGTATCTTCCAATCTTGAACTTCATTGAACATTTCTCACTGACCATGACCTTGTGGTCATCTTGCACCCAGGCAATATAGTATGGACATGGGTTTTTCTACCTATTCAACTTCAACTTTGTGACCATCTTTTCTAACACCAAATTCTCAGTACTTCCACCACCAATGGTCACATCACAACACTTATATTCACATTTGTATCTTGTGCAAAACAAGCTCCTTCTTTGATTAGGTTCATTCTCACCACTCAGTAGGACTCTTCTATTAACTAGGAATTCTCCTCTTTCAACATCTTCAAAATGTGATAATATGGCATCTTCATCAACATATGCAACTCTGGCCTAGTTTTTAGTTCTTCTATCAATCCTTCCTTGTCATTTGGAGCATTTAAATTCTTTATGCCCTTCTTCTCCACAGTGAAAACATTTTCCACGAAAACCTCCTCTTCCAGATCCTTACCCTCTCCCTCTTCCTCTTTGATCTCTATTGTTTTGGACATGGAAATGATTAGAATTATTTACCCTTTTGTTTTTACTACTATTGGTGGCTTCATCCTTATTTTTCTAATCATCATTTTTTATGGGGAGTTTCTCACACTTAGAGCCTTTTTGCTATGACCAAGGCTTTCTCTAGCCTTCTTAGGGTTCCTTCAAACCCAAACTAAGCACTTAAGTGCTCACCAAGTAGACAAACACACCCAGGGCTCCCAACATGGTCAACACATATTTTGATCATCTCCTCAATGTTCATGGTCATTTACCAACCACTATTCACCATCTTTCCAAGTCCAAGGCTTCAAAATCACCAAATTGCTCTTTTAAGCCTTGTAGCCCTATGAGCCCCAATTAGGCCTCCTATAAACAAGGAAGTTGAAACAACTTCAAAAAATACTTAACAAGCCTTGTTGGTGTCTTCTAGAATATTTTTCACAAATACCTAGAATCAAGGATTTTCTAGGTTTTGGACTCACATGGTGCCCTTATGGTACTTTTCAAGAAAACCTTATTTTTGAGGGTTTCTAGAGCAATGAAAACAATCTCTTCTTGGTTTTCTTGGTTCTAATTCTCAAACATTCTCCCTTGGCCTATGAACCCTTGAATCCTCCTATTTCATTTCCCAAATCAATATTTTCTCATCCCAATTGAGCAAGCACACTTAAACCTTCTTGCAAGCATCTCAATTCCTAGCCAAACAACTCCAAGATTGCCAAGGGATCGCTTGAAAAAATAGAAAAATTGTTCTCCCAACCTCCAGAAACCATATTTACATAATTTAGAGAGGCTACTTCTTCATTCCCAAAGGCCATTAGGTTTTAACCATGAGCGTTCAAGTTATAGCCATTCTAGTGCAAACTACTATATATAGACCAATAGAAAATACAAAACAAAACAAATATCAAAACCTAGTAAAATATATTCAAACTCCTCCAACAAGAACACACAGATTAGTCACATGGTATAAAACAACTAATCATTGAAAAATAGTAGGAGTATCAATCCAAAACAACAAGTCTTGTATCGAAAAGCACATTTTCTGTGTATCTTTCTCTTCTTTCACGTGAACAATTCTTACAATCTAATTTTCAACCCCTTAAAGTTGGTTGATATATCCTTATATACCTTGTTTCTAATTGTCTAGACCCTTAGATCAAATACTAGACCTCTTTAGTGCATATTCCTAAATTTTAGGAAAAGTTGTCATGACAACTTTGCAAAATTACAAAGTTGTCATGAGCAACTTTTGAAATTTTTGCAAAAATGACCTTTTAAAACCTCAAACCTATCTAGTTTGATTCAAATATACCCAAATTTATCCAAAAACATCTATGGACCTCATTTCAACAATAATTTCTCAATTTTGGGGGATTTTACAACTTTGACCATAGTTGACCCCATTAGGACCTTATAACACTAATTAGGTCTTTAATAACTAAAACATGATCGCACTTGCCCTCAACCTACTTTCACATACTCTAACACACCTTGGGACTTTATAAATAGCCCTTATTTGGTCAATTTTTGGCTAGGCCATTTACAAGCCAAAACAAGTATTAGGGTTTTCCTTTCTCCTAAGGTGCTTCTACACCATACTCCCCTACAAGGAAAAGACTACGTTACCTATGTTGAAAGGAACTCCATGCTGATTCCATGCTTCTTGAATTCACCCTTTATAATTGATGTTTCTTTAGCTTTAGGGGTGTCCTTCCATTTTATTAGATACCCCTTTTAGACCTTGTTCCTTATACTCTTCTTTACTCTAGAGTCTAGTATTCCTGTAGCTTGAGGTTGCATCTTGTTAGGTACATGCAGATCTGCCACATCCTCGCTTATCCTTGTTTGATACTGTACCTCATTAATATCTAGTCCCCTATATGATATCAAGTCCTAAACATTGAACATGGGTGAGGTTGACATGCCCTTGGGTAGATAAACTTTATAGGCATTGGCACCATATTTCTTCAACACCTTACATGGTCCAATCCTCTTCATTTGAAGCTTAGTTGGAATGCCCTTTTTCAACCTAGAATTATTCAAGAACAATACTACCAAATCTCCTATTTGAAATTATATTTCTCTTCTTCCCTCATCTTTCTTTTCTTTTAATTTCTTATTGGTTTCCATTAATGATTGTTTCACCTGATCATGAACATCCTTCATTGATTGAGCAAAGTCATCTGTACATCTGCATGCCCACTAACTTTATCATGTCCCAGTAGCTCTCTAAGATCCATAATACCCCTTGGATGTGTACCATATGCAACTTGGAAAGGACTTAGCCTTGTGGTTCTATTTTTACTATCATTATAGGAAAACTCTGCCTATGGAATAACTCGCTCCCAACCTTGCCCATAATCCTTAATTAGGCATCTTAGCAGATTTCCTAGAACCCTATTGATTACCTCTATTTGTCCATCTATTTGGGGATGATAGGAAAAAATGTGAGCTAGATTGGTGCCTAACCTCTTCCAAAGTGTTTTCCAAAAATGTCCCTTAAACTTAACATCTCTATCTACAACAATACTTAATAGAAAGCCATGTATTCTATCTACCTCCTTGATGAAAAGGTGGGCTATATGACTAGCAACATGTGTATATTTGTAGGGTATAAAGTGACTCATTTTTCTAAATCTATCAACAACACAAAAATACACTATCCAATCCTATCTTTGTTCTACATAGGCTCACTATGAAGTCCATGCTAATGCAATTCCAAGGCCTATTAGGAATAGATTGTGGTTGATAAAGTCCTTCTTTGGATGAAGTGCCTTTAGCCTTTTGACATATGCCACATTGTTCCACATAACTCCTCACATTCTTCTATGTCTTAGGCCAATAGTAGTACCTTTCTACTAGATCTAGTGTCTTATTAAGGCCAAACTGACCACTCATTCTCCCATTGTGTTTCTCCTGAATGAGATTCTCCATCATAGACTCTTTTGGCACACAAAATTGTTGTCGTTTAAAAAAAAACCATTATGTAAAGAAAACTCAGCAAATTGACTATGAAATTGGTTTTCAAAATTGCTACATACCTTATATGCCTCTGCAAAATTAGTGTCTTCTTCATACAAGTCTTCGAAATCTTCAATCCCTATACTCTACAACTTGACCTCTTGAACAGTCATCAATCTTCTACATAAGGCATCAATCACCTTGTTATTGAGCCCCTTCTTGTGCTTTATGATATAGGTGCAGGATTGCAAGAACTCCATCTACTTGATGTGCCTAAGGCTAATATTCTCTTGGGTGTTTATGAAACTAAGTGCCTGGGTTATCAGTGTAGACCACAAATACTTTGGGTAGCAAATAGTGTCTCCATTTCTTGAGGGCTTGAACTAGTGCATATAGTTCCAAGTCATAAGCATAATACCTTGTCTTTACCTCATTGAGCCTCCCCTCTTGGCTTAACACTGCTCCGACTACAATGTTACTTGCATCACACTCCATAATGAACAACATTTCAAAACTTCGCAAAACTAATATTGGTTGAGTGTCTTCCTCCTTCTTTAACCTTTTAAAACTCTCATCTGATGCCTTTGTCCAAAAAAACTTGGTCTTCGTGCCTCCTTTTATTGTATCATTCATAAGAGCACAAATTTCACTAAACCTTCTCACAAACTTTCTATAAAATTGGGTTAACCCATGGAAACTCTTCACTTTAGTAGTAGACCTAGGAATAGGCCAACGTAGGATTGCCTCCACCTTACTCTTGTCCATCTTCAAATTGCTTTGTCACACTACAAAACCCAAGTAAACAAGTTCCTCCTTCATGAACTCACTCTTCTTAAGGTCTATGGTCAACTTCCCCTCTTGAAGACTTCTCAACATAATTTCCAAGTGTTTTAGATGATATTCTTTTGTCTTTCTAAATATTAGGATGTCATCCAAATATACTACTACAAACACACCTATGTAGTCTTTTAAGACTTCATTCATTACCCTCATAAATTTAATTGGTGCTTTAGTAAGACCAAATGTCACTACCAACCACTCCTAGAGTCCTTCATTAGTTTTAAAATAAAAAATTCCACTCATCCCCCTCTTTCATCCTTATTTGATAATATCCACTCTTAAGATCAAATTTTGAGAAATATCTAGCTCCACCAAGACAATCCATTAGGTCCTTTATACTAGAAATCTATACCTTTTTTCCCTATTTATTTCCCTAGAATTTGTACACATTCTCCACTTACCTCCCTTTTAGGAGCCAAGAAAACTGGAACAACACAAGGACTTATGCTACTTTTGATCAATTCTTGGTCAAGAAGCTCCTAGACTTTCCTTGCAATCTCTTTGTTTTTCTCTGATGTCATCTTGTATGAAACTTTGTTTGGAAAAGAGGCACTTGGTATGAAGTCTATCTGATGAATTATCTCTCTCTTTGGGGGTAATGTAGGTGATGCTCCATCACATATGATGTCTTCAAACTGATCTGAAAATTATTTTACTTTTGCAGGTATAGATAGTTGCTTTGGTGACTCCTCCTACTTTGGTTCACCATGATTGCATAACCAATTCCTTCTCCTTGTTTCAGATCCTTTAAGAATTATTTTCCACTCATCAAAAGTGCATTAGCTTCAATCTTTTCAACACTTTTCTCCTCTAGTAAAAAAATTATCTTGTAGGTGATTCCATTCTTTTTGAATGAGTACTTGTTCTCCTTACCATGATGGACTACCTCCCTATCATACGCCATGGTCTTCTAAGCAGCAAGCGACATGCATCCATTGGTATAACATCATAGAGTATCTTGTCCTACTACTTCCCTATGGTAAACTCAACTCATACTTGCTCATTAGCGAGTATGTTATGTCCTTTGTTTAACCAAGTCACCTTGTAGGGACACACATGAGGTACCTTGGTAAGTTTCAATTTTTGATTTGCCTCTTTTGAGATAACATTATCAGTGGACCCCGAGTCAATAATGACTCTACATAAATTTCCCAATATCTTGCATTTGATTCTAAAAAGAGCCCTCCTCTGCTTGTGTTCATCCTTGGAAGGTTCCTTTATCAACACTCTACTAAGCATCAAATTCTGTTCTGTCCTTTGTTTAACCAAGTCACCTTGTAGGGACACACATGAGGTACCTTGGTAAGTTTCAATTTTTGATTTGCCTCTTTTGAGATAACATTATCAGTGGACCCTGAGTCAATAATGACTCTACATAAATTTCCCAATATCTTGCATTTGATTCTAAAAAGAGCCCTCCTCTGCTTGTGTTCATCCTTGGAAGGTTCCTTTATCAACACTCTACTAAGCATCAAATTCTCCCCTTTCTCTAAGTCCAATCTTACCTCTATATGTTTGCAATCCTCCTCTTGTACATAAGTAATCTTCTTCTCTCCTTGTGAAGATGATGACTTGTTAGGACACCTATAGGTAGGATGCCCCAACTGTCCATAGTTATAACACTTCATTGTAGCAAAGTGCAAACTTCTTCCAAACCTACCTGAACTGCCTCTTCCACCACTCAAAAAACCTTCACCTCTATTATAGCCTCCTCCTTTATTGGAGAAATGAGATTGCTCACCTTATTTGGTGTCCCCTTTGCCTCTATTTTCAATGCCTCTTCTAATAGAACCACCTCTATGTCCACCCCTAGAATATCTACCTCTTCCTCTACCCTTGCTATTAGATTCTTGTTTCTTCTTGATTTTTTCTTCCACCTAGAGGGCCATTTGATAACAACTATGCAATTTTGTAAGGGAGAAGAGAGTCAACTCCTCTTGCATATTCCATCTAAGACAACTTAGATACCTATCCACTTTGATACACTCAACTTCTTGTATTCTAGACCTAAGGATTAGTTTTTGAAACTCCTTTATATAGGCAGACACATCTAAGTCTCTTTGTCTCAAATTTTTCCTCTTCTTGTGGAACTGAATATCATAATCTTCTGGGAGATAGTTCTCTTTTATCTTGGCTACCATAGTCTTCCAATTGGTTACAGGCTTCTTGTTTTCTTTCTCTCTTTCTTCCTACAAGAAATTCCACCAAGTTAATGCCTGTCCTCTCAATCTTGATTTACCTATCTTTACTATTTGGGACTTTGAAATATCATCACATTCAAAGTGATTTTCCATGCCTTCAATCCATTCCATAACTGCTTCTACATCCATTTTCCCAGTGAAACTAGGTATGCCTTCTAATGCTTTACCACTTAATGCCTTTAAGGATTTGAGAAAAGGTTCCTCTGATAATGGAGGGTCTAGTGTAGGTGCTATTTGATCATCTTCCTCCTCTTTGTCTTTTCCCTTATCTTTCTCTCCCTCTAATTGCTCCAACTTATTTGTAGTCTCAACAACTTCCTCTAGATTTTTCTTCATCTCTTCCAAAACTTCCTCAAGAAGTCTGTTCTTTTCTTGCTGCTCATTCAAATCTCTATCCAACTCTGCATTGGTCACCATGATGTTCTCACTTATGGATTCTCCTTCCATTGATATCCGTTATTCACTTCCCAAGTCTTTCAATGGCTTTCATACCACTTTGATGTAGAGTTTCTCACACTTAGAGCCTTTTTGCTCTAACCAAGGATTTCTCCAGCCTTCTTAGGGTTCCTTATGATACCCTACTCTAGAGGACCTTTTCCCAATCCTCTCCAACCTAGAAACTCACCTATCAATTTCAAATTACACTCCTAACCCTTCAAATCTGAACTAAACACTTAATTGTTCACTAATTAGACAAACACACCCAAGGATGACAACCTTGTCAACACATGTTTTGATCATCCCCTCAATGTTCATGGTCATTTACCAACCACTCTACACCATCTTTCCAAGTCCAAGACTTCAAAATCACCAAATTTCTCTTTTAGGCCTTGTAGCCCTATGAGCCCCAATTAGGCCTCCTACAAACAAGGAATTGAAATAACTTCAAAAACTCCTTAAGGAGCCTTGTTGGTGTCTTATAGAATTTGTTTTACAAACAACTAGACACAAGGATTTTCTAGGTTTCAGACTCCCATGGCATTCGTACAATACTTTTCTAGAAAACCCTATTTTTTAGGGTTTCTAGGGAAATGACAACAATCTTCTCAGTTTACTTGGTTCTACTTCTCAGAACTTCTCGCCTAGCCTATGTGCCCTTGAATCCTCCTACTTCATTTCCCCAATCAATATTTTCTCATCCCAATCCAACAAGCACACTTAAACCTTCTTGCAAGCATCTCAATTCCTAGGCAAACAACTCCAGGCTTACCCAGGGCTCGCTTGCAAAAATAGAAAACTTGTTGTCCCAATCTCCACAAACCATATTTACATAATGTACATAGACTACTTATTGAATCCCAAAGGCCATTAGGTTTTAACCATGGACATTCAAGTTATAGCCATTCTAGTGCAAACTGCTATATACAGACCAATAAGAAACACAAAACAAAGCAATTATCAAAACCTAGTAAAATGTATTCAAACTCCTCCAACAAGAACACATAGATTAGTCACATGGTATGAAGCAACTAATCCATGCAAAACATTAGGAGTATCAATTCAAAACAATAGATCTTGTATTAAAAAGGACATTTTCTGTGGGACTTTCTCTTCTTTCACATGAACAGTCTGGATAATCCAATTTTTCAACCGTTTAAAGTTGGTTAATCTATCCTTATATACCTTGTTTTTAACTTTCCAGACCCTCAAGTCAAATCCTAGACCTCTTTAGTGCATATTCGTAAATTTGAGGAAAAGTTGTCATGACAACTTCGCAAAATTGCAAAGTTGTCATGAGCAATTTTTGCAAAAATGACCTTTTAACACCTCAAACCTATCTAGTTTGATTATCATCTACACAAAATGATACAAAAACATCTATGGACCTCATTTCAACAATAATTTCTCAATTTCAAGGGATTTTTCAACTTTGACCATAGTTGACCCTCTCATGACCTTGTAATACTAATTAGGTCTTTAACAACTAAAACATGATTACACTTGCCTTCAACCTACTTTCACACACTCCAATAGACCTTGGGACTTTATAACTAGCCCTTATTTGGTCAATTATTGGCTAGGCCATTTATAAGCCAAAATGACTGTTAGGGTTTTCCTTTCCCCTAAGGTTTTCTTGCACCAATTTTGGCTTCCATAAGACTATCCACTAGATCTTCCACCATGACCTCTTCCATATTCTTGTTATCATATTTCTTTGTCAGCTTCTCCTCAACTCTCAGGTCAAACTGGTATGCCTCCTCAATACTGTTCATTCGAACCAGTCTCAACTCCTCCTAAATGCTTGGCCTTAAACCATTAAGATAATGCACTACTTTCTCCTTATCAGCTTCTGCATGGCCGGTTCTAATGAGAACTTGGTAGAACTCCTTGGTATACTCCTAATAATATCTTCCTTCCTACTTCAACCCTTGCATTTTCTTCAGTAGATCAAGCTCATAATCCACAGGAATGAATTGTCACTTTATTTTAGCTATAACTCGATCCCATCTAGTGATTTTGTCCTTCCCTCTTCTATTTTTCTCCAATTGGCTCTCCTACCACTAGATCTTCACGTAGCCCTTCAGTTTGGCCTTTGCAAACTTGACCCTATTTGGATCTTCAATATCTTCATATTCAAAGTACTCTTCCAACTCATTACGATTTCCCAATCAATTCCCCGAGGTTAAGATTTCCCAAAAATGTGGGAACATCAAACTTACGTCTTTTTCCAATCTTGGAAATGGCCTTAAAAAGATTTTCCTCCTTTGCGTTAAGCACTTCATCTATTGCCGCTTGATCATCATTTCCTTCTTCTTCTCTTTCATCCTCACTTTCATCAACTCCTATGGCAAGATTCATTCCTCTATGCATTTTTTCTTGCAATGCTTGCATTTGCCTCTGGAGAGCTCTAAAACCCTCAGGTTTAACACCTATGACTCTTGCACTACACTCTCTTCGTGGAGGCATTTTCGTGCTTCCGTTGAAACCTTAGTGCAAGTTGCCTCACAATCGGCAATCAATCAACATGCTTAGGCCAAACCATGGTCTTGGTGCAAACTGTCTCACAGTTGGCGATCTTTCCACTCACTCAGGAACTTCAGCTTTGATACCACTTGATGAAGGATGCTCCCCTTAATACATAAGCACATAACAAAAACAAAGAAATAACAACAATTTGCAAGACCAAAATATGAGCTTCTTATTATCATTGCAAATGCAAAATTACAGAATTCAAAATTACAATATGCTAACCCACATGGGTGCCTTTATTATAGTCATCTGCAAGACAAAGTGCGAACTATCACCTAGAGCTATCCTAGACAATGTGTGGTCATTTCTTAAATAAGCAATTTTATGCCACCTAGGAAGGTTCTAGACACTTGAATTTAATACTTAGGGCCAAAAAACCCTAACAATACATATAGAGTGGGCAAAATACATTTTTGACATTTATTTTGGAAGTTTTGGTCGGCACAACTTCAGAAAGCCATAACTTTTGAACCGTTCCCCAACTTCTGATCTACATGTTTTAGTAAGTGCAAGCACCCATTCCTTGAGTTCTTGCACCTCATCTGGGCACATTTAGGCCTTCAAAATTGAGCCCAAAATTTTTGTATAAAAAATTTATGGCAAAAATCCACAATAACTCCATTGATACTTATGATATGGCATTGAACCTCAACTAGCAGGTTGATATGACTGAGATGAACCTCCACCTCTGAAATTAGGACATTATGAGCTCATATGATTGACTTATTGAGTAGCAAGCCTCCATAGACAACAACTCTGCATTAAGAGAAACCTTATTCAAACAACTGAAATGAAATATTTTTGGGTGATGCAAGATTACTTTTACACCCAAGATGGTCCTACATCAAACCTGGGGTAAAAATAGTTTTCACTGCTTTGTACTTGGGTATAGAATGAAACAACCACTATATACAATCTAGATCTAACTAAAAATTGACTAGCAAATCGCATTTATCTATGGGATCTCAGAACAATAATTACATGAATTTTTAGGGTTTTGTCTATTTATTATTCACTTTTGAAACACCACATTTCTTGCTTGGATTTTAAATGCATATAAATCTTCCCTAATTTGTATTTCTCATCTCATTATCATTTTCCATTTTAATTTTACATGTTTACCGAAAGATCATTGCCCCATTTAGTGCTTAGGTCATAACTTGAGCCATCATAGGCATCTTCCTTCTGAATGTGCAAGTTTTTGCATTGCTTCCCAATTCATATTGTGTAGGTTATTTGGTTGAGGAGAATGTTACATGATCTACAACATCTTAAGGATGACTCTTTAGTATTATATTGTGGCAATCAAAGTACTATTCAAATGAGTACAAATTAGGTTTTCAAGGCTAGACTAAACACGTTGACATCTAACATCACTACATTTGCAAGTTGGTTTAGGAAGGTTTGGTTGAACTTGTATATTATTCCTTTGGAACACAAATTGCTAATGTAGTTGGGTTTTCATATTGTTAATGAACTTGAAGGAAGGTTTAGTTTTCATATTGTATAGGTTGTTTGGTTGAGAATAATGTTAAATGATCTACAATGGTCCCCTTGTACTATATTGTGATAATCAAAGTACTATTCAAATGAGTTAAAAACTAATTTTTTGAAGGCTACAGTAAACACATTGACATCCAACATCACTACATTCATGAGTTGGTTCACGAAGGTTTGGTTGAACTTCTATATTGCACTTTTGTAACACAAATTGCTAATATATTTAAAAAGTCCCTTTTTGTTCAAAGTTTGCTTGGTATTCTTGGCAATATTCATCATGGAGAGAAAAAAGTGATAATGAATGATTAATTTGTATCTTTTTAACATTGTTCATTGTAGAAGAGAATGAAAGATCATTGCATTCATTTTTAAAACAATTTAAAATTTTATTTAATTAGATATTCAGTTTTAGAACATCATGATCAATTATCCTATAGATGACTATTTTATCATTCAGGTCTTTGAATAGTGTATAAATAAACATTCCTTTTAAATGGTCAAATATAATGAATTTATTAGAGTTGATTTATTTCGTATTGACAATCTGCAGATCATCAGTTTTTTTTCCTTGTAAGTAATACCTTCACCCAAAGCCTTCATTCTTTTGTAATAGTAAACAAGTAGGATTTCAAAAATTTCACCATTTCTTAGTCTATCTAGAATTCATTGAAATAATACTAGCATCTAAGGTATTCAACTGACTTTCCTTTTATTTTTAGCATTTCCATTGAGTTTCATGATTTTTTTTTGATGGAGAGTTCAGTTTCATGAGTTTTTAAGGCCAACTAATTTGAAAATTTTCATTATAGTCATTACTATTTTTTAATGGGAATTGTGCATTCTAGTTTGCATCCTATTCTTGTAAGAATATAGCTTGGATTCTAAAACCCCACACTGCCAATCTACCATGACATTGCTAAATTGTTTAAGTCATTCTGAAACCAACATATAGCTTCATTCAATGACCTCGCAATATTTCATCTTACAAAGATTTTAAGGGATTGAATTATAATCCTACCCTCCAATCTCCTGTTTTAATGCTATCCTCTGTTGTCAGTGTTACCTACTCCGAAATTCAAATAGACGACGTTGAGTAACTCTGTTTCTAATTCAGCATACTCTAGACGACTATAATGAATGGAAATTAGATGCAACTGAAACCGAAGAGCAATATTGTATTCTACAAGCTGCTTCTTGGTGCTGTCAATTCCGAACAGGGTTGAAGTCTCAAAATAATTTCTCTCTTCAGTGCATCTCTCTTCACTTTTCCTGTTGTGGTTCTTGGAAATGGGTCTTTCTGTGGGAAGAACATCCTTGGCGACTTAAACCTGTTTATACAAAGTACAAACCATTTCTTTCCATTTTTAAGGTGTGGGAAGAAAATCCAATAATAGATTCTTGAAAATGATCTGAAATATTAATCACAAAACATACACAATTGATTCCGGATACAATCTTGTCGATTGTGTCTCCATTAAAGATTTTCCAACATATAAGGATCTGCTATAAAGAATATAGCCACATAATCTACAATTTTTAAATAGGCTGATAGGAGAGGCGTACCCGGAAAGTCCTTGCTGTTTACAAAACAATTGTAGCAGCATTGGGGACAATTTTTTGTGCTCATTCATAGCTACATTGTTCAGCATTGCGAAATTCTGATGTTCCCAGTGCCAACCGTCCCTTAGCTGGATGCATGCAGTAACAATTTCAATAAACCTTGGATCTGGGATTCCGATAATGACAGCTGCCAAAATCCCTGGATGCTGTAATAGGATCTTCTCCACCTGTGATGGTAGAAAATTACTTACTGGCATATATGAAATAGATGAGTATCATCTTGACCATCAATGAAAATTATGCTCAGCAACTAAAGTTGAAGTGCTTTCGTTTGAAACTGCTTAAGTTTTTGTAGATGGGAGACTTTAAAAAGAACCAAAAAGTGCCAAAAGTAATTGAGCAGAGGTGAACATATCCAGACCAATAACAGAATAAACTGCCACAATAGAACACGATGATTTTATGGGTGCAATTTTACAACAGAGGATGTTATTATAAGTTGACACTGAGCTAGAAGAGAAACACTCACCTCGGAAGGATAAACATTTTCTCCACCACTTTTAATCATGTCTTTAGATCGGCCAAGAAGCCATAATCTGCCCTCTTCATCAATCCATCCAAGATCCCCTGTATTTAGCCATCCATTTTCACTCAATGCTGCTCTGGTTGAATCATTTTGGCCCCAATACTTCAGCATCACATGTGCGCCTCTTGTCATTATAGTCCCCACATTGTATAAGTTATTAGCTTCAAGACATTCATCACTATGTTCTATCTGTATTTCCACATGAGGAGCAGGCTTTCCTACACAAACTCCTATTCGGCAATCTTGAAAATTATTCTGATCGGCTGGATCCATGGAATAATCCTGTATTTTGGTAAAACTGCCTTGTCGAATGATTGGATCGTGGGCAAGAGTGAAAGTCATTGAAGAACAGGCCTCTGTCATACCTTTTTAAAAATAATAACAGACAAGAGTTTAGAAAAAGAAGTAGAATTAGGTCTCCTTAGGAAGTAATATGAAGTAGGTAAACGAATGCAACTACATGAAAGAAAATAACATGACATAAAGGTTAATAGAAATCATTAAATGGGAGAGTTTTCAATGATTCTGTCATCTCCCTTTCCTATTATTAAAGCAGACTGTAAACTAACCATAAGCCGAAAAGATCTGAGCTCTTGGAAAAATTTCAGTGACTTTCTTGATAAGTTGTGGTGACAGGCTTCCAGCTCCATTAAGTATCTTCTCAAGACTTGAAAAGTGTAGCGTTGATTCTCCTTTCTTTCTTCTATTGCAGAAGCATGAGGGATAGACAAATAGCAGTATCCAAATTAGATTTATTCCCACAAGTTCATTTTTAGCCTTTACAAACATTACAGTTATACAAAAGCAACAAACCTACAAAGCAATTTTTCAAGTACAAACATTATAGTGATATATGTGGTTAGTATTTGATTTTCCTGTTGACAATATAGCTAAGATTTCTGTTCCATGGAAAATCTTTGCTCGGCAAATGTTCCTTCTGCTCAATACTTAGGTTTGATTCTAACTTGTGTGCAGCCACATTTTCCAAAAGATTACCAGTGACTACATCTCTTCTTACTACGGCTTTACTACATATTGATAAAACCTCTAATTTCTACTAGGTTATGACAAACAAAAGAAACCATGTTTTGCCAAGAGAGTTTGAAGTTTGGAATGGTCTGAATAAAACATTTTAATTTTTATGTTTTTAGTAAGAGAATTCAGTTACGCAAGTAAAAGTAATTATTAGCGTACCTCGAATTGATGCAAAATGTAACTATATCAGCAAGCATAGTTGGTACAGTGATCATTGCTGATACAGAGTATCTTTGTATTGCAAATAGAGCAGAAGCTGCTTCAAACTTGGGTATAAAGATATGGCATCCTCCTGCCAGTACAATGGCCAATGCCGAAGAGATTCCACCAATGTGGCATAGTGGAGAAGTGTGAAGATAAACCTGTCAAATGTGATAAGAGGAAGAACAAATGAGAATTTTCCAGATTCTATAATTTGGAGCCATCCTGAAAATAATTCTTACATTATTCTCTGTAGTTGACAGCTTAAACATCACACATTAAGGCTTGATTCCTAGGCTAAAGTGTTAATAGTCAAAGTTGACTTACTTTTTCCAAGCTTAATGTTTCCTTAGTATGTGAAGTTTAAGGGTGGTTGTACTCTTCCTACTATTTTTTAAATTGACAAATTTCTGATTTGCTAAACTGGGACACGTGTTGTGAGAAACATAATAACTGCAGAGTGCAGAGCTCTAACATACAATTCATAAATTAATCATAAAATAATAGAAAACTACACAGTTAAATCCTGATAGCAATATCACAACACAAATCATAAGTTAAGCATAAATATTGGAGAGATTAATTACTTCATTATGATTGTAGCCTATAATGGCAATCTTTGCTTGTGACTGAACAATGAGTGCATCATGGTTGATTGCTACTCCCTTTGGGTTCGCTGTTGTACCTGCAAAATAAAAATAAAAATTACAGAGCATTAACATTCTAAGCACATGGAGGAAAGCATCTCTGAAAGAGTGTAGAACACCTGATGTAAAGCAGATGAGAGCTACTGAATCTGGTGCCCAGCGAAAGTCGAGGTCATGGAACCCTCCTCCATATACTCCAATAGACTCTGCACTAATCACTATCAAAACTCCAGTTGAGTTTAGCATTTCTATCCCAACAAAATCAATCAAAAGTTCAAAGAATTCCGCATGCATAAACTAGTAGCACTAACAAGTAGGGTCTATTTAGTCATCTACAGAATAAATTGATTAAAAAACTAGTAGCACTAACAAGATGTCTGAATTGAACTTTGTCTTTGCGTTGCTGAGATTCAGAGTTCAAACACATTCCTCTGCATTTAATGCTCTCTTTTTTGTGCTCTTGGATTGTAATCTCTTTTGAGTTTGAATAAGCTTTATCCCTCTTTTAATAAAAAATAAATGTTGAGTTGTTTTGCATGGAAAGCTGCATACTATAGCTCGGATTGGTAGAAGTGCTTGCAACACTATTTTGATGGACAATTAAAGCCCGCCAACGCTCAAATGGTACACAACTAAGTCACTCGTGTTGATATTGCATTTATGTTTAACATATGAGTAAGACAATCATTATGTTATTCCGCTCGAAAATTGTATGGTTACCGAAGTAACAACATCATGAAAGCAAAAGTAGGTCTCAACACCTCCATTATTTTTGGCTGCCTCTTGTTCATAGCGATCACATGCTAGATTTGTATTAATCTAGCTTTAATTTGGAGGAAATGCACTAGTTTTCTAAAATTTTGGGGGTAAGAACTTTTGATTGTACTTCAATTGGTGATGTTATGTATGAGGGATCTCATCCCTAACCTGAATACTTAGTAATAGCATTCTAATATGAATTTGAACGACAATTCTACAATTTAACTATCAGATTATTGACAAATATGCGCAGAAAAGATGCTCGATGGCAAAAAGTTTAAAACAGTAGATTACATTAAGTGTTACAATTCTACGAGCAAATATTTATAGGTTCTTGTGCGTTGGATTCCCTTTTCTTATTAGCAAGATATGGGAAAAAAACAAGCAGCAGAGTGGTTATACACAAGAAAAGTTGAAAATTTTGCAGTGCTTTAGCATGTAATGATGGCTTGTATTGGTGAAACTTACATTGTGCGTTCTGAGGATCTTGCTGTCCTCCAAGCAAGACCTGAAAGCGCAAGCTTGGAATTTTGTTAATAAACCGTTTTGACCATTCCAGGCAGAAGCTGTCCACAACCAGCATCACGGGAGATACTTGCCCAGCTGCCAAATAGGCCTCTTCAGGGCTCTACAAGTTGGAAAAAACTGCTCCAGTGAGTAAAAGTGCTAAAAACAGTTCTTAGCGATGAGAAAGAGAAAAAAACCATCTAATACTATAATTTGAAATTTCATGAACTTATAATTTTTGGGTAAGGTATACATCATTCAAAACCAGAGTATGCAAATTTTATGAAGAGTTGTTTACCCATCGGTAGTTCAGGGGGGCTACTATACATCCAGCACACATCACAGCCATCATCCACTCCAAATACAAATCACTGCAGCAATGCAATTTTTGTTGAGTGCTAGAGGAAAATTCTACAAGAATACAATTTGTGTAAAGCAATTAGGGGGATTTCTTTAACAATGCAATATTATATATATAGAAGTGAATTTCCCGTTTAGTAAGCCATTACATTACTATTACCACGTTCAGTGAATTGTTTTTGGCTTAGTATCCATTTACTGTCTTAGCAAATATTGTGCCATATGAACCAATTATTTCGTAGTTACCCTTTTATACTTTTAAAGCATAACATTGGAACTCATCCCGAGTCATAGTCCCTGCACTGTGCTCTAAACTATTGTGGTAGTTTTTATGGTTACAAAATTGCTCTTGAAACAAAACAGTAGGAACCAACTTTTGTTACTACAGAAGTGACGGCGAAAGAGAACAACTGAAAGACAAGATTTGAAAAACCTGTTAAGTGCGGCAATGGCTACAACATCTCCCTCTTTGAGACCCAACTGAAGCAATCCATTCGTAAGAGCTGCAATTCTGTTTAGGAAATGCATTCCAGTTTTCTGTGTAGGTCCACATATTGTTACAATCACTTCTGCACGTAGTTCTCCTATGGTTTTCAAAGAAAAACCCACATGGCTTCTGTCCTGAGACATTATGATAGATATGTAGAAATTGTGACGGAAAAATGACAGCCATGACTACATTACATATGTGATCCATATAACCCAAAACTCCGTGAATGTAATCTTATCCTCGTTTGTCATTGGACTTCACCCATCATCTCATCATTTGAATCGGTATTTGAAAAATCACTTTGGACCATAATGCTTTAAAGAGTACCAGTTTTAAACAAACAATAATTGTAATAGATTTTCT
Source organism: Cupressus sempervirens (assembly GCA_028749045.1). NCBI lineage: Eukaryota > Viridiplantae > Streptophyta > Pinopsida > Cupressales > Cupressaceae > Cupressus > Cupressus sempervirens. Next base: position 168,873,687 of record CM053793.1, read on the forward strand.
TTCCATATAAGAGGGAGTAAGAGGTTTCATTTGTTTTTGAGGTTTGATCATAAATACTTCTAGTAAATATTTAATTATATAGTTCTAATAGAAAAGAGTAGATTTTGGTCAGTTAAACTGTTGATTATTTATGTTTTAGGGATAAGTTGTAAAAGTATTCATTGTTAGAGAATATAATGTTTTAGTGGAGTGTTATTGATCTAGCATATTTTAAATTTTGATTGTATAACTTGTTATATGGGCTTGTATTTCTTATGGTTTTCTAGTTCAAGACAAATGCTAAGTCTTTTTGTCAATATTTAGCTATTTACAATTACTTTTAATTTCTTTATCTACTATTTGCTTGTTTGTTTGTTTAATTTAAGAATTGAAGTCACTAAATAAAATGTTTATTCAATTATGTTTTTCCTAAATTTAAAAATTATTTTTATTACCAATCATGTGGAACTTCAAATAAACAATGGTTAAGATCACACTATATATTCTTTCTACTTCTTGATCCTTAAGAGAAGTCGCCCTCTTAATATGTTTTCAACAATAAGTAGGGTTCAAAATTTTACAAAGTAAGCATGCAAATCTCTTACCCATCCAACAAGGTAGCATATTTTCTTGAATCTTTTAGATTGGGTCATTTCGAAGATATCTTTGACCCTTCAAAAAGTTAGTATTTCCTTGATTAATTATAGTTGGATTGTTCTAAAGGTATACTTAATACATGATATTGTACAAAATTTAAGTGGTGAAACAACTTCCTATATTAACCTTAAGGAGGGGTAATTTGTAGAAACTTTTGCAAATCAATATTACATTTAGAAGAACTTAATAGTAATAACACAAACAACATGCATACCACAACATAGTAATCCACATAGAGAAAAACACACTCCAAACACCCCCCAATATATTATTTAGAAATCAATAACAAATTTTAATATATTTGTAGAGAAATCTTCTCCTAGGAGTATCATCAACCAAAGATATTAAGGTAGATAAAAAGATAAAATACTCTTACACACATCCTCCATCTCATGCACCTAAATATAAGAGATACAATACAAGACATTGTCAAACGATATTACAAATCTATGGGCTGAAAACCACTTATTAAGAGGTGCTTTCCTTAGCTCCAACCAAAGTTGGCCTATGATGTTTCACCACAAAGACTACTCCTTTTTACAACTCATTTTGGGCGTTCAACATCTTTTAACATTTTCTATGTCAAGAGACCAAACTTCCAGACAAATGCTAAGTCTTTTCATCAATATTTAGTGTAGTGCCCACCCTAGTGACTTAATTTATTATGTTCTAGATTTATATTTCACTCTAGAGATAGGAGATGTGTTATTTTACATGAGATGAAAGAGATACATTTTTTTGACATATTTTATGTATTTTGCATATGGATATTATGATTTCCAACCTTGCTAACCCACATAGTACTTACATTCTTATATGAGATATCATGACGTTATGTAGATGAATATGTATGCTTGTTGGTGATGTAGGTGTGTGAAGGAACAAGTACAAAAGCCTATATGATATTTTATTGGTCTGGAGATGAGACCACGATCCACATAGATACCTAGATCCTCGAACCCCTAATAGGAGAGCTAGTCACCCTAGTTGCGATCTCAGGGTAATTTTTATATTTGATTTGTTGGTTTGAAAATGCTTCAATTTTATTTGTACATCTAAATATACACATATACCTGAGTATGTATGGGTACACACATTTATTCTAGAGTAAATTGTATACATATCTAAATATGTTTAATTTGTGAGTGAGTGGTAGTGTTGGTTGTCAATCCGTGCAAAAATAATAGACCACAATTGGACTTTTAGAACAAAATAAATTAAGAAGTAAAAGACATCAAGAGATTCAAACCTTGAACTTATTGCTCCAAACAAGCTCACCTTAGACCAACTCACCTACATGCCTCTTTAAGAGCCCTTCATACAAAAGAATCTTGCTAGATTAGAACCCATAACCTTGGAGGAAAGATCACACTTTCCAACCAACACATGTTTAATTTGTGAGTGAGTGGTAGTGTTGGTTGTCAATCCTTGCAAAAATGATAAAGCATAATTGGACTCTTAGAACAAAATAAATTAAGAAGTAAAAGACATCAAGAAATTCAAAACTTGAACTTATTGCCCCAAACAAGCTCACCTTAGACCAACTCACCTACATGCCTCTTTAAGAGCCCTTCATACAAAAGAATCTTGCTAGATTAGAACCCATAACATTGGAGGAAAGATCACACCTTCCAACCAACACACCACGTGATGCCTTTGTGACTTATTTTCCTAAGATTCTTTGATAAAGAGTAAACTAGAAGGTGTATTTAATGAATTTCATAAAATACAAGGAAATGAGGGTTTTTAATGAGTCAAACCTTAGAAGGTATGTCAGTTGCAATAGACACAACCATTCACAACGAAAATAATTTCTCCTATATATTAGGGTGTTCCTAGAAAAAGAAGACATAAGAAAAATAAAATGCCAAAACTATAGTAAAATATATTGGAAACCTACACAGAGACCTTGGAGACTAGGAAAGAAAGGAAAAACCAGACCAATAGGAAGGATTTGGAAGAACAATATGGACCACTTCAACCTTACTCAAGAGAAACAAGTAGGCCTCATCCTCTCCTTATTACTTTTCATAAATTTATATAAATACAATATGTTGAAAAAATAATGGATGTATATAATTGTTTTCTTTTATCCCTGAAATACTTTTGAATCTTTGATTATGAATTTGATGCTTTTGAGTTGGATGCTTTGGTTGATTTATCTTCATAGTTTTGTTTTCAATTTACACATGGAATGTTGATGCTAGGAGTTTAATCCTTGGAAGAGAAATGAAAGAGGGGTTTCTAGCCTGGGAAGACATTGGAAATTCCTCTCTGGGTAGGCCTATACCGAGAATTCAATTCATATCATCAATTGCATTTTTTTGAAGTCTCCAAAATGGATGTGTAGGTATATCACACCCATGCATAGTTGTATAGTACAAATGCACAACTTTGCAAACGTCTAGTCTTCTTTCTTTCTGTCAAATTCCTATAATGAGTGTGCAGCTCTGTAATACCCATGCATTGATAAAAAATATGCACAATTCTTCTTGTTATATGCACAACCCTACATTACACATACACAACTATCCTATGTATACATGTGCAACATTGCTCGTTTCATAATGAATGCACTATTTTATAGAATATGTGCGCCTTATTGCTTGATGAATGTGCAGTTTAGTATAAACACAATGGAATGGTTTAGGTGTGTAGGTATAGACAAAAATTTCATAGTTTTTCTTATTTGTGATTGTTTAATATTGGATTGTCTTCATGTGTTATCCTCATTCACAATTGATGTTGACTTAAAACCAAGGGCACAATATTCTTGTTGTCGTATTATTGTATTGATTATAAGGCTTGTTGTGTTTAGTTTTGAGTAGGATAGAACTCTAGGTAAGTGACTCACCATAGAAGCTAGGGATTGGAAGTGGCAGCCAAGGAATCCTATGTTTGAAGATTAGATCCCTACATAGGTTGGCTTCATTGTGAGTTATTTAACAAGTGGCAACTTAATAATAATAATTAATTTGGGATGGGCTTGGGTTTTCACACATTAAATAAGACAATGGAGTTAGTATTTGTAGAGTACTTAGGGAAGGGATATCTTGTGCAACTTAGAGGTCCCTAACTTGGGAGGTTGATCCTAGTAGTACTTGGTCATGCGTGTCCTTGGTGGAGTACTTTGGGAAAAGGCATCCTATGCAATAGAATGATCTTAAGCTCAGGAGGTTGATCCCAACACATTAGGAAGGTACGATGACACTCACCTAGATAAGGTTACAACCCCTATACTCAAGTCTTTTCCCTTGGTGGTTCCTTGTGATCTTTTGATTTTTTTTACTTGAGTCTTTTTGTGGAAGTTTATTGTGGGCAATTGATCCCTAGATACTTAGGCCTTATTGGATCATGGTTTTGTCTCCTAGCTCGGGGGGAAGATCCTTAGGGTCCACATGGTTGGGTGGCCAAACTTAAGGCTTGTTCATGGCTTGGTGTTGGAATTCTTTTACGAAAAAATGCTTGGATGTTGCTTTGAAGATAATTGAGATGTTCCTAATATTGACATTAATGTAATTTGAAGTAACTTGATGTAATTTTATGTAAAGGGGATTATGATTGATGTATTTTGAGAAAATCCAGGTATAAGGAATGGGTAGATAGAGATAAAATTTTGTATATTGAGATTTTTTTGAAAGAAAAGAGATAAGGTTTCTCTCTCTCTCTCTCTCTCTCTCTCTCTCTCTCTCTCTCTCTCTCTCTCTCTCTCTCTCTCTCTCTCTCTCTCTCTCTCTCTCTCTCTCTCTCTCTCTCTCTCTCTCTCTCTCCCTCTCCCTCCCTCCCTCCCTCTCCCTCCCTCTCTTTGAAACAATATTGGTTTATGTGTTATTTGAGAAAATGAATTAATGTTATGTTCCACTTCTTTATAAGTAATATGCTTCTTATTTTCAAATGATATTTTTCCTTTATATTAGTAATATCACCTTAAGTTTTGGTTCTATATTGGATTAATTAATGAAGTTACTCTAGGGAAATCAATCTAGGGTCTACTTGTTAGGAAACTTGTTGTTAATAAAAAATATTTAAAAAGAACCATTTAGATGAATTTATCTCAGTCTTACTAGGTTCACTTATAGGGGCATTACATTTGGTATTAGAGCCCTAGGTTGCTACATTGGGAGCTCTAGGGCTTGCTATGTTATAGAAGAACCTACAATAGGGAAAACATCTCTCACCTAACCTATGAAATTTTGAACTCCACGATTCCTCCCAAGACATGAATGACTAGAAGGGTTAGAGTAAACAACTCATCCCCAAGATCTGAACATGTAAGCTCTCAAGGAGAGCAAGGGGAATCAAATATTAATGAAGGTAGTGAAAGCCATGGTGAGGAAAATGAAGCAATACAACTTAGGAGGTTAACACGTGAAATGATGGAAAGATTAGAGGAAATAGAAATAGGATAAATTGGGAAGAAGTTAATCATTCACATATAGATGGCCATAGGGAATGGGAAAGGATCCCTAGGATAACCATCTTAGAATACCATTAAAGACTAGTTGCCACCCAGATGAAAGATTTACTTAGGTTACAAATACCTAAGTTGTATGACAAGGATGGAGGGAAATGAGAGAAATTTGTCTTTTTGACCTAGAATGATGTTTTACCATGTACCCATTCAATAGTAATGCAAAGGCAAGATGTGCTATAATGTATTTAAGGAAAAATACATCAATTCAATGGTGTAAAGAAGAAGAAAGGTTAGAAATAGGCATATATAATATATCTTGGGAGCTAATTTTTGGAAACTTTTAGGGATAGACACCTCTCTAATCAATAGAGGTAGGGCAGAGAAGAAGAGTTCCATCAACTTAAACAAAAGAACATAACTATAGAGGAAAAAAAAAGGAAATTTTATGAACTAAAACCTTTCTCTTGCTATAGGGAAGATGGTCCTATGTTAGCAAAACATTTCATAAGGGTTCTCAATGCTGGATATTAGGGGGAGTAACAATTTTTGAACCAAATACTCTAAGGGAAGTAGTGGCTAAAGCCTTCCTAGTTGAAAGAATCGTGATGAATAGAATGGGTGACCATGTGTATAGTCAATGTTAGGATTAAACCATAGACAGAAATGAAAATTACATGCAAATATAAACAATAACAAAAAATAATAGATCACACAAAAAAGAACACAAGACACCAAGATTTAATGTAGTTCACCCAAACCTTGGGCTATGTCCACCAAACAACAAGTCCAATATTATTATGATCTAGTGATTACACCTTAATTACAATTTGTAATCCCTTACAACTCAATATCATTGCAAGAAGTAATTTTCACATCACCCACAAGAAAACAATCCCTAACCCTAAGCCCTTTTATACAAGTATTTTTGCCACTTAAGGGTTAAAATTAGTTACAATATGTCGGCTATAAAATGCTGATAAAATAGCTCTGAACCCCACTGAGGAATTATGGAGTATGCATAGTACTTCCTTGATCAGTCACCACAATCTAACAATCTCGCTCTTGGGGATTAATTAGGCTCCACACTAAACAAAAATCTCCCACTTGGAGATTGATCCTGTAGCTATGTTGCTACTCCATGAGGCACCCACTAGATCAAAACACCCTAGACTCTATTGTTCTTTTATTATGCTTAATCTAGAAGACCAACTAAAGCTGAAGAGGAGTTTAGCTTCTCCCTTGTCACTACTTTTGTAAAAATATCTGTTGGATTATCATCTATATGTATCTTGTCTAGCTTTAACTGTCCATCATCCAAAATTGACTAAATGAAATGGTACCATGACTGAATGTGTTTTGTCTTTGAATGCAAGACTAAATTCTTTGCAAGATGAATGGTACTTTGACTATTTGTAAACAAATAATTATCCCTCTGAGGGTGCCCCAATTCTTACAGGAAGAACTAAAGCCATATCATCTCCTTGGCTACCTCTGTCATAGCAACATACTCTACCTCTGTAGTAAATAAAGCATTAACCTTCTGCAAATGAGAAACCCAACTCACTACTGCCACACCAACAATAAATACATAACCTATAGTACTCCACTTGGTATCAATATCCCCTGCCAAATCTGAGTCAACTTATCCCTGTAAATTAGTAGTAGAGCCCCCAAAATGTAAACACTTATTGGATGTTTCTATCAAATGTTTGAAAATCTATTTTACTGCATTCCAATGCTCAATTCTTGGACGACTCATATACTTGCTAACAACTCCCACTACATGTGTAATATCTAGCCTTGCACATACCATAGCATACATCAAGCTTCCTATAGATGAACCATAGGGTAAATTGGACATCTTATCCTCCTCTTCTTGTGTCTTTGGACACATCTCCTTAGTTAACTTCAAATGACTAGGTAAAGGTGTGCAGATAGCTTTAGCATTCTCCATAGAGAAATGTTGCAACACCTTTGTAATATAATTAGCTTGACATAATGTCAATTTCTTGTTCTTTTTATCTCTAAAAATATTCATGCCAAGGATTTTTTTTGCTTCCCCCAAATCCTTCATAAAAATGCATGTGCTAACTAGCATTTTAGCCCCTTAATATGATCCATGTTAGACCCAACTGCAAGCATATCATCAACATATACATATAAAATAATGTAGCTATCATCATCCAACCTCTTAAAGTAAAAAAAATGATCTAAATGACACCTACTATATCCATGCTCATGCATAAAACTATAAAATTTTAGATACCATTGCCAAGGTGCTTTCTTCAAGGGATATAAACTTTTCTTCAATTTGCACACTTCTCCTTATCTTTGACCTCAAATTTTTGTGGCTGTGCCATATATATCTCTTCATTCAAATCACCATAAAGGAAGACTATTTTAACATCAAGCTTCTCCAAATGGAAATCTTCAATAGCCACAATACTTAAAATAGTGTGAATAGAAGTCATTTTAACAACGAGAGAGAATATCTCATCAAAATCAATTCCCATAGAAGATAATAGACTAGTAACAACATTAAACTTATTTAAATGGTCCGCAAAAAATCCACCTTCTTCCATTTTCATATTAAATAAATGCTTCATGAGAGATACTTGATTTGAAGTAGAGGGCTTTTCATACAATTTCGCTAGGGTTTCCATCAACTCTTCTATCATCTTTTCTTTTGTAATATTAAATTCCACTGATGGTGCTAGGCATAATCAAATGCTTCCAAGTGCCTTTCTATCTAAAAGATCCCATTCGTTATTTGTCATAGATCTTTGATTCTTAGTTTTTCCTTCAAACAACTTCCATAAATCCTTCTGATAAAGATAGTCTTTCATTTGCATCTTCCATAATTGAAAGTTATGCCCATTAAACTTGTCAACCCTCAGCTTACCCTCATCTACCATTGCTCCCACTCAATCGTGTGAATTTATGCAAAGGATAATTGAAAAAAAACTTGGCTCTGATACCACTTGTTAGGATTAAACCATGGACATAAATAAAAATTACGTGCAAATATAAATAATAACAAAAAATAATAAATCACATAGAAAAAGAACACAAAACACCAAGATTTAATGTGGTTCACCCTGTAGACACCTAAATTTGATTACATCGATTTGGTAATCCTATTTAGTTATCTCTAAAGGCATCATTAATTAAATTCTTATTTAATTAATCCTTTGCCATCCCCTAGCTAATTAATTTAATTAATCATCTATAGTCCTAATTGATAAATCAAATAACCTATTATTTATCAATTAAATCCTATTCTTCTATCTAATTCCAAAAATCTTGATTTATTAAATAAATCTATTTGATAAATAAAATTCTCAAATCCAAAAACCCCTAACCTATCCCTAATCCTCCATTTAGCCTAATCCACCCCATCTACCCATACTAACCAAGCTTAGCCACTAACTCACCCACTCTCATTAATGCCATCCACTTGCACATCTCTAACATCCCTAATCTAATCCTAAACCCAAGCCTAATCCACCCCCTAATGTTGTCACATTCCCTAAACAAATTTAAGACTTTCCTAAACCAAACCAAAGTCTCCTCTCAAAAATCCCAACCACCAAGTCATGAGTGCTCTTACAAACCATAAAAGACTCTTACAAGCTCACTGATGACTCTTACATCAATCTTCCACACTCTTCCCTCTTCCACACTCATTCCTCTTACATCTCTCTTATATACTCAACCCCACTCATCATGCCTTTAACCAACCCTTTACCCTACCCTCTCACACTCATCCTCCTTGTGACAAGTGTCACCTTTCCATTGGTGCTAAACAAGCACAATCCATGTGCTCCCCTTTGAGTGCATCTTAGACCTCCTTAACCATCTCCCCATCCTTGCATCTAAGCACTCCATCCCTCTACCCCTTGGCCTATAAATTGAATCCCATCCCAAGCTATTTCAACAACAATCCTTGAGCTAAAGTTATCATGCCCTTTTGAGAGCCAAAATCCATACCCATACCCTTATAATGCCAAATTGAGAGCTCACAAAGCTACCAATTTTCCATTACCCATCTCCATTGAAGCAGCTTTGAGCATCTTGAGCATACATCCACATCAAAGGACACATCTACAAAATCAAGAAAGCATGGAGTGTTTTCTCTTTTGAGGTTTGCACTTCTTGTTTTCTTTTTTTTGTCTAAACATATATGTGAATTTAGTTTTGGTTTGTGAATGTTTACTTTATTGTTAATTTTCTTTGCATACTAAATCTTGTTCTACATTTTGGCTTGCCTGGTGGGACCCCACTATGGGTCATTTAATCATCAATTTCTATCTATATGTTATTTTAAACTAACCATCTAATGTTTGTTGTTGTTTGAGTGTGTTGTGAAGGTGTTTTGCTTGTTTTTGTAGGTTAAAGAATGCACTTGGGAAGAAGACATACCCTCAAAAATCTGAAAATAACAAAAAATTAAATTTTTTTTGAAAAAAATCCGCGTTTTTCAGCTTTTTTTTTGCTCAGTGTCGTCTCCACAGTTTGGCGTCTGCGCCTGCAAACTGTCATCTCCACCAGCTACTCTATCATCTCCGCAACCAAATTGTCGTCTGCACAGTTTGGCATCTTTGACTATCGTCTACGCATCCTAGATTGTCGTCTTCGTAGATCAGCGCCTCCGTCGACTACTTTGTCATCTCCGTAACCTGAACTGTTGTCTCCGCTACTGCCATCAGTCAAACTATCGTCTCCGCTGCTGCCAACCATCAAACTGTCATCTTCGCAACCTAGACTGTTGTCTCCACCACCGCCAACTTAATCTGTTGTCTCCACCTCTTCCTTTGTCGTCTCGGTAGATTAGCGTCTTCGCAGATCAGCGTCTCTGTAGTTTGGCGTCTGCGCCTAATGAATTGTCGTCTTCCCCTGTCTCTGTTGCACTTCTGTTTTAAAATCTTTATTTCTACACTTCGTAGTTTAAAAAAAAAGAAAAAAGAGCATAAATCAAAATTTGACTTTTAGTGGTTCTGTAGGATTTAAACCATTTAAAGCATTTTTACGCGTAGGAAAAACAACAAAAAAAGTTAATTTTTTTTTTCCCATAGTTAAGCTCTCATTTTTGAAGATTTTGGGTAACTAACTAAATTGCTTTTTTTTGTCTCATTGTAGGTTGGAGCACATATGGAACCACTAACCATGTTTCTTGTAGGTTCTCATGTTGCTAAAAAAAGAACTTGAATGTTTAACCATTTGTCTTTGAATGCATGTTGCTAAAATAAACTTGAATGGTTAAACACATTTTCCATTGAATGAATGTTGCTCAAAACACACTCTTGAATGCCATGGATTAAAATCAATTTTTCTTGGAATGCATGCTTAAAACAACAAATCCAATCTTGAATGCCAAGGATCAATTAACCATTGCAATATCAAACACTTCATTTGGATCTTCTAAAATTGAACAAAACAAATCTCTTTTTCACATGAAACTTAGGTAAAGTTTGATTTTTGGACAATTAAGAAACTTTGTTAAGTTAAATACAAATTTGCAAAAATTAATTTGAGTAGTTCCTTGGACTCACCTCTTTTCTAATCACCCATCAATTCAACCATTGGCTGCAATCTCAGCGCCATTTATGGGGATGGGTCTACTTGAAAAAGGTGTTAAATGTTCCACAATCTAACTAACTCACTTAGTCTTTGAATGTTTGCTTTAGCTTTATCAAAATTCTTAAATGACCAAAACTCTAGATTAAATCGATCACACTTCAAATTTGGGCACTAAAATTTAACAACTGACATGGAGAGCCTCCAGGCGCGCGCTTGAAATCGAATCTCACACACTTTTGTTTTGGGCTTAAAATAAACTCACACTCAATCTTGAATGCCTTAAAAAAAATTAATTGATACTTGACGTAGAGGGCCTCCGGGCACGCGAGTTTGCTTTTGTTGACCCTAACTCTTCTTATTGTTTGCATTCTTCGATCGATTTACTTTTGTTGGTGCTTCAAATTGGAATTGAACATTGTCTCTTAAACATGAGTGCTTGCAAAGTCTAGATTAGCACACATAAGAGTCAGTTGGTAAAAGAACAAGCGTGTCTTTTAGCCCAAGGTCATCCAAGTATTCTCTCCCCTTGTCGTCTTTCGAGGCCATCTTGGGTGCATAAGATTAGGATCCAAAACCTTGTTTCTTTTTAGGAAGCCTGCTTGGGGATTTCATCACCCCTTGGACAACCTCAACTCCAATGTTCCAGCAGAGTATAAGAATCGGGAGGTGAATTGAAAGAAACCTCTCTTGGGATCAAGATTTTGTCACTCGGGCTAAGCCTCAAGGAACTTTATACCCTTGAGAAGTGAAAGAGGAGAAGTGGGTTACCGCTCCTCTCGGTTGTGTGACATCTTTTTGGTCTCATCTACGGATTTGGGCCTCACGTACCTTGCGTATATCGAGGACTCCCTAGCTATACCAACTGTCAGCCTTGCAGACAACCATCTAGGATCTTAATGTGTTTGAAGTGACTGATCGAAACATTTGTAGAACATACACACTCCTCGGCGCAAGTATCACATTCTGAGAACCACAAACTTCTATCTGGGTGTTCCTATCTATTGCTTGATTTTATTTTATTTATTGAATGAATGTTTGCCAAACTTGGTCAATCCTAGCTTAGGGCACACTTAGCATAGTCACTGCCTATTTTAGAAGTTGAACGAGTTGAAGCAAAACAACTGAGATCTCTCAAAGCCAAGAAAATTCAGGAATTTATGTCGAAACAACCCAAACCCAAATAGAAGTTTCACAAAGTTAAAATCAAGCCATCTCTGGCATACCAAGAAATTTCAGCCAAGAGAAAAGAAATAACACCAAGCCCACAAATTGCCAAACTCCACAAAGCAAAGGACAAAGCTACCGATGAAGCACTTCAAGAGGCCTAGTTAGAGCGCACCATCAAATTTAGCCAACATCCAGGAGTTAATCCTGCTTATGCCTTACCAACTAGGCATGATTTCTATGATTAGACACCCTTGTTTCTCCACATCTTCTTGGATAAGTTTCACTTTAGAGTCATCTTTGTAGGAAAGCCAGCCATCTTTAGTCTTCCCCTTAAGCATTTTAGCTCATCCATCTCATTTAGAATCAAACCATCTAGCTAGCACTCCAAAAACATTCACATCCAAGCCTTCAAAATTGTTGTCACCTTGCCAAAAGTTTGCCATTCCTAAAATCTTTCAAATCCACCAATCTCACCAAGGTTACTCCTTTGATAGAGCTTTGTCTAGGGTAATCTAGCTTTGTCACTTGTTATCCCTCATCACCTTGAGCTAAAGGTTGGGATCCACAAGTGGTCAATCTCGTGTTCTTCCTAAAGGATCATCAGTCTATCCTTAAGTTGACACAATCACCACCAAGCTTGCACATAGGAAAGTAGACCTTTTGTGCTTTGGCAACATATCTTTGAAGTTAGAATCCCCAACCCAATCCTCCTTAGGTTTTGTCATATAGCTTTGCTTCAACCTAGGAAATCATTTTCATAGAAAAGCCTTCCCCCCTTTTGCATCCACTAGCATTTGTTGCATCTCATCCCTAGGAGCATTTTCATGCCACCCGTCACTCGCTTAGCCAAGAAGAAAGAAACAATGGAGCCCTATCATTTGGACCGAACAGCCTCACCCCCCTTGAGCACTCAACCATCCTTCAGCCTAGAGAAAGCTATGCCATCACCTACTCACATTGAAGCTTTCATGAACCAACCAGGAAATGCAGTATTGGTAAACGCCATTATAGACAAGAACAAAGAGACAATCATGGCTAATTTTTGAAGGGACAATGTAGGAACCTTTGACTTTGGAAGACCCCCTCCATTATCAGATCCATCTCACCCATTGTTTGGGCAGCTACCACCACCCATAGGCTCTTATGATCCAAGTTATCCTCAATATATGCCAAAAGAAGAGTCTCCAACCAATCCATATGATCCAACAGACCAAAACATACCATCATCCACCCAAGTTGAAATCTCCATGCCGCAAGAAAACCCAACCACCACCACTCCATCCTTGGTTCATACCTCTCTGCTCCAAACCCCCTTTACCCAAAACACCTCACCGTTCACCCCCTTCACTATTGCTGCTGCTCCCTAAACCAACCTTCCAAATCCACCCATCTCCCAAATCAGTGCTAGTATCTTTGGCCAACCTCAGCAATATACAACAGGGATGCCACCCATGGGGCCAAGTAATCAACCTTTCATCACCCCCAGCTTGTTCACCACAACCCAAAGCACAATCCCATCATTTCCATTAGGTCTTGGGAGCTCAATACCATTAGCCAAAAATCCACAAGCTATTACCCTCACTCCATAAAGCTATCAAATCCCCCAAGCTACTACCAATTTTCTACCAAGCTTCCAAATCCAGCCACCAAGCTATCAAACCCCATCAGTTCCATTCCCAAGCTTTCAATTCCCACCACCTCCACCACCAACTAATCCATTAACTCCTATTACCAACTACTTTTCAATGCCACTCCTAGGAGGTAATCCACCACCCCAGCCAACCACCAATTATTTGCAGATACCATCCCAAATGGGGGCACAACCCACATATATTGGTCAAACCCCACAAGCCCCCCAATCCTTTCCCCAAGCCTCACAACCATCTTATCCCTTACCTCCACAAAGCAATCCATTTATCTCATAGCTAGCTTATGTTCCTCAATCCCAACCTCAAATCCCATATCAACAGCAAGCCTCGCAACACATGCAGCAATATGCGCCACCTCCCCCTCAACAACATGTCATCCACCATGCAGCTACCCGAACAATGTACAACCCCTATCAAAAAATCTCTCACATCCATCCATATTCAGTGGCCCCATCTAGTGCATACCTACCTCAAGGCACTCTTACATTGGGGGCACCCCAGCCATCACCTATCAATTTAGAATGGGAGCAAATGAAGACAGCTCTGAAGGCCATCCAAGAAGGGAATGATCCGAAGACATTCAAGTTTGAGAATGTGTTTCCTTACCCATTTGACAGAGCCATTACCATGACACCATTTCCCAAACACTTTGAGGTACCCAAATTTGACAAATTCAGAGGAAAAGGAGACCCTGTCACACATATCAAAGAATTTTACATGCACTGCCAAGACGTGGCATACAATGATGTCTTCCTCTTGCGCCTTTTTCCCAAAAGCTTGGCTAGACTAGCTCTTGAATGGTTTTACAGAATCCCCTATGGCACAATTAAAAACTTTGCTAAATTATCTAAGGCATTCGTAGCCCAATATGCCCATCTTGTTGAAATAGAGCTATCAATAGTTGATCTTGTCCACACCAAGCAAAAAGGTAGAGAAAGCCTTGTTGAATACCTGCAAAGATGGCAAACCCTTACCACCTACATATCCTGCACCTTGCCAGAGCGCCATGTGGTGAAAATGTTTATTGATAATGCCCATCCTAGCTTGGCTCACCACATGACCATGAACTATTTGCAGACCTATAAAGATATCAAAGAGAAAGGAATGATCCTTGAACAAGGACTCATTAAAGATGGTGTGGTAAATATTTACAAAGAGGCCAACCAAAATAAATCACATTCCAATGACAAGTCTAGGTATTGTAAAAAAGACAAGCATGTTGCAATAGATGGGGTTACTGACACCAGACATGTGAATATTGTTGGTCCTTCTCAAAACCAGTCTAACCCACCATATCAACCAAACAACCAACAAGCTATCAATTACCAACAACGGAATAACCAAAGCTATCAAAACCACAATACAAGACCCAACTTTCAATGCTATAACAATCAAGCTAATGCCATCAATGTAGCTGCAGGGCAAAAACCTAGATTCCAACCTACACCTAGAAACTATACGCCCCTTGGTGAACCATTGGATGTTATTTTTGAGAAATTGGCTAAAGAAAACCTCATCAACTTTACTCCTACCCAAAAAATTGATCCAAGCCAATCCAAGGCTGCATGGTACAAGGACAATGAGTATTGCAAGTTCCATAGGGTTAATGGTCACACCACCCTCAGATGCATGAAACTGAAAGATTATGTGCAGGACCTCATTGATCGAAAAGAAATCACTATTGGTGCCCAAACCTCTCCCAATGCAGGCTTATACATTTATCAAAATGTTTTTCCTCCACACAACAACCAAAATCCTGGAAAAGCACCTATTCAAAACAACACCAACAACCGCTAGCCAAACCAACAACATGGGAAGAACAATGACCACACTTCATCCTATATAGACTATGGTAGCCTTATATGTTGTATATCTGAGAAAGAGCCTTCTGTCAATGTTATCAATATCCGAGGACCAGACAATGAGTGTGCAGTTATCACTCAAAGAGCACAATTTAACATCGCAGACCCACTAGCTTCATTAGCACCATCAACTCCATCAAAAAGCCAGTACAATATCTTGGAACACCTTGGGAACATGCCAGCCCAAATCTCCATTTTAGACCTTCTCTACACTAGTCCTATCTACAAAAACATCCTTGATAGTGCTCTCATAGAATCCCGTGTCCCTTTTGATATTAATGCTACTAATTTTCGTAATCTTGTTGGACACCTATCCTCCTCATGTGCCCTATCATTCAAACCCATCGACATACCCGCGATCGAGCCAGATCACACCCTTCCGCTTTGCATAGCCATCATGGTATCCAATTTTTTCGTGAAAAGAGTAATGATAGATAATGGATCAGCCTTGAACATTTGCAACCTAAAATTCATAAAAAAAGCTGGGTATACTGAGGCATATATGATCAGTGAAGTTATCACCATCAAAGCTTATGACAACTTGGAAAGAACCACAGAAGGAACTATTTTGCTACCAATCAAAGTTGGGCCAGTCATCCAAGAGACAGTTTGCCATGTTGTTGATCTAAACCTACCATTTAACATCCTCCTCAATTTCACATGGATTCACACTATGAAGGCCGTTCCATCCACCTACCATCAGTGCATCAAATTTTTGCATCAGGGCACTGAGGTGACCATCCATGCCGATCCAGAACCCTTTTCTTACTGCAATGTGGTTGAAGCTTCATATACAAACCATTGCCCTAGAATAGACATCGGCATAGCCATCGCCAACTCATCCCACACTTGTAATGACACAGAAACCATCCTCGCCTCCACCCTATCTACCATAAAGATCAACAACAAAGGTTGTGGAGAATATAGTCTATCAGATGCATTTGTTGTCAGAGAAATCCCACTTGATCCACATACCCATGGACAACCGACATATCACAAAGCTATGGAGATTCCACCTCCTTGATACAAATAGTTTGGCCCAACCACCTTTGTGTCCTCAAAAACCCCTCTTCATGAAGAGCTCACTCTAGATATCAACAATTGGTTACATAAGGATGCACCTCCAAGAAATCAAGCACGCCTTGATCACTTCAGCCAAAAGTATCCCCAAGAACATAAGCTCACCACTAAAAAATGGAACTATCAAGGTGGTGGACTAGGACCAGAAGAAAGGGGCATGCAATGTCCCATCGAAGCACATAAGTGGGGAACAAAGTCAGGTCTTGGCTTTGGCATACCCACAACTAGGGGCACCAACGAGAACGGTCACGCTTTTTCGAACATCCACCGTGACCTTGTCAAAATTGAAGAAATTCCTGAGGAAGTTGAAAAGAGAGCCTACGACGATATCCCAGACCAAATCTTCCTAGGAGACTCTGTTCTCCGAGAACTATCCATCCATCTCATTGACCTACCACTCGCCCATCCACAACTCATAGATTGGGACCAACCAAGCGTCATACACATTGATGAGTTTGCATCAGAGGAAGCGCTTCTAAGATTCATGAGAGCTGAAACACCTCACAAGCAAAAAAAGCCAGATTCTGCCTATATCTATAAGCTAGATCCCAAGGGGTATTTTGGAGAAAATCCCCAACCTAGTTCCGATACACCCAAAATTGAAACTAAGGTGAATCTAGGACTAGCTAAGGCAGCAAAGAGAACCCCTCAGCCAGAACATCCAGAACTACAAGAAGAACATGAGGATTTAGTATTGCCTCCTCAAGATAATCGACCAGAGGTGTCATCTATTCTAATAGAGGATACTAGAGAAGTCAACATCAATTCTTCAGAGATCCCCAGACTTGTTCATGTTGTTGCATCCCTATCACAAGACCAAGTTGATCTCCTCTTTGAGGTCTTAAGAGAGAACATTGGCCGATTTGCATGGTCATATCAGGACATGCCAAGGTTAGATCAAAAGCTTGTAGTTCATCATCTTGCAGTCGATCCAAAGATCAAGCCCGTCAGACAAAAGCTTAGAAAAATGCACCCCAAGGTGGCATTACTGGTCAAAGCTAAATTAGAAAGAATGTTAGCAGCTAAGGTTATCCGACCTATCGACTACTCAGAGTGGATCTCCAACATGATCCCTGTCACTAAGCCTTTCGGTGACATCAGAATTTGCACTAATTTTAGAGATCTAAACAAAGCTTGCCCAAAAGATGATTTTCCCTTACCCAATATAGATATGATTGTAGATCTTACAGCTGGACATGAAATTTTGTCCCTTATGGATGGATTTTCTGGGTATAATAAGATCAAGATTGCAGAAGAGGATCAACATAAGATAGCATTCACTACCCCTTGGGGAACCTTTTGCTACACCATGATGCCTTTTGGCCTAAAGAATGCTGGGGCTGCCTATCAAAGAGCTATGACAGCCATTTTCCATGATCTTATCCATAGCATTTTGGAGGATTATGTGGACGATATCCTAGTCAAATCTCACACCTTCATGGATCATCTCGCTGACCTGGAGAAAGTCTTTGATAGGTTAGCCCAATATCATCTCATGCTAAATCCCAAGAAGTGTGTCTTTGGGTTCACATCTGGCAAGCTTCTAGGCTTCATAGTTTCTAAATGAGGTATATAGATTGACCCCAAAAAGGTCAAGGCTATCTTAGACATGCCTCCTCCCCAAACACTATGACAACTTCGCTCTCTTCAAGGAAAGCTTCAATCCGTCCGACGCTTCATCTCCCAGCTTGTAGATAAGTGTACATCATTTTCACATTTGCTAAAGAAGAATGAGAACTTCAAGTGGGATCCTTTATGTCAACATAGCTTCAATCAGCTCAAGCAGTATCTAGCCAATCCCCCTATCTTGGTTCTACCAGTTCCTGGTCATCCCTTGATTTTGTACATATCAGCAACACCTACTGCTCTAGGGGCACTTCTAGCATAGCTCGATGAATATAGTAGAAAAAGAGCTATCTACTATATTAGTAGAACCCTAGTTGGTTATGAACTCAATTACACTCCTATGGAAAAAGCTTGTTTGGCAGTTATTTTCTCAACTCAAAAGCTTTGCCACTACATGCTAAGTCATACCATCCAACTAGTATCCAAAATTGATCCTCTCAAGTATATGCTCCCTAGAACAACACTCACAGGTCGGCTAGCAAAATGGGTTATGCTACTAAGTGAGTTTTACATCCAGTATGTGGACATAAAGGCAATCAAAGGGAAAACTATAGCAGATCACCTAGCTGATGCACCTCTAGTAGATGCATATCCTTTGCTCATAGAATTCCTAGACGAGCATATCTGCCTAATTGAAGAACAACCCCCATGGAAGCTTTATTTTGATGGCTCATACACATCTCATGGATCAGGGGTAGGAATATTATTAGTTACACCTCAGGGAGATTATATTGCAAAAGCCTTCAAGCTACAATTCCCTAGCACCAACAATATAGCAGAATATAAAGCTCTTGTAGCAGGATTAAAGATAGCTGCAGAATGGAATATCACTGAGTTAGAAATATTTGGCGATTCTCAACTCATCATCAAGCAAGTCCTAAATGAATATCAAACCAAAGACAAAAAGCTATTACCCTACAAAGAGCTAGTTGATCAGCTGACCCAGCATTTTACAAAGCTTCAGTTTACACAAGTGCCATGAATGCAGAATAAGGCAGCAGATGCCATGGCCACTATCAGCTCGCTCTTGGAAATTCCCCAAGAAGCTACGCAGTATGAGTTTTTAGTCGAGCAGCTCCTCACACCCGCTTATGTGAATGAGGATTCAAACCGTGTTTGTATCTTGGTTGGTCCCCAATCCCCTTGGTACCATGAAGTTCATGCTTACTTACAAGATGGTATCATATCCCCTCACCTCGCATGCACCCAATGCCAAAACCTTATTCGAAAATCATCCCGCTATGTTATCATAGCCAATACCCTATATCGTCGGGGTTATCACGATACTCTCTCTCGATGTTTAGATAAAAATGAGGCCGCGATGGCGTTAAAAGAAGTACACTGCAAACTTTGCGGTGCCCACACGAGTGGTATTGTCCTAGCATGACAAATCCTTAGAGCAGGTTACTATTGGCCTACCATTGAAGAAGACTCCTGTGAGTTTGTTAGAAAGTATCTCCCATGTTAGTAGCACGCAAATCTTGTGCACGATCCAGCACAATATCTACAGCCTATTGCACCACCTTGGCCTTTCGCTTGTTGGGGCATTGATCTAGTTGGAACTATCACACCTCTCTCATCTGATGGACATAAATGGATAATAACAGCTACAGACTATTTCACTAAGTGGGTGGAAGCAGTCCCCCTAGTCTCAACTACAGGAGTTCAGGTCTCCAAGTTCATCTTGTACCACATTGTTTGCCACTTCGACATCCCATCCACCATCTTCACTAACCACAGAGGTAACTTTGAAAATCTCAACATGGAAGAATTATGCACTTCCCTCCACATCCATCACCGCTTTTCTAGCCCATATTTCCCACAAGGTAATGGCCAGGCAGAGGCAACTAACAAAACCCTCCTCAAAATCCTAAAGAAAGTTGTCAATGATTTCGGCTACGATTGGCACCTACAAATAAATCCAGCTCTATGGGCCTGTCAAACTTCCTTTCGTACATCCACAGGCACAACTCCATATTCCTTAGTCTATGGTGCCGAAGTGGTATTACCTATAGAAGTTGAACTTCCCTCACTACGCATATCTTTGCGAGGGCAAATCTCAGATGAAGAATATAGAGTAGCTCGGCTCACCCAGCTAGATATCTTAGATGAGAAGAGACAACAAGCCTATGACCATCTCACAGTCTACCAAACTCTTCTCAAAAGAAATTTCAACAAGAAGGTGCTCCCATGATACTTTCAGCCAGGTGACATGGTCCTCAAAGAAAACATGAAAGTCCAAGTAGATCGAGAAAAGAAAGGCAAGTTTGAACCTACATGGCTTGGTCTCTATGTGGTTACCACCTCCTTTGGCTCTGGAGCCTATTAGTTATCTACACCAGAAGGAGAACTCTTGAATGATCCTACTAACATCATTCATCTCAAGAAGTTCTATGCTTGAAGATCCTTGGTATACCCAGCTTTTGAAAAATACAAAAAAAATACAAAAAAAAAATAGTAAAGAAAAATAAGTGTCCAATGGTGAAAACTTGGCAATTCAAGTGCCTTGGATAGGTACCTTGGTGAAAACCTGGTAATTCAGGTGCCTTGTGTACTAAGACTAATCCATTATCTATCACTATCCTATCCCTCATCCATCCACCCACCATCCCATAAAATACCTGCTTGTTCCCTTGGTGTTCCAACCAAATATCCAAAATCTGATGAAGCTTGTAAATGTTGAAGTTGATAAACGATCAACCCCACAGCTCCCAAGAATCACTTGCATGCAAACACCTATTATAGAAGAGAGAGGCAAAAAGCTATGGAGGCAGGAATTGCCAAATCCATAGATGAGACATTCTTGATGAGCAAAAAATAGATTGCAATAATCAAAAGTGAATTCTCAAGTTAAGTTTACAATAAGAGATCATCCTTATAAAGGAGATCAAAACCCTAAAAAAGGTCTAACCTAGGTTGCATCAAAATAATTAATAAAAGAAATTAATTATTAGATGCCTAAAGTTTAGCTTAAGCAACTAGAGTTAATTAGGAAATATCTAATAACTCTAACACCCCCCCTTAAGATAAACTTAGGGAGTAGCTAAAAACCTAACAACTACTGCTAAAAGTAGAAATGGGTCCCGACAAACAAAGCCTGATGAGGTACCCAAGCATAACCAAATCTCTGAAAAGAGGAGAAATAGAGAAAACCACATGGGAAAAACTCTACTCCAAAAAGAGATGGAAAACATGCTGAAAGAAACTAGTGAAGGACTGAAGAAGCCTCCAAACTAGGGAATGTCCCAGAAGATAGGAACAAAGATGATCATGTAGAACACCACTGAAGCATGTAGAAGCTGCAAAGCTCTGTCAAAAGTAACTTCTGATCTGAAAGACCTCCACTGAAATAGAACCTGACCAGGTAGAGAAGATTATAATATGCATCAAATCAGGAGGCACACAAAGGCAAACAACTAAACTCGAAGATACAGATGGCATAAAACACCAAAGCCTGAAGAGCTGATCAATCGAACCAAGGAAGCATGAGAAACAACAGAAGAACCCCCCCTAATATAGACAAGGGTGAGGTGACAGGCACCTAAAAAGTGGGCCAAAAGAACTGCATGTCAAGGAACCACGATCAAGATGCACAAAATAGTACATGTGTGTGTACTGAGGTGATCAATCTCAGACACGTCATGAGGCTAATGTCACGGAAGGGACACTCACTAGACAAAGGAAGATGGCAAACAAAGGCAAAAACATCAACCCCCCATGGCACTTTATCAAAGTAGTGCATGTACAATAAGGCACAAGATATAATGAATCCCAAGAATACAGTAATCTGTATGAGTGTCCTCAGATGACACTACTCGAATGAGAAGGCAAACAAAGGCAAACAACTGAAATGAAAATACAGATGTAGTATGGCACTTTATCTCAGTGCGTTTGCAATAATGTATACAAGTGATGGCTAAATAGATCAGAAGAGACATAAGACTAATACAGTAGATAGTACAAGTCATGACGAATCATCTAAAGCAAAGAAATCGATCCTCGGACCTTTCCAATGATATAAAGAAATCCCAAATTGGAGATCGGATGCTCAAGATATGCCTCCCGGGGTGCAAAACTATACCCCTGACTTTGATAGTAGAAAAAGCTATCAAAACAACATCAAAATTGAAAATTAACTATACCACTATGACGGGCTCGGAACCAGCTTTTCGGTAATAGCTTATTTGCAAAAAACGGAATCCGTTTGCCCAAGATATGAGCAAAAAAGCAAAGGTAGGTTCAAATAGAGGTCGAGGAGGTGACAAGAGTAGTGATGTAGTGCTGATATCAGCAGGTGACAAGCCCAAAGTTGACGGTCAAATGGCCGTCAAGGCAAAAAAATACCATAAATGACCCCTGTTGAAAAAAATTCAACCGCCAAAAACAAAATTCGAACAAAGGGCCAGTGCCGGATTAAAAACCGGTGGCCAAAAAATTGCATGTGTTTGAATAACTCGCACAATCTCCAAAGACAATGGTGCCCATTTACAAAAGGTCACACAGGGCCATGAACAATTCAAAATCCCAAGGTGCATGATAGTTGCCACCCAACACAGAGAAGAGAGGAGGTGAAGTTAGCAATGATGAAGAGGGAGGAGTTGTCAGCCTTCTTTGAAGCAATGATGGCACTTTCCCATGGAGTTTCGCACGAGGAGAGCCAAGGAGGTAGAGGAGGTGTTGACAAAGACCTCAATGCAATCAAGTCACATGATTGGGATCGCTGATATCTGTAAATGGATTTGGTGACGCGTGGAATGAAGACTTGGAAAAATCCAAGTCACATCACAGAGGACCCTATATCACCGCAAAGCCAATAATAAAAATGGCTAATCCAACAAACCACCACCGATTGTTGCAGGCCCAAAACAATGGATGAATCGATATAATAGAGCCCATAAATAAGGGCCAGTGGGACCTCCAATAACTGCCCCGTGAGTTGGCTCATGGCCTAAATCAAAGGCGTTAATGCACATGCATGGAGCTTCTCTGACATTTTCATGCATGACTGCACTTTGGAGTCCAGATCAGGCAAATCTAAACTTGCGCTTCTCAATGCAAAAATCACGCCCTTCAAGAGAAATTACCGCTGAAGCAGAGATGCCAACGCATGAAATCAACAGAAATTAAGTGCCAACTCAGCTATCAGCAAAAATTTATGAACTTCAACCTCCAAAATACTACCAGAGAGGAGGGTCAAGAAAAATAATCCACGTGAGAGTCTCAAGCAAGCATCCTCCAAAAAACAAAATTCGCCCAATCAACTGCAGATTTTCCAAAAATCATTGGCCCTTGCTTCAAACTCTAAGTTGGAATGAATGCGCATTCCATAGAAGACACTCTCATAGCTCAAAGAAAGCAGAGGCATTCCAATTACATGGAGGGTAGTCAATAGAGGAGGATGTCCAATGAGGCGGCACAAACTCCATTGGCAGTCCCTCACAAAATCTGCAGGGGTGAACACAAATTGCCAAAGATGTCAACGAACCTGCAAAAGATCACTATAATAAAACATCATAGCAGTGACAAGTACAGGAGCCATGCAAAGCTTTGGTGAGGTGGCAGGGGCCTTAAAATCGCTGAATCCAAAAAGTAATAATGGAGCCCAAATTTCAGCGTGTGCTACCTCCATCTCACAACAACAACAAGCACAAACTTAAAAAATTGTCCTCCATCAATACCACTCAATCAGAACCAATTTGCATGAAAAAGCATTTGCAATCCCCATACCAAAACAAGGTGGGTATGGGTATGGGTGGCATCGAAGGCAAACATGCATGCGGATCTCAAAACACATGTGAAATCCCCATTATTGAGATGATAACAACCATAGATGGAGTTTTAGATCTAAAAACCAATGTCAAATCTAAAAATAATAGAACAGAGGCATGTTCAGATCTATAGCCAAATATAAAAACCAATGTCAAATTTGATGCCAAATCTCTCACGAATAGAACAGGGGCATGAAGATCTGGGGCTCTGATACCATGTTGAAGTTGATAAATGATCAACCCCACAGCTCCCAAGAATCACTTGCATGCAAACACCTATTACAAAAGAGAGAGGCAAAAAGCTATGGAGGCAGGAATTGCCAGATCCATAGATGAGACATTCTTGATGAGAAAAAAATAGATTGCAATAATCAAAAGTGAATTCTCAAGTTAAGTTTACAATAAGAGATCATCCTTATAAAGGAGATCAAAACCCTAAAAAAGGTCTAACCTAGGTTGCATCAAAATAATTAATAAAAGAAATTAATTATTAGATGCCTAAAGTTTAGCTTAAGCAATTAGAGTTAATTAGGAAATATCTAATAACTCTAACAGTAAATACCTCCTATACAGCTTGTAAAATAATGTACCTCAGCTTGTAAAATCTTGTACCAAAGCTTGCATTATACCTTGTAAATCTTGTACCATACCTTGTATATCTGAATCTTGTCCAAAGCTTGTACCATATTCCAGCTTGTAAATAAGCTTGTATCTTAGCTTGTATACTATCACGTGCACACACAAAACCCCATTTTCACTTAAGTTTTTTGCAAACCATCTACCTATCCACCTATCAACTATTACAGATATCCCACCCTTCATGAACATTTCCATCTAACAAAACCAAAACATGAACAAACTTGTACATTTGTAACATATCTTGGTCTGTCAGCTTGTACATCCTCTTTAGCTTAGTACCATTGTATCTATCCAGCTTTCGTGTCAGTTTTCCCTTGATCAACATCTTGCACGCATCACACATCTTGGTTAACTATTCCAATGCATCCTTTAGCTAGATCTCCTGTCACCAAAGTGTTATCCTTCTTAGTTCAGCTTGCCAAATGCATCCCTCATCCAAATCCACCAGCTTAGGTGCTCTCCGATAGATCCTTGCAGGATATAACTTTCCTCATGTTTGATCTTGGTCCATTAGTACCTCGTCCTACCCATCTTGTTGGCAAATGGTTCTCTTTTAGATTTTCAATTTCTTTTGATTTGGGATCTTCCCTTTTGGGTCTTGAAATATCTTTTCCAAGCAATCTCCTTGTTCCCTCCTCAAGGTTGCCACGATCTTCCATATCATGGTATGCTGTGAATGGGGCAATCAGAGCGTAAGGTCTTGATCATGTCTTTTGCTTATTTTCTTTTTCTGCTTGTGGGTTACCTAGTTTTGTTTCCATGCTGCTTCCTCTAGGATTCATGTGTGATACTGGGGCAATCCTTGCGTGATTGTTTTGAGTCAGTTTGTCAGTCCTCGAGACGGTTGGTGAAAAGGCCTTGATGTTCTTGGTAACCTTGGCAATTAACCAACAGTCCTATAGAAAATCTAGTGCTCAACTACATGGTGGTCCTTCTCTTTGAAATATCCCCCCACTCAAAAAGCTTCAATGGATTCCCTTCATCTCCATTATCCCCCATCCATGTCCAGCACCTATCCCAGCTTATGCATCAGTATCTCTTTGGATCAATCCTCACGCTTAGCTTTAGGGATCCACAATCCTAGTCTTAAGGATCCACCAATCAAATCAATCCACCAAGCCTCATCTTTTGAGATCCACAATCCTAGTCCTAGGGATCTCCGAAACTCATCTTCCACCAATCTAGCTCATTGAAATCCTGTTGCATCAGCTTTTATCATTCCATCATCCATCTCCCTACCATGGATTCCTTTTTTAGTGCTCCACTCCTCCATCCTCCTCCGCCAATCCTGGAAAGTCTTAAAGCTTGCTTTACTCTTGTGCCTCTAATTCTCCTTTATCATTCTCCCGTAGTGAGAGTTTGAGCTAATTCAACCCCTTCTCTTTGCCAACCTGTGTCTCAGATCATCTCAATTTCTTGTGCTTTTCAAGAAGTCGTCGAGCCTCATTTCTCCCCACGCCGCCTTCTTGAGGGGGCATCATCTAAGTCTAGTCTCTCCTCTTCTTATCCGAGACTGGGGCAACCTTGTTGCTAAAACATCTTCCTCATGTCGTCTTCCCTCGAAATTCTTTGAAATAGTGTTGTCTCAACACTATGTCAAAGAGGGGCAAAATGTAGACACCTAAATTTGATTACACTGCTTTGGTAATCCTATTTAGTTATCTCTAAAGGCATCATTAATTAAATTCTTATTTAATTAATCCTTTGCCATCCCCTAGCTGATTAATTTAATTAATCATCTATAGTCCTAATTGATAAATCAAATAACCTATTATTTATCAATTAAATCTTATTCTTCTATCTAATTCCAAAAATCCTCATTTATTAAATAAATCTATTTGATAAATAAAATCCTCAAATCCAAAAACCCCTAACCTATCCCTAATCCTCCATTTAGCCTAATCCACCCCATCTACCCATACTAACCAAGCTTAGCCACTAACTCACCCACTCTCATTAATGCCATCCACTTGCACATCTCTAACATCCCTAATCTAATCCTAAACCCAAGCCTAATCCACCCCCTAATGTTGTCACATTCCCTAAACAAGTTTAATACTTTTCTAAACCAAACCAAAGTCTCCCCTCAAAAATCACAACCACCAAGTCATGAGTGCTCTTACAAACCATAAAAGACTCTTACAAGCCCACTCATGACTCTTACATCCATCTGCCACACTCTTCCCTCTTCCACACTCATTCCTCTTACATCTCTCTTACATACTCAACCCCACTCATCATGCCTTTAACCAACCCTTTACCCTACCCTCTCACACTCATCCTCCTTGTGACAATTGTCACCTTCCCATTGGTGCTAAACAAGCACAATCCATGTGCTCCCCTTTGAGTGCATCTTAGCCCTCCTTAACCATCTCCCCATCCTTGCATCTAAGCCCTCCATCCCTCTACCCCTTGGCCTATAAATTGAATCCCATCCCAAGCCATTTCAACAACAATCCTTGAGCTAAAGTTATCATGCCCTTTTGAGAGCCAAAATTCATACCCATACCCTTATAATGCCAAATTGAGAGCTCACAAAGCTACCAATTTTCCATTACCCATCTCCATTGAAGCAGCTTTGAGCATCTTGAGCATACATCCACATCAAAGGACACATCTACAAAATCAAAAAAGCATGGAGTGTTTTCTCTTTTGAGGTTTGCACTTCTTGTTTGCTTTTCTTTGTCTAAACATATATGTGAATTTAGTTTTGGTTTTTGAATGTTTACTTTATTGTTAATGTTCTTTGCATAGTAAATCTTGTTCTACACACCCAAACCTTGGTCTATGTCCACCAAACAATAAGTCCAATATTATTTCAATCTAGTGATTACACCCTAATTACAATCTGTAATCCCTTACAACTCAATACCACCGCAAGAAGCAATTTTTGCATCACCCACAATAAAACAATCCCTAACCTTAAGCCCTTTTATACAAGTATTTTTTCCACTTTAAGGCTAAAATTAGTTACAACATGTTGGCCATAAAATTGTGATAAAATAGCCCCACTTGAGGCTTGGCCTGACCTCAAACCCTGCAAAGGAATTATGGAGTATGTACAATACTTCCCTAATCAGTCACCACAATCTAATACTCAAACCACTGAAAACAATAATAGCAACAATAAAGGGGTCATAGATTCTCAAACAAACTTATGTTTTAAAGGGACAAGCACTTCTAGGAAAAGAAAATGTTCCAGAAGCACAAAGAAAAAAAAAGAAATGAAATGAAAAATAGAAATACAACTTGTGGTAGAACTCTCAAAATGATAATAAGTGAAGTGTTCAACAATCCAACACTCCTTCTCAGAATTATAATAGAAATACAAGGTGTTTTTCTTGTGTCCAACAAGATCATTATGCAACAAGTTTCCCATAGAGATCAAATCAAACTTATAAATAGAAACATGCAACATCAAAGCTCATAGTGGGAAATGTGGGATGCTCTCATCATATATTTGTAGCTATTGACCAAAATCATGTAGATTTTTGGGGAACAGTAGTAGAAACCCCTGCTATATTAATAAATAAGAAATTTCATCTTTTTTGACTCAAGAGCTAATGATTCCTTTATTTATCCTACTTTAGTAGACTTATGTAGGTTAGAGGCTAAGGGGAAAGGTGACAAGTGGTACGTAGAATTGGCTTCAAGAGCTAAAATTTCCACAAATATAGTGGTAGAAAAAAATGAGATTTGTTTTGATTTTTCATCTTCAACATACATTTACTTTAGTGGTTCTATCCCCTTACTTTCCAAATCTTATAAATTTTCAAGCCTCTTGTAGTAAGAGCATCAACCACCTTGTTTGAAACACCTTTCTTATGATTGATTGTGTAGGTGTATGCTTGACGTGACTCAACCCATTTCATGTGTGTATGACTCAACTTATCTTGATAATTTAGGAAGCTTAAGGCCTAATTGTCTATATTTACAAAAAATTCCTTAGGAAGCAAGCAATGTCTTCACTTATTTAGAGTTTAGACTAAATCATGTATCTCATAGGATGAGTATCTTTTCTTAGCATCAGTCAAGTTTTCACTGAAAAAAGGCATACGGTTTCCCATCTTGGCTAAGTACTACCCCAATAGCTACATGACTTGCATCAAATTCTATTTGATTTTTTTTGTTGAAATCAGGTAGGGTAATGAATGGTCATTATGCTACCTTTTATTTGAGTGTCTCAAATGCAGCATATGGTTCTTTGGTCCATGCAAACTTACATTATGTCTTCTCTTTGATTATTTCTATCATAGGAACACAAATCTGTTTGAAATTTATAATAAATTTTTTGTAAAAGTTGAAAGACCATGAAAGCTCCTAACATACCCAATTATTTTTGGAGTTGGCCATGAAAGAATAGAACTCACCTTATTTGGATCCATTTTCAAGCTGCCTTCAAAGATCTTAAAACTAAGATATGGTAGTTCTTCTTGCATGAACACACACTTGTCCATGTTTATCATTAGGTTTTCTTCATTCAAAATTTTCAATAGTATATCTAAGTGCCTTAGATGTTCTTCTTTTGTTTGACTAATTATTCAGATGTCATCAAGACATACAATTACAATTTTTCCAATAAAATCTTTGAGCACTTCATTCATTGATCTCATGAATTTGCTAGGGTAATTTGATAACCCAAAAGGCATTAGATTCCATTCATGTAAGCCTTCATTGGTTTTATAGTTTTTCTTTCACTCATCACTTGTCCTTATTCTAATATAATGGTAACCATGTTTTAGATCAATTTTTGAGAAATATATAGCCCCTCCTAAGAAATCATGTAGATTTTCTATTCTAGGCATGGATGACCTATACCTAATTTTTATCTTGTTGGTGACCCTTGAATTAGTGCGCAACCTCCATGTTCCTTCATTTTTTGGTGTCATGACAACATAGACTTCTCAAGGGCTTTGGAGTTTCCCAATTGCAACTACATCAAGAATTTCTTTGACCTACTTTGTTATCACTTCATTTTATTGTGGAGTCATTTCTAGGTAGGATTGTTTGGCAATGTGGCCCCTGAATAAAGTTACTACAATGAATGATATTTCTCATCGAAGGTAGTTGTTTTGACATACCAATCTAGAACAATGTCCTTTTCTTTAGAAATGATATCCTTCATTTCATTTGGAATTATCACCTTCTTTTTTGTCTTTTCTTTAGACTTAGGTTTCTCTCTTTGACTTGGCACTGATATAATTGAAAAAAAAGGTTTCACTTCTTCATAAATCATTCATAGAAATCATTTCCTTCCATGATCATAATTTTGGCTTCCTTCTCCTTCTATTCTTCATATTCATCATATAGTAGTACCAACTCAATAAATTTTCCATCCTTGATAACTGAATAGGTGTTTTTGTGTCCATCATAGTGAGCCTTCAAGTCATACTTCTAGGGCCTTCCAAATAAGAGGTGGCATGCATCCATGTTGACAACATATGAGATCCTATCTTTATATACACCAATTAGGAATACTACCCATGATTTTTCTTCTACTATGGTGTTTTAGCCTTTAGTTAACCATGAAACCTAATAAGGAAAGGGGTGAGTGATTCTTCATAATTTCAACTTTTACTATCTCCAAGGAAAGTACATTTTTAGTAGAACTAGAATCTATAATGACGTTACATATCTTGTCTCTGGGTTTTTATGTGGTTCTGGTATAATTTTCACTTGTGTTGTCTCTAAGGTGGTAGGGACTTTAAACAACATCCTCATGATTAATTCTTCTCCTTTATCTAGAATTAGGCGAGTTCACACTTTGACAATCAAGATCTTGAGTCAGATGTGCTCTTCTTTCTCCATAAGAGCTTGAGCTCGCTCTCTTTGGACAATTAGGTGTAGTGTGACCTTCTTCATTAAAATTGAAACACCTAGGGGGTCTTGAGTTCCATCCTCCCAACCTTCCTTTACCATTTCCCTTCTTCCTTTAAATTTCCCTCTAAAACTCTTCTCTCCATGAGATTTCTCTTGGTTTGTATCTCCTTGAGATTTCAAACTCTATCGTCTACCCTGGTAACTTCCTCTCCCTCTATTTCATTTTCTACCTTTAATGCCAACTGATAACATTTATGGATAGCATCAAGGGATAAAATATTGAACTCTTCTTATATGTTCATCCTAAGTCCATTTAGGTACCCTGCTACTTTTACACTCTCATCTTCACTTTACTTTGATCTTATGCACACTCTTTGAAATTCTTCTATATAAGTATTGAAATCCATCTCTTTTTGTCTAATGTGATACATTATTCTATGGAATTGGACTTCATAGTCCCCTAGTATATAAGTCTCCTTGATCTTGAAGACCATCTTATTCCAAGAAGTGATAATACTTCTTATTGCCTTTACCTTTTCTCCTTGGACAAAATTCCACCAAGTAAGGGATGATCCTTTCAATTTAGATTTGAAAATTTTGGCCTTTTGGTTCTTTGGGATCTCCTTACAATAAAAATAATTTTCTAAGGAATTTATCCAATTCATGACTATGTCAGCATCCATATTACCACTAAAGATAGGTACATCAGACTTACTATTCGTAGTTCTATGACCTAGGGTCTTGAGGGCATTTAGGAAGCACCTCTATTTTGTGAGAAGTTCCTCTTCCTAAAAATGTTTCTCCTCATCATTAATTTCTTCTCCTGCTCCTCAACAAAGCTGTCTTTCACTTCCTTTATCAACTTACCCTTCAACTTCTCTAATTCTTCTTTCAACAACGTATTTTGTTCATCATTTTCTTGCACTCTCTTTGCAAATTCTGCATTTTTCATCTTAGGAGGTGTGAATATAGCCTCACTTTTTGACATAAACCTTCAACCTTTTTTCCACAAAGAATTATCTTACACTTTGATACTAATACGATGTAGAGCCACAATGAAAGATTGCTAGAATCAACTTCCCACTCCTTCAAATACCAAACCAAAAGGCTTTTGTCCTTCAATCTATATATTTTAAAAGTCTAGTAATCGTTCATGTCTTCAATATTAAGTCACATTTGTGTCACAAGATCCATAAAAACTCCCCCTTATGCCTCTAGCCCTAATGGAATAATGGTGGCACAATGCATTTAACCTACTAAATTGAGAATGGGGTGAAACCAACTAGTTGTTGGAGATGATGAAAGATTAACCCCATAGCTTGCAAGAATCACTAGGATGAAAACACTTGCCATAGAAAGAGAGAAGCAAAAACTATGGAGGTTGGAATTCCTAGATCCATAGATGAGACATTCTTGATGAGAAAAAAAGATATTTCTATTGTCAAAAGTGAATTAATTAAATTACAAAGAGATCTATCCTTACAAAAGGAGATCAAAAATCTAACAAGCAAAACCTAGGTTGCATGATAATAATTAATAAAAGAATTAATTATTATATGCCCAAAGTTTAGCTTAAGTAAACTAGAGATAATAAGTGACTTAATAATTAAATCAATATGATTTTATTAATAAGAAAATACTTTATTAATCTAACAACCCCCTTAAGATAAAATTAGGAAGTAGCTACAAACCTATAAACTACTACTAAAAGTAAATATTGGTCTTGACAACAAGGCTTGATGAGGTACCCAAGCACAACCAAATCTCTAAAAAGAGGAGAAATAGAAAAAACCACATGGGAAAAAATCTACTCCAAAAAGAGATGGAAATAATGCTGCAAAGAACTAGTGAAGGACTAAAGAAGCCTCCAAACTAGGGAATGTCCCAAAAGATAAAAACAAAAGATGATCATGAAGAACACCACTAAAGTATGAAGTTGCAAACACTACCAAACCATTGATCTGAAGAACATCCACTGTATAAAACATGACCAGGTAGAGAAGACTAATTCTGAAGAGATAATTAATCGAATATGGAAGGCATATTCATGGCCTCCAAAAATGGGAATGAAAGAATGTCTATATGGTAAATGATCCATCTTACAAAATGCATAGATATCCAATCACTGTAATCACCTAGTACGTAGGATCAAATACTGAATACATAGCTCACTCCATCAAACCAAGAAAGAAATAGAACCAACATAGTCCCCCTATGATGATGAGAGGTAAGACATGAACATTGAAACTAAATGCAATATCTCCTATAGAAAGAAGAACCAAGAACATCGAGAGTGTAAAGGAAGTACAAACACCTATAATGGCATGTGTCATCAACACATCATGAGGCTAATATTGTGGAAGGAACACTCACTTGAAAAAGGAAGATGGAAAATATAGCCAACATGGAACCCCCCAAGGCACTTATAATGTAGTATAAGTACAACAAAACATAAAGATGTGCAAGATCCTAAAATGTAATAGAGCGACACTTTATCTCAGTGTGTTAGCAAAAATAGTACAAAAGAATGTCACCAAAGATCAAAAGAGACATAAGGTTGATATAAGAGATAGTACAACCCATGCAAAATCATTTGAAGCAACAAAATCAATCTACAAAATTTGAAACAACCAAGATATCCACTAGAATGCAAAAAAGTGAAAAACTGAACAGGATGTGCCTGGAGTAGAATCTAGAAAATATAATTTCTCAAGATATGTCTCCCAGAGTGCAAAAAAAACCCTCTAAAATTGACTTCATAAACTAGAAACCAAACAACATCAAAATTTCAAATAAATTGTACTGTCACAACGAGCTTAGAACTAGCTTTCCAGTGATATCTTGTTTGTGAAAAATGGAGTCCGAATGAGCAAGTTACAACCAAAAAACCACATGTAGATCAAAATAGAGTTGAAAGGGAAAAATAAAAATATTTACCACCTTAGGATCCATGACAAATGCCTCAATAAATCTATCAAAAAGAACTTAAAGTTTGCCTTAGGAAGTGTCCTAGTTTCGTACCAAATTTTCCTTGACTTATATGCCAACAAATTTTGATTCGCTTGCCAAAAATATTGGTTTGCTTACAAAAAATCTTAATTTTCAACCCTAAAAATCTCAATTTTTGTGCCAAAAAACCTTGATTTACGTACCAAAAAATCTTGATATTCATGCCAAAAATCTTGATTTCCATGTCAAAAAATCTTGATTTCCATGCAAAAATCTTGATTTATGTGCCAAAAATCATCAAATCACTACCTTGGAAAATGTGCTCAATCTAGGAGCAATTTTTTTTGCCTCAGATTCCAACTTTGTCCAAATTGGACAAATTTTATATGAAAATAGAGGTTTTTGGGCACTTTGAGCTCAACAATTAGGTCCATTTTTTCTCAAAGTGAACCAAACATTAGTGATCCCCATATTTAATACAAAAATCATTTGAAAAATGAAACCCATTTAAAGAAAAAACATAGACTTGAAAACCAAGCCAACCTCTCATAAATAGAATAGGGACATGAAGATCTAGAGCTCTAATACCATGTTGGAGTTGATGAAAGATCAACCCCACAACTCCCAAAAATCACTTGCATGCAAACACCTTTCACAAAAAGAGAGAAGCAAAAGCTATGGAGGTTGGAATTCCTAGATCCATAGATGAGACATTCTTGATGAGAAAAAATGATATTGCCATTATCAAAAGTGAATTTATTAAATTACAAAGAGATCAATTCTTATGAAAGGATATCAAAACCCTAACATGTAAAACCTAGGTTTCATGATAATAATTAATAAAAGAAATTATTTGATAGGTAACATTTTGGTTTTTGTATTATTATTAAAAAAGAGGAATTACATCAGATTGCCTTATGCATAAGTTAGCCAAAGTCATTACAAACACATATCTACCCACCCCATAGACATACATAAATGTATAAACATAGAAATGAGTGTTAACACCCTATCAAAAAATACCAGTAGCTCAAACCCACAAAACCACAAAAAAAAAAAAAAAAAAACATTTAGGTGCCCAAGGCATTGTCACTGTCTACCTCCACTAGCCACTATGATAAATCCTTGAACCATTGAGACACCTCCTACCTCATGAATTTTGGAGTGGTTTGGTCATCCTACACTGGCCTTGACCCTGGCTTCTTGAGTGGAATGGAACCTTGATGACACTTGTTGCCACTTGCTCCAACCTCTTCAGTCAAGGAGATGTCTACCCACATTCCTTTCACCATGGATTCTCCCACTTCCTTTTGGTTTTTCCTCATAATCTTGTGTCATAGGGACTATCCTGGAGTAGTCTTTATCTTTCATGGCGTTTTCTTGAAAAATCCACACCCATTCTTAGTCAATATCCATATCTTCATTTGTAGGAAATCCACAACCTTCTTCCATCCTTTCTCTGCTTCCGAGATGTGCACCCCTTTTGGGCTTGTCGAAGACTAGACAATCAAGGGTTGTATAGAAGTCTCCCCTCCTCCAATCAATCTACATGGCTCTTGGTCCATCTCTAACCCCACACCCATAATGAGTCATTCCACAATCTCTTCCTGCCCTTGTAGCCATTGTGGGTCGATACAAGCTGCCATGACCCTACTGACTTCCTCTGTGGATTCACCCACAAACAATGCCAATGCCACAAAGAGTGAAACCACATTCAAATTGGAGTGTCTTTTCTAGTAAGAGTCTAGGTACTCCACTCCAAATATTTTTTGTATGCCCTCAAAAAATTTTGAATCATCAAACATGAAAATGTTCTTCAAATGTTGGACTATAATCTTCCCTTCATAAGTTTGCATCTGATTCTCTAATTCAAGAGCAAAATTTGGCTTCATTTCCATCTCTCTTGCTAAAAACCCTACAAAGTGCCCTGTCTTTCCTCAAATTCACACACTTCAAATAATCTGGAAGTAATTTCTCACCAAGGTGCCAATAAATAATTACCATCTTTGACACATACTGGGGAATGTAATCTCATGAATTTCATAATTTCATGACTACCATCAGGGAAATGGACTCATGACTATAGTTGTACTCCCTAAATGATCATAAAAAAACACTTTTTTGGCCTCTTCATTGCTTCTTTCACTCTTTAATTTAATTTGAGAAATTTAAGGTCTTCATAATTTTTGTATTGAATCCCCAAAGATGCATTCATGCCCATATTGGCCAGCTTGTATGCCACCTTATTTGCTTCTTTGTATACATGAGAAACCTTAAAGTCTTTAAGCTCCATTAACAGGCATCTACTCTATTGTATTTTTTTGTCAAGATGCCACACTTCTAGCTTCCCTTGCTTTATTCCATTAGTGATTATCTCTTAATCCCCTTCAAGATGCACTCTTCAGATACCCAATTTAGCTCCTAGGACTAAAGCCTCTTTTTCTACAACACATTTTGATACATTATTTGTACCATTACCCATTTGTTTGGCCACAAAAGCAAGAGTGTTGCCCTAATGATCTCTCATAACACAACTACAACTAGAGACCCCAAAATTTCCCCTAACAACCTTGTCAAAGATTATTTTAACACATCCTTCTCTGGTGGTATCCAACACACCTTAACCCTTTTTAGTTTAGGATTAGTCCTTGCAAGTCAATTAACAAGCCAAAATTTGATAGCTAGGAAGATAGATTGTAATTGTGAGTCATGCCTTGTGAATGTCATATTTTGGGATCTTGAAGATGAAGATGCTGATGATATTGCTTCTACTTTGGCCCTCTCTAATTGCTTCCCAAACTATGGCCAATCCTCCTTTTCCTAGAAAATTATCTTGTTCCTTTCTTTCCAAAGCTCCCGCAATGTTATTGCCGGTATTACCCTCCATGCTGATGCAAACACATGCTTGTTATTCTTAGCTGGCCATGCTTCCAACCATCCCTGCAAAGTTTCTATTCATGGATTGGCCTAGCCAAGTTTTGTTCTAATCATTCCCCATGCCATTTGTGCAAAGCAACAATGGAGTAATAGATGGTCTATATTCTCTTCTGTATTTCTACATGGGGGCATCTTAAGGGACCTTGGAAGCCCATCTTTTTCACTCTTCCCTAGTTAAAAATTTTCCATTGCTTGCCAGCCAAGTGAATGCTCCTATCTTGGGTAAGTATGCACTATCCCAACACAAATTCTACTCCCATGATATTTGGTTATGAATGCCCTCCAAGAGTTGATAGCCAATTTTGACTATGTAGTTTCCACTCTTGGAACCACTCGAAATCAATTGATCCCTGGTGTAAACTATAGATAATAAGTGACTTAATAATCTAATCAATATGATTTAATTAACAAGAAAATACTTTATTACTCTAACACTAGTTTCATTCCTCTAATTTGTTCAAATAACATGTTCTAAAACTTGGTTTGACATCCTTGAAAAATCTAAGGATGCTTGCTTCAATAAGGCCTAGTATCTCTTGCAACCCTTGCTTGAGAGTTTTCTCCACTTAAATTTTTCCTTTCCCAAAAGACCTGACAAATAAATACAATTTAGAAATACCCTTTTGTGACTAATTTAAAACCCCAAAGTCTTAGGTCTTGATCTCCAATAGAAGGCTCCTAACCCACACTTTTAGGAAATACCTTATTAGATCAAATAGGCCCAACTTAGAAAGAATGTTCTTGAATGTATTCAACTCCTAGCATACCAACCATCCCAACATGTGAAGGTATTGTTCAAACTCCTAAGTCTCTAGTTTGGAGGTAAGATCCCACTCCAAAAATCATTTGTAACTCTTTTTGCTATAATTTCACAAGTTGTCACATAAAGATGCCTACCTAGGGCTCAAATGTTCTCTTAAGATTTTGGTTGTCTCTTAAAATTTCCTTTTGAATCCTTTATATCATTAACCAAACTAACATCTTCCCAAATACCATGAAAATCCTATGGTGAAAATGCTAATTTTTTCTATTGAAAAGAGATTGTTTGAAGTGTAGAACTTGTAATGGAACAATTATTATTTTGTCAATGATGTCAAACCTGCTACTTGCTGGTGAGACAATTTCTTTTTTGGTTTAAATTCTTTCATTGGGTTGATTGATGAAGAGGACTTGAAAGGGGAAGATAACAAGAGAACCTAGAGAAAGGTTGAGTTATTTGGTGTATAAAAGGAACATTAAGACCAAGTAAGACATTGATACTTTAGTGTATTATTTATCTACTTAAACTCTATAATGAAAGATTACTCAAGAAAAGATTGGAAGACGATCAAGTAAAGAAAAGTGTTTGCCAAGCCTTGTTGAGCAAATAGTGCAAGTTGAGTAGAAAACAGTAGAAGCTAAGAAAAAATCAATAGATGTCAAGCAAAGAAAATAAATGGTGAAAGCTAGTATATGTTGAGTAAAGTTTAGTTGTTTCCAAGCATTAGTAAACTTTAGTGTTTTTCGAGTGAACTAGTGTTGGTCGACTGAAAAAATACTGTAAGTGCCGAGTGTCATCAAATAGTGTTAAGTCAAAAATTTGACAAATCTAAGTAGACTAATTTGATTTCTTGAATTATGTGAAGTGTGTGGAAGATAAATATGATAAGATAGTGGCACAAAATTCAAGGTAAACCATTTTGAGGTGAATTCAAGGAATATTGTAGAAGAAGTTTCTAGAGGAACTAAAATAGAAAAGTGGGTAGATTCATTGAATCTTACCTAACCCTAAAATAGATGATTGTTGTTAAGAGAAAACAAATCTAAATTCTCTATTTATAGAGATAGATGGCCATAAGAAAAGTTTGTCATGTGTGAGAACCTAAGGAAGACAAGAAGTCTAGGGTGTTGCTTCATTTAGTGGTCAAATAGAAGAGACTGCAGTTGGCATACAAAACAATAAGGCTTAAGAGGATGAATGCTTGAAGGGTGAACAAGCTATCAGAGCTAAAGAGTATGAATGCCAAGCATAATGGAGGACTAAACTAGAGATCTATAATCTGCAAGTGAGTTGTAAGTTTTTATTAGATCAAGTCCTATTGTTTCTTTCTATAAATTGTACCAGTGTGGATAAATACTTTGGATTAAGGTTGACCTAATAGTCATTTGTAAATCCTTTAATTGGATGACATTCTAATGGAATGTTCTAAAGTCTTCTAACAAGGCTCACTCCTAACAAGGTGATTGAGATCCTCTAACTAGGACACATTAAATAGTGTGTATTGTAACCTTTAACAGGGCATCACTTCAGAGTAGTGCAATTGTGTAGCATGTTATTGGTGGTTTTTCCCAAATTGGGTTTCCGCATAAAATCCTCATGTTAAATTGTGTGATTGTGTTTATGGTATTTCATGTTTACACTTCTACAAAGCTATTTTGACCAAGCACAATAAGCTACTATGTTAAGATACTGTATGATCTAATGGATGCATGAATATTATGGTTTTATAGATAAGGATCTATTAAGCACTAAAAAGTTTTATTTGTACATTTAGATCTTGGATTATTGATTCAACCCCCTCTCAGTTATTTTAAAGAATTCCAAAAATTGGTATCAGAGCATTGGTGCTTGTGAGAAATAGTTTGAAGGTACTAATTACTAGAGTAAATAATTAATAATTAATAATTTATTCTATTTACTTAAGCTTACTTAGGTTAATGCATTTATTTAATATTTAGTATTTAATGCATGTTGTGGTGAGTTTTTGACAACACGTGAGTTTGTTCCCTTCTAGCATGTTCCACCTTTTTGTGGAAGAGTCCTTGGTTGTCAACCTTATCTTCTACCACCTTCCAACTTGTTCTACAAGCTTCCATGAGGCATTTATAAGCAGCCTCTCTCTCATTGTATCTTAACACATTCTCA
This sequence comes from Cupressus sempervirens, assembly GCA_028749045.1. Taxonomy (NCBI): domain Eukaryota; kingdom Viridiplantae; phylum Streptophyta; class Pinopsida; order Cupressales; family Cupressaceae; genus Cupressus; species Cupressus sempervirens. The sequence continues at coordinate 168,912,719 of CM053793.1, forward strand.
TTGTAAATACATATTTTCTTGTGTTTGCAATATTTTCTCTCTCATGTCCGTTTAGGGTTTTATTCCCTTGATCCATACTCTTCCTTCCTTAGCTTCCCTTTGACAGGTTATTGCATGCAGGTGATCTTGGGCATCTTCAAAGTTGGATTTAATAGTTTGAAGGTACTAATAGCTAAAGATAAAGATGTCCCCAAACTAAACAAGGAAAAATTTCCTGCATGGAAAATTTTGATGAAGCTAAATTTAGGAGGTCTTGGAGACTATGTACAATCTACCACCACCATTGAGCATATTGATCCTACTAGAGCCCTTACTGTTAATGATCTGAAATAGAAGAAATAACAAAATTAGGTAATTTTAGAGCTTGCCTCTACCCTAAGCTACTCAGAGTTTGATGAAATAAAAGGATGTGATATTGCAAAGAAGATGTGGGATGCTATACAAACAATTTATGGAGGAGATAAGAATGTTTTGAGATCCAAAGTTGAAAGTCTAAGAGGAAAGTTCTATAACATGAGAATGCAAGAAGGTGAGACCATTATCTACTATTGCACAAGAATCAAAGATGTTGTGAATGATATCATATGAGCTAATGGTGTTATTGAAGATGAGGCTATAATAAAAAAAAGTACTAGGAACACTACTACCTATCTATGCTATTAGAGTCTCTAGCATATAAGAACTAAGGTGTGTTCCTAGTAGTAATTTGAACCTTGAAGGACTGATGGGTAGACTCATTTCCTTTGAACTCTCTAATTTTGATAATTTCAAAAATAAAATTGTTGAATCTACTTGCAAAGCTAAACTATTATTAAAGGCACCTAAAGAGAAAAAGAAAAAGGTCAAGCATGTTCCTAGTGATGGTGATATTGATAAAGATGATGTAGAAGATCTTGAAGCATTATTAGCAAAGAGATTTCATAGAGGGAAATATAAAGGTAAGCTACCTATCATGTGCTTTAATTGTAATGAGGTTGGTCATATTGGTGCTAGATGTCTAGAGAAGAAGAAGAACAAAAGTGGAGACAAATACAAAAGTAAAAGAGATGAGAACAACAAATATTATAAAGACAAAGGAAATAAGTCTTGCTATATTGTTGAAGAGGAAAGAAAAGATGAATCTAATAACCATGATGATGAATTTGTGTTTGTTTCTATTAAGGATAATTTTGATGAGGATGAGACAACTGCATTAGTGTCTTATGTTAAAAAGGGTGATAGATGGATTATTGAAAGTGGATGTTCACATCACCTGATTGGAGATAAAAGTAAATTTATTACCCTTGATTACTACAATGCAAATAGTGTTAGATTTTGTAATGATGCACCCTATCTGATAAAAGGTAAATGTATATGTTGGATTATCATGGATTAGTTGTTGGATTTGGTAATGATGCACTTGTTACTACCTTGGTAAACATATTTTCTAGATTATCATCTGTATGTATATTCTCTAGCTTTAGCTGTCCAACATCCAAAATTGACCAAATGAATTGGTACCACAACTATATGTGTTTTGTCTTTGAATGTAGAGCATAATTACTCTGGCTATCTCTAAATAATAATGATCTCTCTATGGGTGTCCTACTTCTTCCATGAAGAAGTAAAGCCATATCATCTCCTTGGTTGCCTCTATAGCAGCAACATACTATGCTTCTATAGTGGATAAATCATCAACCTTCTACAACTAAGAAACCCAAATCACTGCTACCCACTAATAGTAAATACATAACCAGAAGTACTCCACCTAGTGTCAATATCCTCTTTCAAATCTGAGTCAACATAGCCTTGTAAATCAGTAGTGGAGCCCCTGAAATGTAAACGCTTATTGGATGTTCCTCTCAAATATGTGAGAATCCATCTAACTGCATTCCAATGCTCAATTCTTGGATGACTCATATACTTGCTAACAACTCCCACTACATGTGCAATATCTAGCCTTGTACATATGATATCATACATCAAGCTTCTTACAATTGAAGAATAAGGTACCTTGGACATTTTAGCTTCCTCTTCTTGTGTGTTTGGACACATCTCCTTAGTCAATTTCAAATGACTAGGTAAAGGTGTATTGATAGCTTTAGCATTCTCCATAGAGAAACGTTGCAACACCTTTGTAATATAGTCAGCCTAAGATAATGTCAATTTTCTATTTTTCCTATCTCACCAAATTTTCATACCAAGGATTTGTTTTGTTTCCCCCAAATCCTTCATAGAAAGTGAATGTGCTAACTATTCTTCTAACCCCTTAGTGTGATCCCTGTTAGACCCAACTACAAGCATATAATCAACATATAAACATAAAATAATGTAGTTTTCATCATCCAACCTCCTAAAATAAATACAATTATTTGAATGAAACCTACCATATCCATGTTCATGCATAAAACTATCAAATTTTAGATACCACTATCAAGGTTCTTACTTCAAGCCATATAAAGTTTTCTTTAATCTACATGCCAGATTCTCCTTACTCAAACCTCAAATATGTGGTTGTACCATATATCTCTTCATCCAAATTACCATGAAGAATGGCTATTTTAACATCAAGCTGATCCAAATGCAAATCTTCAATAGCCACAATACTTAAAATAGTATGAACAAAAGCCATTTTAAGAACATGAAAAAACATCTCATCAAAATTAATGCCCTTTTTCTGTGCAAATCCTTTTACAACTAGCCTAGCTTTAAATATTTTCTTACCTCCATCCTCTTCTTTCAACTTGTAAACCCATTTATTCTATAAAACCCTTTTACCTATAGGAAATTTTCATAAATCCCATGTCTTATTTTTCAGCAAATAGTCCATTTCTTCTTTCATTACAGATTCCCACTGAATCTTTGTATCCATCTACACAACTTCATCATTACATTCAGGCTCACCAACATCAATAAGTAGAATAGAATACAAAGAAGGAGAAAACATTTTTGGAGGTCTACTTAGCCTTGTTGACCATCTAATATTCACTTGGGTGTGTGATAATTTTTGTTTTTGCTGTTGTAGATCATGAGAAACTATTGGAACATCATCTTTTGGAGTATCATCCAACACTACATAATCATTTTATTTCTTCTCATGATGCTGCAATAGATATTTGTCATTGAATATGACATCCCTACTTCTTACAATTTTATGATTTTTAAAATCCCAAAGCCTATAACCAAATTCATCAATGCCATATCCAACAAATACACATTTCTTTGAATTAGCTTCTAGCTTGGTTCTATTTTCAGAATCTATATGTGTAAATGCTTCACAACCTAAGGTTCTGAGAAAAGATTACCTCACCTTCTTACCAGTCCATGCTTCCTCTAGAATACCACAACCCAAAGGAGTAGAGGGACCTCTATTAATCAAATATACAACAATATTGATAGCGTCCAACCACATGTTTTAGGGCAACCCAACATGCAACCTCATGCTCCTTGCACACTCCATTATTGTCTTGTTCATGCGTTCAGCCACTCCATTTTCTCGTGGAGTCCTTGGAACAATTTTTTATCTACGAATACCATTAGTGGAGAAATAATATTCAAATTCATGACTGTAATACTCACCACCATTATTAGATTTTAGACATTTTAGCTTTTTACCAGTCTCATTCTCAACCAAGTATTTCCATTTCTTAAAAGTTTGAAATACATCAGATTTATTTTTAATGAAATAAACCCATCCTTTTCTAGTTGCATCATCAATAAATGTAACATAATAATGAGAGACACCAAGGGAAGATAACTAAGATGGTCTTCATACATCCATATGCACAAATTCTAATTTCTCATTTTTCTTTTCCTTCCCACTCTTCACAAAACTCACACTCTTTTGTTTTCCATACACACAACTTTCATAGAAATCCATATTAACATATTTTAGACCTAGTAAAACTTTCTTTGAATAAAGTAATTTCATACCTTTTTTACTCATGTGCCCAAGTCAATGGTGGCATATCACTGTATTAGAATCTACAATATTTGTTTGTTCTCCCTGCTCAATTGTAGCAATTGTTCCTGAACATTCATTTATCTTTGAAATAATCAAAGTAGAAGGAAAAATATGACCTATACAAAGATATAAGGTGCCTACTTTCATGTCTTTTTCCTGATACAAGGGAACCTTTTGAAACCTTTCAATTTTTATCATCAAAAGTAACTACACAACCCCCATCACCGAGTTGCCTTTCCAAAATTAAATTCCTACTTAGCCTTGGATCATGTCTTACCTCATATAGTAGCCAATGATTCCCATTTTGCAACTTAATCTTAACTTTTCATTTTCCAACAATCTAATATGGTTCATTATCCCCCAAATAAACAAGCCCAAAATCCCCTTGGACATAATCAATAAAATAACCTCTATGAGGTGTAACATGAAATGAAGCCCCAAAATGTAAAACCCATGAATCATCAACACTTTCTAAAGAAACAAGTAAAGCATCCTCAATTTTTTTACTTACCACATTTTCCTCCTCGTTCCCTTCTGGTTCATCTCCTTCATTGTTCTTTAGAGTCCAATAATCTTTCTTCTTATTCCCTGGCTTTTCATAGTACCAACAATCTCTTAGTCCTCTGGATTGAGACCTCTCCCCCTTTGACTTTCCTCTTGATTTTTCACAATTTCTAGAATTGCTCCCTCTCTCATTCATTTTTCCTTTTCTTTGTGTGTTCAAAACACTTCCTGATGTAGATCCACTTGAGGTTTTCCTACAGGTTCCATTGTTAGAAAAAATAGTTTGCTAAGATACCTAAGAGGGGGGGGGGGGGGGGGAGGGAGTAAATTAGTTATCCAATTAAAACATTTATCAACTTTAATTAATTATAATTATTCAATAATATTAAATAGAAACCATAAAAAGATGCACATACACAATTACACTAGATTTTTTAATTAGGGACACTATTGATCAGAGGGAAAATCCTGGTGGGAATGATGCCCACATAGATATACTGATATATACATATATTCCTTGTTAGTGGATGGACCTTGTTGGGAGTCTTTAAATACATTTAGTACATAAGAGTCCCTATTATGAGACTTTGATTCCTTGTTAGGAGATTCCAACTCTGTTAGGAGTTGTAGAAGGTAGAAAGACCCATTGTCCAAACAACTTCTGGGGCAAGACCACCGAACTTCACTGTCCAACTAATCTCTCAACTATTTCTTGTAGAATAATTGTTCATACTATTATTAATCCTCTTTCTTCTATCCTATTAACTAGAACAATCATTGTTAGACGTTTTAGACTAGGTCACAAACCTTAGATCCAAATCTCAAACCTTAGATCTTAAAATAAAACCTTGGCAACAAAGTTTTCTCCAACTTTGCTCTGCTTTGCTTAACCTCACATATCAATTTGTTTTTCTTTTGTTCTACTCTTTGTACTTGCTTCTTTCTTTATTACAATGAAAAAATATCCTTCCTTTATACGAAGTCTATAAAAAAATTCCCTTGAGTTGACTACAATTAATTATTATAGGACCTCATTAAGAACATGTTATACTTAGCAATAACATTAATTTGTCACCTTGTAACTTGAATAACTTTTTGTATGTCTAATATTACGATGAGTGAGCTTAGCAATGTCATCTCCAACATGTCTTCTACATGCCTTTAACCTTGCTTCTCATAATAACAACTCTACTAAGAGATATAACAATTTTACTAGAACATGCTTCTGTAAACTCTATCTTAAAATAGTCTTCCCCAAAACTTGCATAACTTCTTCTAGACTTAATATCTTTCTCTCTCAAGGTTAGCTACATATGCTAGACTAGTATCTCCAAGTAACCTTGCTAGTGAAAATACTCAATGATCTGTTTGTACCAACTTGATCTTTACTGCTATTCTTCTGTCAATTACCACAAAAAAATGCTATTTTGACATCAATAAAAAACACAATCATGCATGTAACATATCATCAAAATAATGATCTAATCATGTTTCTACAATACTCCCCCCATAGGAATATCATTAGAATTATGCTTCCAACAATCTCCCACTTTGGCATTGATTGCAACATAGATGAAAAACATCTAGTTCCAAGAATACCAACTATTAAAGACTGTTATCCTTTTTTTTAAATCCTCTTCATCAATCATACATGCTTCTTCCCATTGATATACCTCAATGTGTTCTATATTAAAATGTTTTTTATGCTATAATCTCTGCCCCATTGACATCAATGTCAAAGGTTTCAATAACCATCTATCACTACAAAAAATGTCTCTGACCTACTCAGGTAACCAAAGACACTATTCAAAATTTTTTTTATCAAGAGTCTTAGATGACTCTATCCATCATAGATATTCCCCCATATAAGAAGCATTGGCATTCAATCCAGACAAATAATAGTGCTCTATATCAGTGGACTGATGCACTCTTGCATCATCTAATCTAGTGTAGTTAGGGGCATAACTCCTAACATACCTTGCAAACACTCAAAAGTCTCTTTGGGAAGAGGCTTGTTGAAAATATCTACAATCTACTCCTTGGTGCTTACATACTCCAATCTAATTTCCTTTTCTACAACTTTTTCTCTCAACATCTTATAGTTGATGCAGAAATGCTTAGTCTTAGACTGCAACATTGGATTCTTAGACATATTTATTGTGCTTGTGTTATCACAATGTATGATAATAGGTGCTTGGCTAAAGAAAGGGATCAAAATACTATAGCAATGGATTGCTTAATCCAGGATTCGACATCCCAAATATTTTTAACTCAACTCATTTGGACTCATTTAATTTATCAACTAGGGATGTAAAATTGAAATGGTATCTGCAAAGTATATGCTTAAAACTTTTCTCAACTTAAGAATTATTCTATGGAAATTCAAATGATTATGCTACAGGAAATCTATGCTAAAGCTGAGAATCAAATCTATTTTAACAAAGCATGATAATACAGATGAGAACTACTTCAATTGCCTATGCTACAAGAATAGTCCACTAATTTTTCTATCAATGGCTACAAGAACAATAGAGTCTATTCTAGTTCTATGAACTGAAGGTAAATTCTATGCTACTTAATTAGTTATCTTCCTGTGTGGGCCCCCACAGAGAAGTGCAGTAGAACTACTCAAAGATGGAAACTTGAAATGATCTTTTTATTCATAACAAAAATAAACATACATACTAATAAATAGTAAGATTACATTCAGTACTCAAAACTCAAAAAAATTCTTCCTTCTACTAAAAACTACTAATTAAATTCCCTTCTTGTAGAACATAGACTTCCAGTTATTTAAACACAAACTAGGAACAAAATTCTTAGATTTTAGATTTTATAAACTATCAAAATAATGGATGACATTGAATATTAAAAGAGATGTATTAACTTTGATGCCAAATGAAACATGAATTTAGGAGCTCACGACCCCTATATTTCCTACTTTGACTCCTGCTTTCTTGAAAATGGGTATTGGCTATTATGGATGAAACAGTTGGCGATGTGGCCAGTTATTAATGAAATTTACCACTGTTTGCTCGAGCTACTAACTTTTCTTGGTTGAGTTGACTTTACCTTTGAATCTACAAAATATTAGCACCTCCAAAGTAATAACATATATAAAAAATATGTCATCTAAATTAGTTTACCCCATGTCACATTGTTGCAAGAGAACTAGCCAACCTAGCTAAGGAAGAAAAACATCATTCTCACTATTTTTGTAATCAAATGACATATCATTTCATAGCATATTCATTTTAGTCTTGGAAAGTAATTATGCACACATTTTTCTAAAATTATCATAAACATCATGTTCTTAAACATCAAAATTTTTAGAAAGTTTACAAATTCAACTAAAAATGAAATGATAAAATAGACCATATTTTGGTCTCATCGTTCCCCCCAACTGAAGCTTTGACTTGTCCTAAAGGAAACATGAAATTTTTTTACCCTCACAACCATCCTAAAATTTGAGGGAATACTCTATCCTTTACCTCTTGTAGCATAGTTCCAATAAAAGCCTTTACTCTTCCTATATCCTTCCCATCTACGAAGCTCTTCTGTCATATAAAATTTCTCTAAATCTTGCTTATTAGCAAGCAATGGGGACAATAGTAGTGGAGGCTAAAAAGTTAAAGGGATCCAATCACTTTTCCTTTCTTCCCCTAGCTTAATGTACCAGGGTGCTCACCTAGTAGCCATGATAAGATTCAATGGAGAATGAGGTTCCTTCTTCTATAGGTCTTCACTCAATCCTATCTAGTGCCATTGATTTCCCTACTTTGTTGTAGGAAGATCTATTTTTGCCATAGTTTTATATTCTTGATAGGCTACCTTCCTTAAAGGAGAAGTAATCTAGTTTTTGGGTTTTGATTGAACAAATTTCAACCAATCATAGTACATTGTTCTGGCATTTTTGGCTTTAGGTCTAAGAGAAAGTGGAATCTCATACTCTAATTCTCTATAGTGGTGGGCCTTATTTTCTCTACTGACTTCATTTTGGATCCAAGACATCAATGCCTTGAATTGAATATCATCCACATAAAGTAGAGGGTTCCAATCTCTGTTGTCATGGACTACTAAATTATGTAAAAAGAGTTGACAGGGTAAATTTTTATGGCTATAGGGGCAATATGAAAGGATTGGAAGAATTCTTAAGGAGTATTCAATGTTAAAATTTTACCTTGCATTACATAGGTCATCTGATAATTGACAAATTGTTCTTTCAGAAAGAGAGCATAAACAAGAGAAGGAGAGTGACAAGACATCAATTTAGGAATCATGGTAGTGAATTTTGTAAGTTTTCCACTTAATTTTTCAATCTTAGCATCCTTTTTAATCAATTCTTGAGTTTGATTGAAGATGGTTTTGTCGAGGCTCTCTCTCTCTCTCTCTCTCTCTCTCTCTCTCTCTCTCTCTCTCTCTCTCTCTCTCTCTCTCTCTCTCTCTCTCTCTCTCTCCCCCATAAATTAACTGATTAGATAGTTGTGAAATAATGCTTAACAATGAAATAGTAGAACTAGGATGGTAAGTAACATGTGACGTAGGTAAAGGATCAAGAGGAATAGCTTTCTGGGCTATAGAGGCTAAAGCATCAAGTCCTTGTGAAAGAATCTGCTCAACAATAGTATTAACTGTTTCCAAATTTACTCTAATATGTTTTCATGAAATTCTCTCCTTTGAAGAATAGGAGGAGAGTCTACAACTCCAACAAATACACTATCATCATTGTCTAATTCTATGGAAATGATGGGCAGTTGGACAAAGGATGTTCCTACTGCCGTAGGTACACATTCTGCACTTTCTTCATTTGAACCCTCTTCACTAGTACATTTGACCCTATTTTTCGACCAAAATTTTTGACCATCTATTAAAATGTTTTAGATTGGTTGAAATATGGAAGGAAAAAAATCTTTTTTTAATAATCCATTCCCATGTTGGTCAAAATTTTGACCAACACGGGCTTCATAATGTTAAACTGAAAAAGGGATTTCGCTATTTCATTGTTATACATTTGCCTGCGCACGGGAGCTGCATGCAAAAATGGTTTTCACTCTTCTGAACACCTCAGAAAGATTTGTCCTCACTCTAAAATGCTGGTAGATGCTCTTTGTAATTTTCTCTTGTCTTCATTCATCCATTTTTGTTTTGATTTGAGATCGGTTGGTGGAGTATTGAGGAAGAATGACTTTCTATAACAGTGGAAGCCGTGGGCGTGCCCTAGTTTGTCATTTTTTAAGCTTCAAACTTCTGTTTCTTCCAATGAACCGATAGATGCCTTTAAATTGTGGGGAGGAAGAATGTAACATTATATTTTTCAAAGTTTGTTTTCTTTTTGTTAACTCCTATTTGAATATTGGTGCTCGAAGACCACAGTTTGGGTTTGAAAGACTTACCTCAAATCAAATCCATCATGGCCATGAGTAGGAGCCAAGTATAAGACACCTTACTGCATGCCCTTGGATATTTAGATCCCACTGAATGTAAGATACCATGGACAGGAGAGTCTCCAAGTCCCATCGGGTATATACTTCCAGAATTACCTGTATGTATTTATATTTATCAAAGAAATACAAAATATATAGTAAATAAAATTTGGGTAAATTAAACACATTGCATTGCAAATGATAACAAAGCACATTTATTTTCTATCAGTAATGGATATTGTGTGTTTACTTGCAAAATGACAACTAAGAAACTCAACAAAAGAAGGAAAAGACTGGATGCAAAAGATGAATAATTGTAGAAGTAATATATCCTGTGAAGTGCACTATGATGAGACATGTCTATTCAGACACCCCACTCTTTCTAAAACTATTGCAGTTGCACCACTCTGTTCTTATTGAAAACCATAACATCATTAAAATATGAACCAAGGTAAGGACCAAAAATATCATTCATGTAGTTCATTTATATTCTTAAATTTAAAATGATACCATAACACATATAATTAATATCAGTCATATTGTGTGGTCAATTTGCTTCCTTCACATTCTCTTCGTGAATTGTGTGTTTGCAAACATTCTCTTCTAAGACTCTATTGAAGAAAATATTAACCATTTTGATGGAATTCAAAACAACCTTATTTCTCAGAAGATGGCACTTAACCTCAATGGATAGCTTAGCAAGTGTTGACAAATCCATTAAGAATAATCATAAGCAATACTCATATATTGACAACATCCCACACTCAAAGTCAAGTTCAATTTCTTAAAAAAATGAAAACAACTTCAATTCTCAGAAGATGCCTTTTAACCTTTATGGTTAGCTTATCAAGTGTTAGTGAATCCATTAAGAATAACTATAAGCAATGTTTATATATTCACAACATTTTACACACAAAGGCTATCACATTTTCTTAAAAAAAATCAAATCTTCTTATTTTATTATATCTGAAGAAAGATTATACACACTCAGGTGCAATAAGAACTCTTCGAGAGAAATACATTACCTGTGATAGTAATCAATCACTCAACTTTACACATGATCATGTATAAATAAGCCTATATGCAGTTATCTTGCAGTTAGAACAACAATAACTACATCCAATTGTCTTTATCAGCATCATCGTTTGTAACATTTTGTCATTTGAACACTCATTTTACTGCTTAGTCATTTGAAAATTTTGCCTGTGGATCAGTATCAATACATTAGATAGAATGAGTGCATTAATTGATTTAGTAAAGCAGCTGGTCCTGAGCAATTGGAAGTGAAATTATTCATGCCACATGTTGCTGCCACTTTGATGTACTGTTATCACCAACTGCGCAAGTTGGCTAACTAAGACGAGGGTATAGCCATTATATTTCTAAGTGGTCTTTGGATTGAGAAATAAGTGATTGACATTTATATTTGGGCTCTAAACTTTGACTTTTAAATTTGTCAATTCATTCTGTACGTATCTTTGTGTGAGGGGATTGCTATCCTTGGCTTTAAAAACTTGAATAGAAAGAGATCAACTTGTTCCTGAAAGACTATTTCTATTATCTATTTAGTATTGGTTAATGATTCATTGCATGACCTATCATTAAATTTTCTAATTTAGGGGACATCTCCTACAAGAGCAGAGGTAACAAAGCAGTGCTCATTAAATCCAAATTTAATGTCCAGGTTGTATACGTATATCCATGCAACTAGTACATTTGACCCTATTTTTTGACCTAAATTTTTGACCATCTATTAAAATGTTTTAAATTGGTCAAAATATGAAAGAAAAATATCTTTTTTTAAAAAATCCATGCCTATGTTGGTTGAAATTTTGACCAACATGAGCTTAACATGAAAAAAAAAGGGTTTTGGATTGGATGTTATTCAGCTCAAATTTGCCCACGCCAAAATCTCTCTTCTGATTACACTATTGGGGGGTCAGCTTATCAAGACCTTATTCGAGTGTATGATATGAGCTGACTCCTCTCAGAGACAATAAACTTCCCTGTTCCACTTAGCAGTGGCAACCATCAAATAATTTTAACACGGAGCACGCGGGAGCTATACAAGCACAAGAATTGGTGAATGTGATCGATTGTATTTTGGGGCTCTTAGCATGTGAATGAAGGCCATTAATGTTCAAATGACAATGAATGGAAATGAATTCTTTTTCTCACACTTGTAGATGGATATATAGATTTTAGATTTCAAAGTGGTGATTTTTGTGTAGAGCATTTATGATCAATTTCCCATCTTGACAGTATGGAATCACGAGGTTATGGATATCAAGAAATCTATCATCCAAAGGAGTTCGAGGTTCATCGAGAGGCTTATGAGTTTCATGGAGAATGGATTTCTGACTGAAATTATTGTGGTTAGAGTTGGAGACAGAGGATGCAAGAACACTGCCACTAGCGAAGATGGGATTTCGCCAGCCACTAGGGTGTGATGAATCCGGTCCTTCCTCAGCTCATCAGGGACCACAGTAACCCTCATCTCTTTCTTTTTCTCATTATAATTAGTAAATAAAATCATCTATTGCTATTACTAATCATTCTTGTACTAATTATCTTGGAGTTCTTCTGCAATGCTCTATTAATATGTGGGTTTTGTTTTCACCCTATCAGTGGATCTATCACTTAATTATCACAAATTGTAAACCCATGAAATTGAAAGTTACAATAAATAAGCCCCAAATATTCACTATCCATGATATATATCTAGGATGTCAAGGATTTATTGAGGGTTCTAAAATTTATTGTAACTAATAGGAAGTCATAATGAGTGGCTGAATGTTTCTCTTGGACCTGAAAAAATACTTGATACTATATCTTGTTCAAGTTTTCAATAGCCGTACACATTCTAATTTTTTTCTCAGCTTTAAGTTTTTAAAAATTCTTTAGAGATTAGATAGATTTGTTCAATTATGTAATAGTATGTTTAACTTGGAGTGTCTGGTTATTGCTTTCCATGGGAGATCAACTGTACATTGTGAATGAAGCTGCTTCACAGGCTTCCTGTTATATATCTCAAAATTCAATACAATGGCAGTGTTAAATGTTTTGTATAGTAAATAATACTTCATACATTCACTTGTATGATAACCTGGTGTCTATATACAATGTAGGTGATTTTATCCCATGACGAAGACCCTCCAGTTGTTAGAATAATGGATTACAGGTAATCTCTGGTAATATATTGTTTTAAAAAGACAAATGTTCTTTTGCATTTTATTTGATGAAAATAAGATCTACTATAAAGTATGGATTTAATGACGACAGATATCCATATTGGTTCTCTATAATGATAGCATTTGAAATTGATATATCTGTTTCTTATAGTTCCCAACATAGTCAGAGATACTTTAGGCACTCATCTTTCTACTGTCATTGTTGGCTGTACTTTTGACTAGACTTCTATTTATCTGTTGGTCATTCATAAAAATTAATACAATTTCTTTCTTTCTATTAAATTATGAATTATTATTGTTGTTACTTGCCCAAGGTAAAGTAACAATAAAAAAAGGACAATGAAGGTCCATACAATTAAAATGGCACAATAATATGTCTTCTGTAACTTATTGTTTGTATATGGTTTTGTTAAAAGTTAGGAAATTGATGAGAATGTGGTTGAGAAAAGAGATGTACAATTATATGAAAAGTGCTTTACCTAAATAGGTTAGAGGAAAGATTTAATATATAATCTTTTATAGATCATTGATGTCCAAATCCATTAGTAACACATAATTTACATTTGGATGCAGATTATGTACCATAGTGATTGAAATTTCATGTTTTAATAAACTTTTCACAGTTCTACATCTTGAAAGCTGAGGCAAGATGGTTAAAACATATGTTAAGCACTATTATTCATTTTATTTGGTGACTTCCCAATGAGAAATAAGAGAAGCTAAAAATGGTGATTGGAAGGGGTGGAATCCATTGCTGGTCCTCGGGACCAAGTCCACATACCATGCATCAAAACAAGTACAAGCTTGGGAACAACTCTACTTAAATGCTACACCCACATATTCAAGTTTACTAATCTTAGCTTAGTCAAAATGTGAAAAGAATAAAATTAGTAGATTTCATTTTCAACATTCCATATTCAAGCATCCCATCTTGAGTTCCATCTATCATAAAAAAGAAGAATGGGTAGAACTCAGATAAAAATTGATATTTTGAACTCAAGATCATCTGTTAATTGATAGCCTATGGGATTTCTGTTAAGTGTAGTTAAACAAGGATATGAAAACATTACATTCTGTTGCAAAATCTGGGATTCAATAGTAGACAACCCAAAATTATTTTTTCGCTTTATTGTTTTTAGGCCTTGATGATAAACTCTGCAATTTGAATAGCAAAAACAAGGCTATTATAAAACCAAAAGGCAAGTGATTCTTAGGGCTATTCTGTATATATTTCTTATTTTGTGTGGCTGGGTAGTCAGTGTTTAGGACATGTTGATTATTTATTGGCTGACTGATCATTCTCTACTGAAGATAGTTTGCCAAACTCATGCATATCTTTAATTTTTACTTTTAAAATCAATACAAAACTTCTTAACTTTGTCGATTTGTCAATCCAAACAAAACAAGGAAAAACCTAAAATAGAAAAATATTCATTTAGCAAATGACTTATACATAATGATTACAAGGTCTGATGTTGAATGTAGAGTATGTGATAGATAAGTTGAAAATGAGGCAGATGGCATGACCTTTCACTTTCAATCTGTCAAGTCGATTTGAATTTCATTCTCTACTCTTTCATTTTCTCTTTTTTTATTTTCTTGGTTGACATTGATATCCCCTATTACTGTCATCTCCATCAGTGCTATGAGCTTTTCTACTATCTCCAAAGCCTTGCTTATCTTGTCTTCCTGGAATTCTCTGGCCCACTTGTTGGAGTTTTTATTAGCAAATCTGGTAATTGCTAAATACAACGCTAAATAAGCTCTCTGAAGCAACCGATCATTTCATTTCCCAAGCCAGTGATTAAAATTTTACTATCCTTAGAATTATTATCATTTTCCAATTCAAAGATGTAAGAATCTAAGATAGGGATGTAGACAAAATGTCAGCTCTTGTTTAATGCATGTTTCTTATAGTATCCATGCTTTTCTTTTTCATCTCTCCAGAGGAACATAGTTGTTATTGCAATTGGAAAAAATAATAGTAAGTATAATATCGTTATTACAATTATGATCATGCAAATTAGAGTAGGACTTCAAGGCATTTGACCACATACCCAAGACACACTACAAGATAGTCAACCACATATCCATCTACATCGGTCAACGATTCAATCACAAGCTCTTGTGATTCATTCACAGGCTCCTGTGACTCATTTGGAGGCTCTTGCGATTCATTCACAGGCTCCCAGTTTGCTCCCATTTGTGCAACCATTCATCTAGGCATTTCCAGAATCAAGATGAATGGCCAAATGAATACGAGAACGAATCCTGAAAGTGTCACATAGGAAACATTATCTCCAATTTTACACTCTAAATTTTTCATCTCCTTCTCTAATTCTTCTTTCTCTTCCTTAAGGAAATAAAAAAGGTGTTGACTCATTGTAGTCCATTGAGCATCTCCTCCTCCATGCTGCTCAATTTTCTTTTCTAACCATCTCATGTGCTTGTCACTTCCAAACTCATCTCAAAAGCTTCAAAATTACATGAACCAAACATATCCATCAGTTGAATGGCTATGTTCTCAGGGAGGTCCACAAATTCTAATAGATCTTTTATTTCTTTATAAGATTTCATCATATCCTCTGCACCAACATCCATCTTCAAATCCCACTCAAACTTTGTTAGTAGCCTCACCATGATATCGATTAAGGCCACTGTTGCCATCTTAAATGACCAATTGGAATTATGAAGCTGATGTAGAAAAATTTCACCTTTTCCACCAACATTTAATACATTGAACAATGCCTGACTCTCTTCGATTTCTTGATAAACTTCTTTCATGCAAGGCTTTCTTTGGTTATAACATTTCAAATGATATTTCCATAAATGGTAGAATTTTATCACTGCTTTTGGTAGAATTTTGGTCTTCATTAGAATTTTTTTGAAATCACTTTTGTGCTATTAAATTGCTTCAGAGACCTCTTTTCGATCTTGAAATAGCAGTGGGGATCTCTTCTGAGTGGTAGATGAATTAGGGCATTTATTACCACTTAATGAGCACTTGAACTGATATTCTTAGTTTTATTGTGTTTTGAACCATGGGCAGGATGTATGTAATTGCAACAGTATCTTATTTGATCAATCAATTTATCTAATTTAATTGGAATTCGATTTTTGTTGTGGAAAATTAATTAGGGTCATGCAATACTTGAAATCTTGCCAGTGAGAAGTTTTGAGTCTAATATTAAGGGCTAATATTATTGCTAGTCAGTAACATAGGGAGGCTATTTTTGATACAACTAAAGGGGCGGATTTATGTCTGCAAGTCCTGCAATAGTCATCTTGCAAATATTGATGAGGTTGTCTCTAAGGTAGGCAACTTGTACTTGTAGCTTGGATTTTGCATAGGAATCACATTAATCTAAATTTTATTTGGGCTTTAGTTAGGTCAAATGGAGGGGCATTCAAGACTTCTTTAAAGTGGATGACTATGCTTTTGATTTCTTATGTTTCTAAGTTGTCAAGTATATTGTTTGAAATAAGCCCATGCATTCATTGATTCTAGACTTTCACATTTGCTAAGGTTATTTTACTTGTGTGTTTTTAAAGCATCTTAATGCAACCTCCGCAGCTAGTCATTGAACCAAGACATGTATCTTCCTCATGTATGTTGGTATTAAGGACAAAGGGACCTGCATGGCACATAGTCATTTAAAGACTTTTTGACATTTTGTTAGTAGGGGAGTAGTGAATGGTATAATCCTTCCATGTTGAGGTTTTCACTGTCTAGCCACTTGTCCTATTGACAAAGCATTTTGGGACATGTGATGCTCTATATGTTATCCTTGTTATTTAATTTTGACCAATGTAGGATTTAATTCAACGACAATCCAATTATATATTTGTGTCAAGTAATTGAAGGCTTCTACCAGTATTTATGGTTACATTTCATTTAGATATTTGATTGTATTACTATGAGTTTTCATTTTTCCACATATATTTTGCAAATAACTATAAGAAAAGGGGTTACAATTAGCACACAAGCACCTTTAGTCATCTGGTAGTAGGAGGAAAGGATGTATAATCCATTACATTTACAATTTCACCCTCTTTCTTGGGTCATATATTATATTCATGGGTCAATGGGTTTGACTCAAAAAATGTATAGTTGAATCATGATAGCAATATCACAATTTGACTTGCTGTGGAAAATATCTTAGGCTTATCTATTGATGAGCTCAAGGGACTTTCTAATGAATGGTTCATAAGGCACAAAACTTGTTGTAGGTTTTGCAAATGGGATTCCAAGTAGAGTGGTTTAAACCATGGAGGAAACTCCATAGTTAAGCCTTCTTGAGCTGGAGTAGTACTGGAATGGTTGAACCTTTAAGCAAGTCGTGGTGCTTCATCTTTGTGAGCACTCCCTCGATACAATGAGTGCAAAGTGTTCATTCATTCTCATGAGAAATGAGTCTATGTGAACTACTATGCATGAATCATGGTTCAAAGAGTTTGACTCAAAAACTACACTATTGAATCTTGATAGCAATATCAGAATTTGACTTGATGTGGAAAATATCTCCTACTTATCAATGATTTATGTGTCTTAAGTTTTAAGATATTACTTCAATAATAAATACATCTTCAAAGTTCAAAGTTCAGACAATTCTGCTTTTCATCTTCCTACAACTTTTTTTTAACTTTTGCTATCTCTAGTCCCTTGTGGACATTAATATAATTTTCTTTTCTTTCTATACACAAGGCCTGGTTTGACTGTTTTCTTTTGAGATTTTATCCTGAAGTTCATTTGGTAATGCTAAACTGTATTGATCTTTAAGCTTCCTTTGGAACTCAATGATTTCTTTTTTGAGGGTGATTTCTATTTACTTGTTCTGCCCATAGTTTCCATCATCTTCTTTCTCATGGGACATGACAATATCGTAGGCATAATCTTCTTGGTTAATTGGAATGTGCCTTCTGATCCATGCCATGGAGGATCCAATTTAAGTCCTTTGTATGATGATAACTTATAAAGTGTCTATAAACCCCAGATGTAATTCCTTCAAACAAAGAGTAGCACAAGAAATTTATTAAGTTTTGCCATAATTTGTACAATATTTATTAATTATTGTGCATTATAGTCTTTATTAATTATTATGCATTATGAAATATGTATAAATGGTATTGCATCTGGTCCAATTGAAGGTATTCCTGAAATGGACATACTTTCACCCAAGGAATTCCTAGGTGATCTTTGAAAAAACCAACCTCTTTATAAAGAAGGAGAAAAATGGGATGTTTCTATGGTGATCATCTATTTGGCATCTAACATTGGTTAGTATCTCTTGAACCTATCTAATAATCAATATTCAAATCTACAACTCTGGCCTCATGTTGATATTTTCCTACAAGTCTACAAAATAATGTTTGAATAATATAAGAGGGCATTTGTTGATTTCAAAGTACATCTCTTAAAACCAGCTGACAATGGTCAAAGCTCTTGGTGCATAGCAACAAGAGTATAGCCACCGATTGTTCTTGTTCCTTAGGGGTGCCTGTATCAAGCAACTCTGCTATAGTCACAATGCAACCATCAGTATTGGCAATTGCTATTCTTCCATCTTCAATGGTAGCTAGCTTATATAATATGCTAATGCAAATTTCTATAAAATCAACTTCATAGACAGTGAGGAGATGAACAATCTTGGAAACGACATCTGCTGACACCATTCTAGACTAATTTTCAGCATTTGTGGATAAATGATATAATGAGTTTAGAGAATCTTGTCTACATTGGTAGGAGTTTGAGTTTAGTAGTTTAATTAGGCAAGGAATAGCGCCCAAGGAACCAATGCTTGCCTTATTGTCATCCCAACTAAATAGCACTAGTAAAATTGCCAATGCTACTTCAGCTGCTTTCAAATCAAGAAGATTCAATAACAATGGTACTACACCTGAAGATAGAATTGATGCCTTGTTCCTACAAAATAAAAATTTCAAGAACACTGTAAGAAATTTGTCATAGATATTACATGAATACATTTAAACAATTGATTGCTAAAGATGGTTGAATGAAATGCTAAAAACTATTTCAACATTTCAGATTAAAATTGTCTACCTATTATTGTTCCAAGTTATTTTGAGAAGTGCCAATGCCCCTACTTCTTGAGCCTTCGTATCTAGTGCATCTACATAAGACTGCAAGAAATTCACAAGAGAAGAAATAAAATGATTGGCACCCATATAAGAGCAAGAACCATCATCCTTACACAATAATGCAACTTCCTGTGCAGCTACATATTGTACTCCTAAACTTGATGAATTAAGGTTTGCAAGCAACCTTTCATACTTTTCAGTACTCTGCTTTTCTAGATTTTGAGTGTCCACCATATTGTAACTCAAAGAAGGGTTTGTACCACTGATTTGTATCAATTTTACTTGTATAGATAAAATTGTGGATTCAGAGGAGATGTTATGATCTAAAGTGGGAGTTGATAAAGCACCAGCATCTCCCTCACCAAAATTTGCAACTTGGTCATCGTCTGATGATCCCACCTTGACTCTTTTCAACCGACCATCAACAACACTTTTCATGGAATCTGACCACTCCCATATCTATTATATCAGAGGCAAAGAAGTTAGGGGAGGTGGTTCTAGGACTTTGATACCATTTTTCTCACACCAACTCCCAATTAATCCCTTCACACAGTAGTTAGGAGTGACAAAAAGATACAATAATTTTTGCTATATTTTTGGGCATGTATCATTACCCTCACTAAACCATTTCTCTATGCATACTCTTTCATATGTTTGACCAAAGCAAATGATCACAAGATCTGACATTAACTATAAGGAAATTGGACATCTAAATTCTTCAGGAACTGCTGGCAACATTCCCATGGAACTTCTAAGAGTCTCCTTAGAACCCAATTTGAATGACTGGATTTTAGAATCATCCTGGTCCCTCCTCCTGCTATTAACATGAGCTTCATCCAAAGAACTGCTGACTGTAGGAGAACATGGATTAGAGTACTAAGAATTGACATCATCCATACATTCATTTGTGAAAAGCTGCTTGTATTTTCTTAGGATGTGTAGGAGGTATGAAATAATCGATTCTTTTCTCTTGTCATCCTCACAATGAGATTTATCAAGTTGCTTCCTCAAACTTCTCTTCTCCATTGAAATTTTTTTAGGAGATACTATTCCCAACCTTGTAGTTGCTTGATGGAAAGCTTCTAGTTCTGATATATGATTTAGACCACTAACATCCTTGTCCTGCTGCAACAATGTTATAAGATCCCTATCGATTTCCTTTTCTATGGGTTGAAGAGCAAATGTTGCTTGTTCGAGCTCCTTGAAAATTTTAGTAATCTACATAAAAATATGACCTTTGGTATATATTAAATTAATAAATACTAAACAATATACCATTGCATAGGATTTTGACTGCACTTTCTAAAAAGAACAAGTATAACACATTATGATAAAGTTAAAATTTATCTTTCCGATCACATTTAGTATATATTGGAACAAACCACTTGAAAAATAGAATTAAAACATAGACTTATAAACAAAAGGAAAAATACGATGCATAGAATTTACCAAAATATTTGACTTATTCATCAACATTATTTTATTCATAACATAAAATTTCCCCATTTTGAAAAATGTTAATTTAATTTTTTATTTAAGGCTGAGTTATTTTGCTTTTGGCATGGTATTATTGAAGTAAATGCTAAAAATAACTATTGAAAGAAAAATCTATTAAGAAATACAACCCAATCTATTAAGAAATATAACCTGTACCATACCCACATAGAACTGTTCTTTCTGTCTTGAATATTTTAAGCTACTGAGTCTTTTAGGTCTCAAACATGAGCGATTTTGATGTGTATTGTGCAGAGTGTTAAAAAGGTTGTACACTTCACATCCAAGTATCCAGCTACTGAGATCATCACAAAAATGGAGGAGCATGCAAAGCCTCTTGGTTTCAATGTTAAAAGAAGAGATTACAAGGTTATGTTTTTTCCCTGAGATTCTTAGTTTTAGTATAGTCATATTAGTTTATTTGGTGATGTTTGATCTTGACCACATTAACCAACCTGTCTTATCCGTCCAGGTCAAATATTTTTCTTTTAACAAAAATTCTGTAGTACCAATGTCATGCTCACATTTCCTTGTGAAGGATGAGTTTGTGATGTGGTGAGAGATTGACGGGAAACTTTGGTTGAAATGATAGTCTTCCAGCAAAAAATTGGTGGGATCAGTATGAGAATGGTTACATTTGTCAGTTTTTGACTCTATCAGAAGCATACAGTGAAGGATAAAGTATCTACATGGGTTATTAAAAGACCCTTATGCTTACAAACTTGAATTTTTATATTCACTAGAAATGGTTTCTTCGACTGTTTTGAACTCTTTAAGGATCCAAGCACAGGCTTAGGTCACAGTTCCCCAAAAATTTAATGCATTGAGCTCGAGTAGCATTTTTTTGAAATGATATTCTTTCTTTTAAGAAAAAAGCTGAGATTGAATTGAATCTGCCTAGTCTAAGGTAATTAAGACAATAGAAGTAGCACTCCATATTGATTTAGTAATTGGTTCATTAACCAAATCACTTCTTCTCATGATGTTGATGTGTATTGACTGCTCTTCAACTTCTTCCATGTATGATGCAGATTGATATCTTAGCTACTAGTGAAAATAGTTCTAAATGAGGATTTATCCATAGTTGTGATTCTCTAATATGAGTACTTTCCTTCATCTAGGAATGATTGCTCAATACTAGATGTAATGCTGAGGATCCTTCACCATTTGATCATGGATAATCTTGTGATGGTTATTGCTTTACAATTTACATGATGACTAGTTTGAAGATGTCATGCTGACTGTCCTTTTGAATGGTTTACCCATACAACATAAAGTGTTTGATGTTGATGAAAGCCTATATATGAACTACTTGAGCTCCTCCTTTCCTCTTGTTGGTAGTTGTAATGATTTTTATGCATCCATAAACAAAATCCACATCAACCTCTGATTGAAGACAACACAATTTATAGTTTAGAAACTATCATGTGTATGCCTAATTCCTTTATTTTTTCATTTCCTATGCTGCATCTTCTCAGCATGAAAAAAAAGGTTGTGATGTGTTTGACTATTTGTCATCTAGCAGTGCTGATGTATGTAACTTGATATCTTTTTGTTTTGATTTGTTTAATTTTGTAACAATATTAACTAGTTCTTGTTGTATTCAGATTGGTGGAGGTTCTTACTCATCTTTGTATTCAAGTCATGGCATGGGTGGTGGATACTTAGGTGGTCGTGGCTCATCCTATTATTAAATTGTAAGTATAATTGTCAAATTTTCTACTGTAAAATTTTAGTCTCTAATAGTAAAGTCTAATCTTTTGTTTGTGAGACCTTACTGTGGTTTGAGTAGTAGACTACATAGTTGTCTTAGTATGATGTCTCTTTAACACATCTCTATGGCATACATATATGTGATCAATGAGGCTACCATAGCCTAGAATAGAATTAGGCTCTGAGAGGCATAACTTAATTTTTAAAGGCAACATTCTTTTTATATGAGAAGAGGCTCTTGTAGCTTGAGCTAGCTGAATGAGAATCGAAGTGTAGAAATATTATACAAGCTACTAGTTGGTAGCTTGAGAATTTGAAGAGATTCTGGTGGTAGCATTTACTATTTCAAAAATTAAAGATATTAATATCTCAGGTGTGGGAAGGCATAGGATGCAAGATGAGTAGCACATTATTGTTTACTTGAATCTGGAACTTTGCTATTTTTGTAGGAATTTTCATAGAATGACTCTTGTAGATAGAGGTTCTATGCATCATCTCCAAGTGCATATTACAAGTACATTTTAGTATTATGGATCTTACGCTGATCTACAAATGTTTGCATGCCTTTTTGGCACTTTTAATGATGGGATGTTGTTAGATCAGCAAGATATATCTAAGTTTGAATTAGTATATGGAAAACTAGAAGATTTCCTTTGTAATTACTGCAAAGTGCTTCATTATGCCCTTGATATTGACAAAGCCTACCATTAGAAAGAATGTTGGATGGTTTTCTTATAATTGTAGAATCTTAACATATGGTTGTTCAAATTTTGTATCTCCTAAATGATTTCCTTTTAGCATATCACTTGTTGTGCATAGTTGCCAAGTTTGCTTATTGTATCGAGCATATTAATGAAGAAGCATATTAGTTACTGTCGATATTTTTCAGGCATTCTATAAAACAATTCACATGCCTTGCATATGATATGAGATTTTTCATGCATCTTGCACTCTCTCATCCGACTGATGATGGATTACAGAGAGTGATCTGAAATGATGACGCTAAAAAACACACAATCAAATCCAAAATGAACTTGCATTGCAAATGGATTGTGGAAATCTGATATTGTTGATTTTGCACGCATTTTTACCAGGAAAATCACAACTTAAAACATATATAACAATATATGTTTTAAGTTGTGATTTTCCTGGTAGACATGCGTGCAAAATCAACAATATCAGATTTCCACAATCCATTTGCAATGCAAGTTCATTTTGGATTTGATTGTGTGTTTTTTAGCGTCATCGTTTCAGATCACTCTCCGTAATCCATCATCAGCTGGATGAGAGAGTGCAGGATGCATGCAAAATCTCATATCATACGCAAGGCATGTGAACTATTTTATAGAATGCCTAAAAAAAAAATTACACTCAGGCGTTGGTATAAATTTCTACCTTCATTGGTCAAAATTTCTACCTTCAATGGTGAAAATTTTTGACCTTCATTGGTCAAAATTTCTACCTTCAATGGTCAAAATTTTTGACCTTCATTGGTTGAAATTTCTACCTTCAATGGTCAAAATTTTTGACCTTCATTGGTCAAAATTTCTACCTTCTTTGGTCAAAAATTTCTTCCTTTTTTGGTCAAAATTTTGACCAATTTTCGACAAAACTTGCACAATGGCTATGGAAGTTTTTCGACCAAAGTATTGGTCAAAAATTTGACCAACTAGAAGGTTGGTCAAAATTTTGATTGAAAATTTTTTGACCAATGGGTTGGTCAACTTTGGTCAAATTTTGGTAAAAAATGGGTCAAAATTTCAACCAATAATGGTCAAAAAATGGTCTCAGATGTACTAGTGCTTCAATGATGATCTTATCCTTATCAGAAGAAGAGGATTGCTCTTTTTCAATAGTTACATTTTTAGACAAAGGGGATTGAAAAGACACACCCTCATCAGGTTTTATAGATGATTGGCTCCTTCAAGTTCTATGCTTGAGGGGTACTTCTGCTACTTTTGACACTGTAGGAAGTTCTTAAGACATTTCCTATACATTACCTTTCTTCTTCTTGCACTAGGAACTGCAGGAGAGCTAGTATTTGGGGAAATTTTAACTTTTATTTTAGCCTTATTAGATGTTGGACCCGACCTGGAGGTAGAAGCTATGGGAGTGAAAACTAGAGTTCTTTGTGACCTCCTAGGTCTAGACGAGGAAGAGCCTAGTACTAGGTTTATAGGATTTTCTTGAGGTTCTCTATCCTCTTCAACTTTCTCTATAGGTTGCCTAACAGGTGTTTTGCACTTTGTTTTCAACAAAATCATTCAAAGATATCCCAATTTGTTTGTTCCTTGAGGGTTTTTTCTATGATGAGATTAATAAAATAGTGGTGAGAAAAATCTTTGGAGGTTTCTTTTTGCACTACAATGGCTCTTTTTAACAAAATGTGATACATAAAATGAGGAACATTGAAAGGGCAGTCATCATGTCTTAGGTAGCTCAAAAATTTGAAATTTGTGGCATGCAAATATGAATGTCTCCCCTTAAAAGTAAAATGTCTCACAATATAGATAGAACATTCATTAAATGGCTCTAGTAAAGATGTGTGGATTGTACCTTGTTTTTGGTCTATCTGAAGCCATGGATTTGTGTGCACTATAAATTGGGCTTTGGCTGACACTGTGACCAATGTGTTTGAAAAATCCTCGCCTACCAGAGGCAATTTCATTATCTCAGCTACAATTTTGAATCAAAATAGAACCCTTATTCCTATAACTATGGAAAAACCATCCTTCAACATCTACAAAAATTCTAAGGTAAGCTACTCATCCCATGTAGATAGTTTGAACATGTAATTTGTCCACCCCTTGGCTTGAAATATAGGTTGGCAAATTGGATCTCCCAACAAAGTTGTGTGACTAGCTAGCTCTCTTCTTTTCAAACCACCCCCCATTCAGAGTGATTACAGAAGTAATTTAAAAAATGGAAAAACTTGTAACAAGATGAGAAGACAAGTGATAGAACTTTTTTTAAGCAACTGACATTTTTAGCATTTAAGATCACTTAATTTTGTATTAAGTACCTCAGCTGGAACTCATACTTACCAATTTGAACAATAAGTGCAACATAAAGGTAACTATCACATCACATCATTCTTTTTATCATGTGGTGGCATATAAGGAATAACATGAACATTTAATGATCATAGAAAAAATGAAAATGAATGAGATATAATACCCCTCCCCCCAACTAAATTAGGCAATAACTCCTGCAATTGCTAGTGACAAAGGTAACTAAAAATAGAACAACATATTAAGAAAAAGTTTGAACTTGAGTATGTGTACAAACCTTGTAATTTGTGTTGTCAAATGATACCATCATGCAAGTTAATGAAGGGTGAGGTGAGGTGGAAGATGAGAAAAAGTAGAGTGAGGTGGAATTATTATGGAGAAAATACTTTCACAAAGAAAGTAGTTTATTATGATGAGTGAAATACTTTTAGAGAGAGGATGACAAATGAGTGGGAAACTCATCTGCAATTGCTACAGGAATTGTAGGATCAATTGATGGTTGGAATTGTTGTAGGAACTCTTCACAACTAGATGGCTTATGGTAGAGTTTTAAGTGGTTCCCATTAACAAGCAGTTTGAAGCAAACAAGATCAATGGTAGAGAGTTGCATTGCACCATTCTAAAACACATAAATGATTTCATATGGTCCAAGCCAATGGGTTTGGAATTTTTCAAGAGTTTGCTGATAACGAGAATTATATAGCAGGGCATAGTCTCCAATGGAAAACTTCTTATACGGGATGAACTTATCATGCCATTTCTTTTACTGCTGTTGAATTATCTCAGTATTATGCAAGGTAGATTTCTGGCATTTGTCAAGGGCATTCAACTATAGTAACCTATCTTCTTGAGCCTTTGAAAGATCAACATCCAATTCCAAAGTAGTTTTTAAAGTCTTGTGCTTTAATTCTATAGGCATGGAAGTAGATTTACCATAAAGTAATTCAAATGGGGTAAATCTAGTGGTGCTCTTCCATGTAGTCCTATAAGCCCAAATTACTTCAAGAAGTCGGGTAACCCAGTTCCATTTGTGAATAGCAACTGTCTTGGTGAGGATTGCTTCTATCTCTTTGTTTGTGATTTTTGCCTGACCATTAGCTTGGGAATGGTATGGGGAAGATGTACCATGATGGATCATGTACTTCTTCATGATTTTTGCAATCAGGTTAGATGTAAATTAAGCTCCTTGATTTGTGACAATTTTTGTAGGTACTCCAAATCTGGTGAATATGTATTCATATAGAAAATTTACTACTTTGTGATCTCTAGCATGTGTCATAGCTTGTGCTTCAACCCATTTAGTTGCATAATTAGTACATACTAAGATGTATGATTTTCCATGAGAATAGGGTTCTATTGGACCAACAAAGTCAATACCCCACTTGTCAAAAGGCATGACCACCAACTATGGCTGTAGAGGAATTTCATCAGATTTAGTGGGCCTTCCCATGCATTGGCATTGACCACATCACCTTGTGTACTTTGTTGCATCTTTGTGGAGAGCAGGTTAGTAGTATCCAGTTGTTAAAATCTTGTAGGTTGTTCTCTTTGGTGCAAAATGACCCCCACATGGTTCATCATGACATGCCTGTAGGATGTCATAGGTTTCATCTTCCCTCACACAATGATGAGTTACTTGATTAGGTCCAATGTAGAAATCAACCCAACTATCCATGAGAAATTAAAACTCTTTTCCACCAAGAGACGGTGCTGCTTGGGTGAAAAGTGTGGTGGTGTTCTTCTTATAGCAAGGTAATTTGCTATATCTATGAACCATGGGTTATAACTTTCCATTGAAAATAGATTCTCATCAGGGAAGCTATCATCTATGGCTACAAGATCATTTGGTACTTGAATTCATGACATAAAATCTTCTACTACATTGACTCAACCTAGTTTATCTATTGTCTTCACATTAAACTCTTGCATGAGGAGTAGCCAATTTGCTAATCTACCATAAATAGTAGGTTTGTTCATCAAATATTTTATAGCAAAGTGATTAGTATAGAAAAAAAACTCATAGCTTGTGATATCATGCCAAAATTTATTAAGTGCATACACAACAACAAGCAATTCTTTTTAGTGACAATATAATTCAGCTCAACACCTTGCAAATTCTTACTAATATAGTAAATGGCATGCTCAATAGTACCTTCTTTTTATCCCAAAACTGCTCCTAAACTAGTATCAAATGCATCAATGTGAAGGTGAAAAGGTAGCTTCCAATTAGGTCCTCTAAGAATAGGTATTGTAGTCAAAAAATCCTTCAATTGCTGGAATGCTACTTCACAGTCTTTTGTCCACTCAAATTCAACTGTCTTCTTAAGTAAGTTTTACAAGGGGGTAGCAAGCTCACTAATTTTTTTGATGAACCTCCTATAGTAACCAACATGTCCAAGAAAGCTTTTGACATCTATTTTCTTGGTTGGTGTTGGTAGATTAGTAATTACAATGATCTTTGTAGGGTCCACTTGAATTCCACAAGAAGAAAGGTAGTGACGAAGAACAACTCCTTCTTCCATCATGAAATAAAACTTCTCACTATTAAGAGAAAAGTTGTATTCTTGACACCTTTCTAATACCTTCTCCAAGTTGGCATGAGCTTGTTCAAATGTGTCACCATAAGTGGTGAAATCATCCATATAGATTTCAACACAATCAACAACTATGTCAAAAAATATGCTAAGTACTGCTTGTTGAAAAGTTGTAGGTACATTACATAATCCAAATGGTAAGATAGAGTAAGTAAATATTCCCCATGGACAGGTGAAAATTGTCTTATCTTGATCTTCTAGAGAGATCTAGATTTGACTATAGCCACTAAAATCATCTAAAAATGAGAAATATCTCCTTCTTGCTAGGTTATCTAGTACTTGATCAATAAATGGTAGAGGAAAGTGATCCATTTTAGTGGCTTTATTAAGCTCCCTATAGTCTACACATACTCTCAATTTTCCTCCCTTCTTTGGAGCAATAATAAGAGGTGACACCCACTGGCTATAAGAAATAGGATAGATAAATGCATCACTAAGAAGTTTTTGTAACTCTACTTTGACTATATCTTTTAATGTTGGGTTTGCTCTCCTCTAGGGTTGTCTCACTAGCTTAAATTTTGAGTTAATAAATATTTTATGTGTACAAAGGCTAGGATCTAAGCCCTTCATGTTAGTATAGTCCCATGCAAAGGCTTGATAACTATCTTGCAATAGTTTAATGAGACTTGTCATCTGAGATACAGTAAGGTCATTATTGATAATCAACTCTTTTCCTATAACAATCTCATCTCTCTTTACCTTATTTGTCTTTAAAACCTCTACTATTAATGGAGATTTAATTTCATGGTGTAATAATGTATGAAGGTAATTAGGTGCTACAGGAGATTGAGATGCATAATATTTAGGTAGTACAATTGTAAGGATCTAGTAGGATTTGTAGAAGTAGACTCCTCAAAATCATACTGATTAGTAAGGATTGCAAGCAGTACATCATCTTCTTCCTGGGATACAACAAATGGGTTTCTATCAAGCATCATGAGCTATTGAATAGAATTAACTTCTGAAGGATCATTACCAAGGTCTGGCCAAGAAACTTGGTCAAGATCTAGTTGTAGTTGTGTAGGAGAGTACAAAGTTAACTTTTTAGTCTTGGCACCATCTGATATTATCATTTTCCTACTTGACATGCAATGCATGCATCTACAATGGCCAACCAAGGTCTTCCTAAGATTAATGGATATCCTCCAAGGGTGCCTCTAGTTGATAGCACAACAAAGTCTGAAGGAAAATCTAGGGAATCCAAGGTTACAATGATATCTTCTATCATTCCATCAGGCTTGATGGTTGAGTTGTCTACTAACTAAAGTATTGTAGGAGTGTCCCTTAATCCAATAATGCTAAGTCTTAACAAGACTTCTCTAGTTATGACATTAATTGATGCTCCTAGATCAATCAAAACATTCTAAATTTGGATGCCATTTATGTGTATGGTAACCAAAGTACTTCTTGGGTCAAAATACTTAGGTATCAGGGCTTTGCTCAACATTAAATTAGAAAGTTGTCCCAACACATGGATAGTAGGAGGATCCTTTTTCTTTCTACTAGACTACTTGACACATGCTTCTTTTAAAGCTTTATTGTAAAGGGGAATCTCCTTAAGTGCATCGAATAAGGGAATCTAGATAGTTATTTGTTTAAGCTAGTTTAAGAAACCAATTGCTATAGGATTTGGTTTAGATGGAGCTACAAGAACTAACTTTTGTGGATATGGGGGAGTAGATGCTTATGGGGGAATTGCAACATTAGTTCATTGATTTGTTGGAACATTTTTAGTATGAACAACCTCAGTTATTATAGGCTCTTTAGGTGGAGAAAACTTGGTTTTGGACCTTAGATGAATATCATTTATCTGCAAAGAATAAGCCTATTGCTAATTGTTGTGATTTGGTGTTGGTTGAGTAGGAATTTGTGGTTGCTTCCATGGGCTAACATTGGCTGTAGGAGGTAGAGACATCAAGGCTTGCTACTAAGGTAGTTGGTTAGGCCCCCATTAAGGTGGTTGCTACCAATTCCCCTAGTAGATAGGTTTCTAGTTAGGGCCCCACTGAGGATACTGGTTATTTTTTTGAGTCCATTGATTATTTTTCTGGGGATACTAAGGTGGTTTTTTGTAGGCTTAGTTATACTATGGCTACTAGTTGGGCCAATTATTGTTCCCATTCTATCCTTGAGGGGTAGAATTTGGAGGAATAGTGCCTTGCCACTAATTATTATTATAACCAAAATTATTTAGAGGCTCTTGAGGCATACCTTATCTCTAATCCCATGGTCATCTTTGAGCAACATAGATCACTTATGTATCCTCATCAATTGCTTTGAACTCAATGAGCATTGTCTGTGCATTCGTAGTTGTAATGGTCTTGCATGTGCAGTTCTTCTTCCTTTCTCTACAACAAGGGCATAATTTAGTCAGCATAGCATCAACTTCATCCTTTTTCCTTCAGGCTTGCATGGTATGCAACTGAGTAGAGACATCATTAATGATATCTTGCTTAAAGTTAGATAGTAGGTTAGATAACTCGATCTTAGATACTCCTGACCCACCATTGGTCTTATGTGGTAGGCTCCTTAGTCCTCTACTTTTCTTCATAGTAGCTCTTGAATAGTTCTGATATATCTCCTTGATTTTATTCCAAGTCCTTTGTGTAATATCTCCTCTAGCCATTAGGTCTAAGGCTTCCATGCTTTCTTCTTGCACACCTCTTAGAAAAAGATGCTTCTTAGATTCTTCATTTAAGTTATGCTATGTGTTCTATTGCAAATTGAACAAGAATCTGGAAACATAGTCTTCCAACGTTTCACCCTCCTTCTGTGACATTTTAAAAATGTCATCCCCCTTCATATCTTGACCTCTGCAATATTCTTTATATTTTTGATGAAACAAATTACTCATTTTGGTCTAGTTTGCTATAATATTTTCACCCAACCCCATGAACCATCTTAGATCATCCTCCTTCAGAGTAGAGGGAAACAATTTCAACTTATGGGCATCAGTTGTGTAGTCATATCTCCTACAGAGAATTTCAAACTCAAAGAGAAATTTTTTAGGGTCTTCTATAATAAGGCCATAGAATTTTGGAAGGGAAATAGCAGGTATGTTCTTCAAATTTTGATTCCCTTGCTAAGGTGGAATAGGAAAAGGAAAGGTAGGCATAGCCATTCCTAGAGGAAGAGGTGGTGCTTGATATATAACAATGGCTAGTGGATTATCTTGATATGCAGGCTCATAAAAAAGTTCATTGAAGTGGAGTAATTCTTCTAAAGATGAAGAAGGTATTTCAGCTTGAACATTAGTAAATAAATTTTCAAAAGGTTCATCTTTGTTGTTCTCTCTTTGGGGTTCATCTAGTTTAGGATGAACATTATTGGATAGTTCTTCTTGATTATCATGAGGAAGGAATCTCTCAAGGTAGTCTCTTCTTCTATGGATAACATACTTCTTTAATGCTAAATTCTATTCTACAGGGAATAAAAGTGTAGCTACAAAGATTGGTTTGAATTAACACCATCCCCGACAATGACACCAAAAATGCTTGGCCAAAGAAAGGGATCAAAATAGTATAGCAATGAACTGCTTAATCTAGGATCGGACATCCTAAATGTTTCTAACCCAACTCATTTGGAATCATTTAATTTATCAACCAGGGACATAAACTTGAAATTGTGTTTGCAAAGTATATGCTTCAAACTTCTCTCAACTTAAGAATTATTCTACAAAAAATTAAATGATTATGCTATAGGAAATCTATGCTAAAGCTAAGAATCAAATCCATTTCAACAAAGCATGACAATAAAATTGAGAAGTACTTAAACTTCCTATGTTACAGGAACAATCCACTAATTCTGCTATCAATGGCTGTAGGAACAATGGAGTCTATGCTAGTTCTACAAATTGAAGGTAAATCCTATGCTAATCAATTAGTTCACTTCCTATGTGGGCCTCCATAGAGAAGTGAAGTAGAACTACTCAAAGATAGAAACTTGAAATGATCTTTTTATTCATAACAACAATTACATACATATTGATAAACAACAAGATTACATTCAGTACTCAAAACTCAAAAAAAATCTTCTTTCTACTAGAAACTACTAATTAAATTCCCTTCTTTTGGAGCACAAACTTCTAGTTATTTAAACACAAACTAGGAATAAAATTCCTATATTTTAGACTTCATCAACTACTAAAACAATGGATGAAATTGAATATTACAAGAGATATATTAACTTTGATGCCAAATGAAACATGAATTTAGGAGCTCACGACCCTTGGATTTCTTGCTTTGACTCCTACTTTCCTGAAAATAGGCACTAGCTATTATGGATGAAATGGTTTGTGATGTGGGAAATTATTAATGAAATTTACCACTGTTTTCTTAGGCTACTAACTCTACTTGGCTGCATTGACTTTACCTTTGAATCTGCAAAATATTAGTGCCTCCAAAGTAATAACATACATCAAGACTAATTCAAAATATGTCATCTAAATTATTTTACCCTATGTTACATTGTTGTAGGAGAACTACCCAACCTAGCTAAGGAAGAAAACATCATTCTCACTATTTTTGTAATCAAATGACATATCATTTCATAGCATATTCATTTAGTCCTGGAAAGTAATTATGCATACATTTGTCTAAAATTATCATAAACATCATGTTCTTAAACATCAATTTTTTTAGAAAGTTTGCAAATTCAACTAAAAATAAAATAATAAAATAGACCATATTCTAGTCTCATTAAGAGGTTCACTACATTCTATCCTTATATCCTTCAACATCTGCTTCATCCAAACAACTTGATTACAATTATTTGCTTCTGTAACATATTCTACCTCTAGTATACTTTGTGAGATACAATCCTACTTCTTGCCTAAACAAGAGACCAATCTTTGTCCAAGAAAACATGCTCCACCATTGGTGCTCTTTATGTCATCCATACTACCTACCCAATCAACATCAATATAAACATATAAAGTGAAATCATTAGATATTTCATACCACAATCCAAACTCTGGTGTTCCCTTCGAATGTCTAAATATCCTTTTAACTAGGACATAATGTGCTTCTATGGGATCAACTTGAAATCTTGCAATAATTCCAACTGCAATCACTATATTTGGCCTTGTGTGAGTCAAATATTGCAATCCTCCAATCATAGATATGTACTTCTTCTATTCAATAGTTTGTGTCTCATTCTTTGTAGATAACTTGTGTCTAGTTATCATAGGTGTTCCAACTAGTTTACATGTTTCCAAAAAAACCTTTTCAATAGATATTTTAGAAACTTAGTCTGAGAGATAAAGATTCCTTCTTTATCCTGCACAATCTATAATCCTAGGAAGTATTTCATTTCCCCTATCATACTCATTTCAAATTCCTTCTTCATTTCTTATGAAAACTTGTCACTTTCATTATTATCTCCTCCAAATATGATATCATCAACAAATATTACCAAAATCATCAATCCATCATCTATTTCTTTCTAGAATAGATTATTGTCTACCATACCTTTGCTAAATCCAAGCTCTTTCAAATGCTTGTCCAACCTTGTATACTAGGTTTTGGGTGCTTTTTTTATGTCATATGATGCTTTCTTTAATCTACATACCATGTCCTTCTCATCTGTTAAAGGAAAACCTTCAAGTTCTTCTATGTATACCTCTTCTTCAAGTTCTCGATTTTGAAATGTTGACTTGACATCCATTTGATACACTTTGAATTTCTTATGTGTTGCATACACTAAGAATAACCTTACTACTTTAATTCTTGCCATGGGAGCATAGGTTTCTTCATAGTCTATTCCTTCTTGCTATGAGTAACCTTTACATATCAATCTTTCTTTGTTCCTTACAACTTCACCTTGTTCCTAAATAACAACATTCTTGCCTACTAGTCTAGGGACCAATTCCCATGTCTCATTCTTCACTATCTAATCCAATTCTTCTCTTATAGATTGCTTCCAATAGTCATCTCTACATGCCTCATCTACATTCTATGGTTCTACTTGAGATATCAAACATAGTTCTTCATTGATTCTACTTCTTGGCATCATACCTTTATCTTTTCTATCAATGATTTGCTTTGGTGGATGATTCTTTGTCATATTTTTACTAGAAGTAGAAGTTGTTATCTCAACTCTTAGCTCTATTCTAGGTTCTAAAATTTTCTCCTACCTTTGCTCACCTTCATTCTGAAAATCATTGTTAGTCTCAAAGAATACTTCATCATTCTATCTAACAATTCCTGAATTATCCTCTTCATCATCATCAATAATAGTTACCAAAGATATCTCTTCTACTACTTTCTCTTCCTTAACTAGATTAGGGTCATTATCACAATCATTCAAGAATCTTTCCATAGTTTCTTTAAATTCTTCATCTTCATGAGAAAGAAAACTCTTTCTAGTTTTCCTTTCTTAAGGGAATGTAGATGAAAATGACCAAACTCTTTACATGTCAAACAAGAAAAAAAATTCCATACCTTCTTTCTCTCTTTTCATAAGCAGGTCAATACCTTCTTTGATCTCCATGCCTTCTTTGGATCTTGATCTATCTTTACTTGTGCCCCTATCCAGAAACTCATTGCTCAAATTTGTACACAATTTTGATCTCTTACCAAGAAGCTCCATCTTTTGGGTCTCAAAATTTCCTCCACCAAATTTTGGACTATCTTTTCTAAAATAACTTACCACTAATCTCCCAAAGCTACTAAGCTTATCCTTGAAGGACCTGATGCTTTGATACCAATTGTTAGAAATAATAGTCCACCAAGATAATTGAGGGTGGGGGGGTGAATCAGTTGCCCAATTAAAACATTTATCAACCTTAATTAATCTTAACCATTAAATCAAAGCAAACAACAACCATAACAATGTACAAATGCACAATTACACTAGATTTGTTAACTAGGGAAACCCTTGATCAGAGGGAAAACCCTGGTGGGAATGATGCCCATTGATATATATATTCCTTGTTAGATGATGGACCCCATTAGGAGTCTATAAACACATTTAGTACATAAGAGTCCTTGTTAGGAGACTTTGAATTCCTATCAGGGGATTCCAACCCTATTATGAGTTGTAGAAGGTAGAAGGTCCCACTGTCCAAATAGCTTTTGGGGCAAGACCATTGAACTTCACTATCCAACTAATCTCCTAGCTATTCCTTATAGAATAATTATTTGTACTACTATTTATCCTCTTTCCTCTATCCTGTCATCTAGAAAATCATTGTTAGACATTGTAGACTAGGTCACAAGCCTCACATCCAAATATCAAACCTTGGATCTTAAAATAAAATCTCAGTAAAAAAGTTTTCTCTAACTTCACTTTACTCTACTTAACCTCACATATCAATTTGTTTCTCTTCTATTCCACTCTTTGTGCTCACTTCTTTCTTTATTAAAAAGGAAAATGTCCTTCCTTTATATTGAGTCCAGAAAACAGTTCCCTTGAGTCGGTGAATACACATTCTTAATTAATTATTATAGGACCTCATTAAGCACACATTATGCTTAGTGATAACATCAATCTATCGCCTTGTAACTTGAATAACTTTCTATACGTATAATATTATGATGGAAGAGATTAAACACATCATATCCAACATGTCTTCTACATGCCTTTAACCTTTCTTCTCAAAATAACAACTTTTCTGAGAGATATAACAAGTTTACTAAAACATGCTTCTGTAAACTCTATCTTGGGACAATCTTCACCAAGCTTGCATAAATTCTTCTAGAATTAATATCTTTTTCTCTCGAGGTTGGTTGAATATGCTAGACACTTATTAGTATCTCCTATTAACCTCACTAGTGAAAATACTCAATGATCTATCTGTACCAACTTGATCTTTACCATTTTTCTTCTATCAAATACCACAAAAAACTGCTATGTTGACATCAATGATAAACATAGTCATGAATGTAACACATCATAAAAATAATGATCTAATCATGTTTCTACAATATTCCCCCATAAGAATATCATCAGCGTTCATGATTCCAACATTCATCACTTATAATAACACCAATCACATCATCAAATTATAAGGTATTAGATCCATAAACATAATTACTCACAACCATTACCAAGGCATTCCAACTTTTTGACAAAGAACACAAAATCAAGAGAGCCCCAATTTCTTCATCAAAATTGACATTCAAAGAAGATAATTGACTAGTAATTGTATAAAACTCATTTAAATGATCTGCAACAGATCCACCTTCTATCATATTCCTATTAAATAAACACTTCATGAGAAATACCTTATTTGAAGTGGAGGGCTTTTCATACAATTTCGCCAGGGTTTGCATCAACTCTTCCATCATTTTTTCTTTTGTAATGTTAAATGTCATTGATGGTGCTAGGAATAATCAAATACTTCCAAGTACCTTTTTGTCTAAAATCTCCCATTCCTCATCTATCATAGTTCCATGTTTCTTTGTTTTTCCTTCCAATGGCTTCCATAAATCTTTCTAATAAAGATACTCCTCTAGCTTTGATACCACTTTTTAGGATTAATCATAATAATTACATGAAAATATAACCAATACCATAAAATAATAGATCGGACAGAAGAGAAAAAAAAGACATGAAGATTTAATGTGGTTCACCCAATCCCTGGGCTACACCCACCAACATCAAGTTCAATATTATTATTATGTAGTGATTACAATCTGCGATCCATTATAGCTCAATACCACCAAAAGAAGCTATAATGTCACTATATATTATGAAATCCCTAACCCTAAACCTTTTTATTGCTTACAAAATTAGGGCTAGAATAAGTCATCTAATAGAAAAATAGAAATTGACACCTTTTAAAATGTAAGGTCATTTTTGGCTTTTGGGGCGTTTGCCCCCAAAGCCCCCATGGGGGAATTTCCCCCTGACCCCATCTTGTACTATGATAGGGAGCACACTTGGGGTGCTGCCTCTTGACCTCATCTTGGGAGCAATACCCTCAAACCCTCATAAAAATAATCTGGGGAGAAACTATGCTGAATAGAACTTTAAGTCTGATTAGATTCTATTACAAACTAGAGTTTCTATTTCACCAAGATCAACTTGTTAATGCCTAATACAATCACTAGACTTATAAAACATAGGAGGTAGTTAAGCCATGTCATGAATCCTAAAGGGGAAAGCTATTGGTTAGTCCAACAATTCCCCCCTTAGTGTTACTTGAGGATATTTGACCCTGGGACTAAGCTCTAATACCACTTGTTACAAGCTAGATTTATTGTTGCACCAAAAGATAGACTTGTTAATACCCGATAAAACCACTAGA
Organism: Cupressus sempervirens; assembly: GCA_028749045.1. Taxonomy (NCBI): domain Eukaryota; kingdom Viridiplantae; phylum Streptophyta; class Pinopsida; order Cupressales; family Cupressaceae; genus Cupressus; species Cupressus sempervirens. The sequence goes on from CM053793.1 coordinate 168,949,941, forward strand.
ATTATAGAACATAGGAGGTGGTAAAGACATGCCATGAATCCCAAAAGGGAAGGCTAGTGGTTAGTCCAATAGGTTCCACATCACAACAAAATTTCCATTAGTAAGTAGTCCTTCAATGTCTTTTTCTTAATATTGGGTGTCATCATGTTGGATATGCAATTCCTTCCTTCTCTTTAAGGATTTCTTCAACTCCTTTCTTATTGCTTCAATATATTGAAGTATGATATGTATGTCAAGCTTATGATTCTCAATGATCTTTCACCAACTTATAACCTCCATCTCTAAGATCTTAACTCTCAAGTGGTTAGACTTCTTCTAAGAGAACAAAACTCTAATACCAATTATTGGAAGTCTATTGGGAAAGTAAGATATTGAGAGAGGGGGGTGTGAATCAAGATTTATACAAATTTTCTCTTCTTGAGACAAATCAAATGCATTCCCCTTTAACCCATCTCATATCAACATCATGAATAATATAACCATAAAATGAAATAGACCTAGCTATTCATCACATCCATAAGAATCAAAGTAAATGTAATCAAATAACAAAAAATATTTGGTTACCTAGAAACCCTTCAAGGTGAAGGTAAAACTAGGGTGAGGATGACACCCAAAGGTTGCTAAGGCTATGAAGAAATATGCAGTTAGGTTTACAACTAAATACAGAGCCTTTAACATTTTGCAAAACAATATTTAAGATGTTGTTAAGAAGTCCACATAGATTCAAAATCTTGCATATGGATTGACTACAGTCAAGGAAGGTAGGCAAGAACCTTAGAGGTCAAGGATGATGAAGAAGATGATAACAATGATGACATTGTTGAGGGAGGAACTAAAATGCACATAGATGACAAGGAAACAACTGAAGTAGAGTAGCAAGAAGAATAGAGTGTACAAGACACATAATTGCCTAATGTCAGTACCCAACATGTAATAGGTGAGAATACTGAAATAGTTATAGTGAAGGATGTTTCCGATGTCACAGATCATAACATCAATCCCTTATAGAGGAAGATCTCAAGAAGATGCATGATCAATCCACATTATGGGAAAAAAAAATGTGATAATCTTGTATTAGTAAGTGTGGATGAGACACAAAAAATAGTGACTGAAACAACAAGGGAAGAGGTGAATACACAAGAACCACCTACTATCACCCCTTAAGTCACTCATGTACAACCTTTGGAAAATATACCAGAACTACATTTGAAAAGGTTGATACAATTGAATAGGATACTATGGAAGCACAAGGCACTACAACAAAACAAAGTGAAGTAGGTTAGATAATCTTATCTGCACCTCTGACACAAGCACAAGGTTCATCACAAGGAATTGTGGAACACAATGACACACCTGAAGAGATTGAATTGACTCCAAAGGTGAATGAGCAAGTAGCTATTCAAGCCTTGATAACCTTACCAATATCTAGCACACCTTCAAGTCATTCTCTTCAGAAGTTGAACATAGATGCAATGACATTGCAGATCTAAGTGCCAAGCCCTAGCTCATCAAAGGTTAAAGAAGTAATCAATTATGGAGATGTGAGCCTTGATGAAGAAATTGTTCTACTAAAGTATGATTAATGTATAATGACTATAGAATAGATGGGACTACTTTAGGAAGCCCTAGCAAGGAAGAAGCATCAGGAAATGCTTAGAAGAGAGAAAAGGTAGAAGTAGGAATTGCAGGACATTAAAGACATCTTTTTAGATGAATTAAGTATTCCAACTCTAGATGAGACCAAGCCACTCATTGAAAAACTGACACATATAGTGGAAAAGGTTAGTGATACAGACCTGGACACAAATTCCAAATTGTTAGAATGGTCAGAAGAGAAATTTTAGAGAAAAGTAAATGAAAAGATATCAAGTGACATAGCGCTAATACAAGTTGCATTGACAACAAAAGTAGAAAGTGTTAAGAAGGTACTTGAGAATATCTTCTCATTGTACAAAAAATTGTACAATCCAACGCTCTTCACACAAGAGACTAGAAGTCACATTTTGAGCTTGGAAAGTTAGATTAGTTTATTAGGTGTGAAATTTCCAATGACACCATCTCAAAGTGAAAAGCACTTCAGAACATTGCTACAAACCCAGAGTCATTTAGCTGCATTGTCAATAGATGAAGCCAATATAAGGGCTAAACTGATTAACATCTAGACAACTTTAACCCCTCATATGAATTTTTTTCACAAGGAACTAGGTTATGCTAAAACTCACATGAAGAAAGACCCAAATATTTCAATATTAGATGACCTAGTCCACCTTGCTACTGATATGGCCATCCAAATCAAGTCTTTGGATGTAGTATGTGAAAATTGGGATATAAATCTCAAGATAATCGTAGATGTCCATAAACCTTTTTTGGACAACCACACTATAAGTGTATAGCCCATTGACATAAGTGTTAAAAAGGGGGAGATTAAGATAAAGGAGGGAGATAAAGGGGGAGAGAAAAAAGAGAGAATTTTGGGGGAGATATAAGGAGAATGAGAAATGGGAGAGTAAGAAAAGGGTGAGGAATAAAGATAAGAGAAACAAGAGTAAGAAAGTAAGAAAAAGGATAGAGAAAAGATAGAATAAGCTAAGGGGGAGCAAGCACAAAACACAAAACAACATGAAGTCAAAGAGTATCAGTTGAGACATATTTACTCAATAGAAGTATAAAATTTTTTGGATATAGAATAGACCTATCAACTCAAGGGGAGTTATCAGATTTTGAGGTATACAAGTTGTTATAAAATTTTGAAATTTTGAAATTTTGAAATTTTGTATATAAGCTGAGTTAGAGATATATTATGCTCTTAAGATTAAGGATATTGATATAAACCCAAGTGTTTTTGACACTCATGTCAAAGGGGGAGATTGATGATCTTAGATTAGTTTTGACAATTGAGTGTCTACACACTTAAGTTATTTACTTAGTTCATGTTGAACAAGTAGTACATGCTAAGCACAACATATATATTATACAACATGCTGAGTCAAAAATGAGTGTCGAGCCACTTATGTGTTGAGTAGACAGTATATGTTGAGTGATTTAGGAGCCAAGAAAATAGTGGATGCTAAGATAATATAGATGCTGAGCATTGGAGACTTCAAATGTCAAGTGACATAGTTTTGACATGGTTGTTTGTAATGGCACAAACAACTATGTAAACTATTTTTCAGCTGACTTAAGGATGAATTACAATATTTTGGAGATAAGAATAAATCTTATGTTGGATTCCCAATATAATTACATGCAACCAATCAGAAAAAGGGAAGGTTTAAGTAGAAAAATGGATGAATCACAACTGTTGATTCATACCTAACCCTAAGTCACCAAAATCTTCTTAAGGAGGACAAACCCTAAACTCTCTAGCATGTGTAAGGTGTATGAAGGAGTGAAGAGAGTATCTTTCATGTGAAAGCAAAGCATTCATGGTGGCTAAGGAGTTAAGAAGTGTGATTGCATTGCAGAATCAATTAGAGAAGAATAGAGGAAAGAAGAGAGTATACAAAAAAGAGACATCTGATCAAGAAGGATCAAGAAGACAATAGTTTAGAGGTGATATGTTATCAAGCAATCAAGTTCTAACCATAGGATCATTGCTAAATCATTCTAACAAGTGAATCAGTCAAATCTCTTAATAGAGTATTCCTAAAAGGTTGTATTGAAATCCTCTAACAAGGTGCTTACTTAATTGTGAGGTGAAGTCCTTTAGCAAGACACACTTCTAACAGGGTGTTGAAATCCTTTAATAGGGTGAGATCTAACAATCTTTGTAATCCTTTAACAGTGTAGACCTTTCATAGGGTAGATCATATTTCATAGTCAAAACATTGTAACCTTCATTGGATACACTTTATTACTATAGTAGTGAAGATTTGTGGGTGTCATCCCCACCCCAATTTTACCTTCTCATTGAAGGGTTTTTGGGTAACCATATCTGGCATTATATGTGTGTGAATATTTACTTGTTTACATGTTTTAGAAGTCCATGCTTTTCTTTCCTATTGTAATTCCAACAATTGGTATTAGAGCCTAGTTCTCTAAAAGAAGAGCTTTGAATCTTTGAGAAAAGATCTTGTAAATGGAAGTCTACAAGTTGGGAAAGATTAATGAGAATCAAAGAATTGAAATACAACTCATTCTATATCAACTTGATAAAGCAAAAGAAGAACTAAAGAAATCTTCGAAGAGAAGGAAAGAAATTGCTATTGCGAAGAATGACACACAATACAGAGAGATGGACACTACTAAGCTATTTGATAATGGAGACTCCAATGAATTTGATATAGCAATTGAAGACATAATAGAAAAGAAAAGAGCCCAACCTGAGGAAATCTTGAATCTTAAATTAGAACAAGAATCACAAGCCATACTACTATGTAAGGTGACTAAATAGAAGAAGAAAACTATGGAAGAAAAATCCATGATTGAAGAAGATAAAAGAGTTTTGGCCAATAAGATGGAAGAGAAGTCAACAAAGCTAACCAAGATTTCTAACATATAGTTGGATACCCTAAGCCAAATGATGAATGCCAACTATGAATTGAATGTTAGGGACATTGAGATAACTACATTGAAGCCGAAAAATGGGCAAATCCAAAGTAACCTAAAAAGGGAGAAGGAATCTACTAAGAATTTCAACAAACCAAATGAAGCCATCAAATACTTTGAGAAATTATTAAGATCTCCTAGATCCAATAATGATACATCTGTACTAGGATACACAAGTACCGAAGAAGGAGAATAATCCAAAAGTGATGAAGAAAGGAACAACAATGGTAAGAACTCTAAACCTACTTGTCATAATTATGGCAAGAAGGACATACTACTAATGTGTGTAGGAGAAAGACTATAAATCTAAATGTCAAGTAGAAGAGCATGGTTCACTACCATAAGTGCAAAAAACAAGGTCATCAAGTACATGAATGCAGAACCAGGACCATGCACACTCATAAATTTGAAGGATATTGCTATAACTATTAGAAGTATGGACATAGAGCTTTTGAATGCAGATCCAAACCTACATGGTCATCAAATAGGCAAACAAAGGTAAGGAAAAATGACAACTTTTATAACTAGGATTATAATACAAGATGTAGTTGTCATTATTGTCAAGAATATGAACATGTTCTTGAAAATTGTATTAGGACACACTTCAGAGGTGAATACAAAAGGTGGTTGAGTCTAACCATAATTTTAGCTATTTGAAGACTGGTCACATCAGTCACTACTGTCCAACAAGATCAAAGGCACCAAGTTGTGAATTTGATAAAGGAAAAGGCAAGAAAGATGTTGAAAATTCCAAAGATGAGATGAACAAGACATGGAAGAAAAAGGATGGTTGTAACACATCAAATGGAGAAGGGATCACTTCACCCAATGGGTCAGGTAATCCCACCTTATCAAACTAAGCAATCAAGAGGTATGTGGGACTGATATTTAAAAGTTATATTATACATTAGATCCAAAAGATTTAGTATTGAAAAGATTACATAAGCATGAACAAAGATGCAAGATGTTAGAAATTCAAGAAAAATCCTTAAGTTTTTCATGTTATTGCCAAGCATGAAATATTTCTATTTATGTTGAGTAAAATAATAGAAGATGTTGAACTAGTAAGGGAGACTGAGCAAATGGAATGTTAATGGATGCCAAGTGATCTTGAAATTGGTTGATGTTGAGGTTACAGTTGTGTAAGCACTTAGCATTAATTACAAAGTTTCAAAGGGTATTTTATCAAAAAAATTCTCATTTTTCATCATTTCATAATAAAGAAGAGCAAGGAGAGTAGAAGGTGATCTAGAAAACCATTCAAAGTGATTGTAGAAGGTTTGATCAATGATTCACCACTAGTTTGTCAGATCTTATAAGGTATTTATCAGGTGATGAGCTACGCAGTTTATATTTTTGTAAACCCTAGTTTCACACTATGACATCTAGTTCAAAGAATGTAGAGGGTAAGGAGGTTTTAAATGTTCAACTAGTTAGTAATGAAGTTAAGAAGTACATATTCAAAGCTATTCTTGATATTTCTTACAAGCAAGACCCCTCCGGTGCATTATCCATGATACCATCAAAATTTTTAATGGTGGCAGATGTTAGGAAATGCTATAACTATAAAATTGGTAGGATTGGTGATATGGAGATTAGACAAGCTTATGACAGATTCTTTAAGAATGGTGTATTGAAGAAAGAGTTCAAATTCATAGTGAAGTAAGGGTTAACATGAGCTCTAGATTTCTCGAATGTGTTTAAAAATATAATGGATAAGGATGGTGCTTAGCAGGATTCATGATAGTTGATTATGGATGGATAATGGACCTATCAAAATAATCAAGAGAATAATCCATATGGTAACTATTTATCCAACCCTAGATCAGCCTAAGACATTGAGGAGTGATTCAAAAGAGGTGATTGAGAAGAATACTGGAGTTGTATGGAACAAGAGAGGTATGACTATTGACACAATTATTGATCCTTTGATAGAGTTTACAATAAGGGTTATTTCACACAAATTTTATCAATCCAAAAGATTGAACAGTGTGCCATGTATAGCAGTGGATGTGGGATATAAAATTGTCAAGAAAGATCACACATATGATCTAGTAGAACTACAACTACATCAACTAGTTGAGAACCTTGGAGCAATAAGGAAGATAAAGAGTACACAATGTAAATTTGATTCTATTATGATATGCATATTATTTTGTGTGCAAAACTAGATTTGGGACAGTTTCATGGCAAACCAACAGATCAATAGTAGTATAGATAGGTGAGTATATTGAACAATTGGGTAAGAATTTTGAATCTATGATGACAAGCTATTTTGAAGACTTCAAGCAGTCAATGAAGAAGAGATTGAGAATACTAGTATCTCTAGTAGAAAATCATTATGAAGATGTTTTTTTTCTAGTAGATGTTGACTATACTTTTGTACAAGGTGCTACAACAAGGGTGAGATGGCTAAGGCCACTTGGATATGAAATAAAGCTTTATTGGCAAAAGATGTTGATAAAAATGCTAAGGCATTTGGAAACTATGAAATGGAAAAGTCCAAAATCACAAAGGAACTTAAGACTACTTCTATAATAAAGAAGGATAAATTGGTGAAGAAGTTGAAAGCCAAATTTGGAGAGGGTGCTGAGAAGGAAGAAGAAGAAGAAGAGGAAGAGGAAGAAGAGGAAGAAGATTCTCAAACACAAGAACCACTTGCACTTACTCAAGGAATGGGAGAAGACCAATAGAAAGAGGAGATTGAAGTTGCTAAAGGTGCTGAGGGAGAAGAAGCCAAGGAAGCACCTACTCCCATAGAACAAAAGAAGAGGAAGGATAAGACCCAACTAGTGACAAAGGCCAAGAAGGTAGCCAAGCCAAGTGAGCCCAAATCAACTGCACCTACTACAAGGGCTAATGCATGTGCAACTACACAAAAGGCTAAAGAGAAAACAAAACCTATAGAGTAGGGAGGACACATGCAGAAAAGGCCCAGAAGGAAATATGTTGCACAAGATGAATTAGATGAGGAGAAAACAAAATTAGATGACAACAACCAATTTAAAGTGGTGAGTCACAATCCTCTATAAGATCTTGATAACCTTTGTGAAAATGTCAAGAATAGTGCAAAATTATTTGAATTCTCTCATATAGACTTGGATAATCTTGGTAAAGTGGAGAAGAATCAAGTGGAGGAGGCTATATATGCCATGATGGAAAAATTCAAGACTACCCCACTAGAGATTGCCAACTCAATGCCCAAAAGCTTATATGATAGAGTTGAGAAAAAATGACACTATTATCTGAACTTGGAGAGATAGATAAGAGAGACATCTCTTGCACAAGTAATTCATAAAATTAGTAAGGCACAAATTTCTAAGGCTATAAAGAAATATCTAGTTAGGTTTACACCTAAATATAGAGCCTTTAGAATTTTGCAAAACAATATTGAATATGTTGTTAAGAAGTCCACATTGATGTGGAAGCTTACATATGGATTGACTATAGTCAAGGAAGGTGAAAAATGACCCATAGAGGTCAAGGATGATGAAGAAGATGATAAAAATGATGACACTATTGAGGGAGAAATTGAAATGCACATAGATGACAAGGCAATAGCTGAAGCAGAGCAACAAGAAGAATAGAGTGTGCAAGACATACAATTGCCTAATGTTAGCCCCCAAAATGTAACAGGTGAGAATACTAGAACAATATTAGTAAAGGATGTTTGTAATTTCATAGATCAAAATATCAATCCCATTATAGAGGAAGATCTCAAGAAGGTACTTGATCAATCCACATTACAAGCAAAACTATGCAATAATCCTGTATTGGTAAGTGTTGATGAAATACAAAAAATAATGACTAAAACAACAAGGGAAGAGGTGAATACACAAGAACCACCTACTATCACCCCTCAAGTCACTCATGTATAACCTTTGGACAACATACCAGAAACTACATTTGAAAAGGTTGATACAATTGAACAGGATACAGTGGAAGCACAAGGTACTATAGCAGAATAGAGTGAAGTAGGTTAGGTCATCTTTTTTGCACCTCCAGCACAAGCACAAGGTTCATCACAAGGCATTTTGGAACACAAGGACAAGCCTAAAGAGACTATGTTGACTCCAAAGGTGAAAGAGAAAGTAGTTATTCATGCCATGGAAACCTTACTAGTATCTAGCACACCTTCAAGTCATACTCTTTAGAAGCCGAGCATAGATGCAATGCCATTGCAAATCTTAGTGTTGAGTGCAAGCTCATCAAAGGCTAAAGAAGTAATCAAATATGGAGATGTGAGACTTGATGAAGAAATTGTTCTACCAAAGTATGATTATGATACAAGGACTATAGAACATATGGGCATACTTTAGGAAGCCCTGACAAGGAAGAAGCATCAAGAAATGCTTAGAAGGGAGCAAAGGTAGAAGTATGAATTGCAAGACATTAAAGAAATTTTTTTAGATGCATTCAGTTTGCCAACTCTAGATGAGACTAAGCCACTCATTGAACAACTAAGACATATAGCAGAAAAGGTTAGTGATACAAACCTAGAAACAAATGCCAAATTGTTAAAATGGTTAGAAAGGAAATCTTAGAGAAAAGTAAATGAAAAGATATTAGGCAACATAACACTCACATAAGTTGCATTGGCAACAAAAGTAGAAAGTGTCAAGAAGGTACTTGAGAATATTTTCTCATTGCACACAAAATTGTGTAATCCAACACTCTTCACACAAGAGACTAGAAGTCACATTTTGAGCTTAGAAAGTATTATTAGTTTATCAGGTGCAAAACTACCAATGACACCAGCTCAGAGTGAAAAGAACTTCAAAAAATTGCTACAAACCTAGAGTCAATTAGCTACATTGTCAGCAGATGAGGCCAATACAAGAGCTAAACTGATTAGCATCCATACAACTTTAACCCCTCATATGGAAATTTTGCACAAGGAACTAGTTTATGCTGAAAATCTCATAAAGAAAGGATCAAATCTTTCAACATTACACAACCTAGTCCACCTTGTTGTCGAGCTGGCCATCCAAATCAAGTCTTTGGATGTAGCATGTGAAAATTGGGATGCAACTCTCAAGATAATCATAGATGTCCATAAATCTTTTCTGGAAAACACACTATAAGTGTATAGCCTATTGATACAATTGTCAAAAAGGGGGAAAGTAAGATAAATGGGGAAGATAAAGGGGGAAAGCAAACATAGAGAATTTTGAGGGAGATATAAGGAGAATGAGAAATGGGAGAGTTGTTGTAAATGATTGAAAATATCATGAATGAAGAATGATGGAACTGGTAAAGAATTTTTTCAATCATTGTTTTGTCATTGATGTCAAACTTGCTACTTGTAGGAATGGCAATTGCTTAAGTGATCCAAATATTATCAATTGGTTGATTGACAAGGAGGAGGAAATCAATAAGATGTAACTAGAGCACCTAGAGAAAGGTTGAAGTTATGATGTTGTAATGAAGTATAAGGATCAGATAAGCCATTGATGAAATAGTGTATTGGTGACATACTCTAAGAGGATGGACACACTAAGACACATCAAAGATGCAAGGTTTAACTAAGTCATTTGTAAAGCCTAAGTAAGTTCATTTGAGAGAGTCGAACAAGCTAGTTAGTGTCGAGAAAATTCTTAATTAAAGCCAAGCAAGTTCAACTTTAGTGTGTGTCAAGCATCAGAAAAAGGTAATGGATGCCGAGAAAATTTCTTTAGGTGTCGAGCATTAGTAAACCAATGATGTCGAGTTGCAGCATTATTTATTAAGACAAAAGATTTGCCAAATCAATAACGATAAGTTTGTTACATTGAGTTTTGTGAATTAGTTGGATGATAAGGATGATGAGTAGATGTCACATAATTTTATGTAAACCATGCAAACCAATTCAAGGTGAATGTTGATGGATTTATCATGAAATTTTTAGAAGAAACAATTTGGAGGGAAAAAAAAATCATTTTCTCAAGATTAAATCAAATTGATGAGCAGGAAATGAAGAAAATAACTTCTTTATAATGAGTTATGGGTTAGAGATCAAGCTCATGTGTGAGAGGGAGTTGGTCATTAGAGTGGTCGTGTGAAGAAGCCAAGAGAAGGCTAGTGTGAAGTGTCAAGAAGAGGACACAGTGAGGAGGAAGCACAGAGCATCAAGACTTTGAGTTGATCAAGTGACCATAGAGTGCATTGGCATAATGAGTGGAAGAACTCAAGGAGATAGATCTTGAAGGATGAACAAGCTATTAGCATTGCAAGGGAGCAAAGCCAAGCAAAGAAAAGAACTGAAGAGTGATATGAAATCTGCAAGGTTAAAGTTGCAATCTTTATCAGGTCAAAACCTTTCTAATACTCTTTTACCATTGTATTAGACATAGAAATCCTACATTGCTAAGTTAGCTTAACAGCTAGGTGGATAAGCCTCAAGAAAAGGATAGAAGATCCCCAAGAGAAGGATAAGAGGTCCTCAGGAGAAGGATAAGAGATCCTCAGGAGAAGGATAGGAGATCCTTAGAGAGGGATAAAAGATTCTTTTGAGAAGGTGACTGTAAATCCCATGGACTTGGGTGAGTCTAACAGCTCTATGTAAATCCCTTAATAGGGTGGCATTCTAAGTTGAATGTTCTTAAGTCCTCTAATAGGGCACACTCCTAATAGGGTGTAGAAATCCTTTAACAGGGTCACATTTAACAGTGTGTAAAGCCTTTAACAGGGCAAACCATCAGAAGTGGTTGAAATCAATTGCGCAATTATTTTGTGGGTGTCATCCCCACCCCAATTTTACCTTCTTATTCCTAGAGGGTTTCTGGGTCACCAAAATCCTTTGTGTTATGGTGTGATGCATGTTTACTTTTCATGATTGTTTAATGTTTTATTGCATGCACGATAAGAAAGTAAAAATGATAGTACTTATGATTCACTCTCATTTTATTAGAAAATTTGGATTGGAGATCATTGGGCCTTGAATAACTGATTCACCCCCCCTCTTAGTTATTTTAAAGAATTCTAACAATTGGTATTAGAGCGCACTGCTGATTTGTTTCAAGGTACTAGCAACAGGAAGATCAAGATTTCCAAGAGAGAAGTTTCTAAGCTAAACAAAGACAACTTTGTTGCATGGAAAAGTTTGATGAAGTTGTAGCTCATATTAATAGGCGACTATGCATAGACCTCAATCACAGTTGATCATGTAGACCTTGCAAGATCCCTCACTACAGATGACATTAGCAAGAAGAAGGAGCACAATCAAGTGATGTTAGATATTGCTTCAGCACTAAGCTATGTTGAGTATGATGACATCAAAGAATGTGGTACTGCACATTAGAGGTGGGAAACATTATTAAGACTCTATGGAGGAGATGATAATGTCAAGAGAGCCAAAAGAGAGAGCCTAAGAGAAAAGTATGTATCTAGTGATAGAAGCACTAACGAAGATGATGTAGACCAATTGGAGGCATTACTAGCAAGAAGATTTCATAGAGGAAGAGGCAAATTCAAAGGTAAGTTGCCAATCATTTGTTTCAATTGTAATGAACTTGGTCACATTGCAACCAGATGCACACAAAAGAAAAATTACAAGGATGGAGGCAACTTCAAGAACAAGAAGAGGACAACAAGGACTACAGAGGTAAAGGAAAAAGATGATACATTGTTGAAGAAGACTTTGACAAGAATGATGATGAAGTAGTCTATGTGGCTATGAAAGATGAATTAGATGAAGATGAAGCAACTACCCTAGTAACTTGCATGAACAAGAATAACAAATGGATCATAGACAGTGGATGCTTTCATCACATGATTGGAGATAAAAGTAAGTTCATTTTCTTTACTCAATATGAAGGAAATAGTGTTAGATTTGGTAACAATGCACCATGTCAAATCAAAGGGAAAGGTAGTATCAAGCTTACTGAAAAGATATGATGTGATAATGCATACTATGTTGAAGGCCTAAATTATAACTTGTTAAGTGTCTCATAGTTAGGCAACATAGGATGTAAGGTTGAATTTTAAAATAGAGTTGCCAAGATTTATGATTCTCAAGGAAGTCTAATAGGAAAAGGTGACTAGACTAGGAGTAATTTGTTCTACCTAGACATGGAAGATGCTTCTTGTCTCATTGTTCAAATTGATGATGTATGGTTATGGCACAAGAGGCTATGTCATGTAAATTTTGACAACCTGATAAGCATTAGCAAAATGGAGAAAGTCAAAGGTCTACCAAAGTTGAAGAAGCCTAATAACACCATGTGCAAACAATGCCAACTAGGGAAGATGACCAAGTAAACTTTCAAAAGCAAGGCCTATAGTTCTAATGAATATTAGATCTAGTTCATACTAACTTGTGTGGTCCTATTGAAGTGTAAAGCTACAAAGGTGACAAATAAATAATGCTATTTGTAGATGACTATTCAAGAATAATGACAGTCATGTTCCTAAAACAAAAATTAGATGCATTCCAAATGTTCAAATGGTACTTGGCTAGAGTTGAGAAAGAGACTGGGAAGAGCCTAAAATGTCTCAGATCTGATAGAGGAGGTGAATTCACATCAAGAGAATTTGAAGAATTCTGCAATGAAAGAGGAATCAAAAGGCAAACATCAACACCTAGGACTTCACCTCAGAATGGTATAGTAGAAAGAAGGAATAAACTAGTTATTGACTATGCCAGGACCTTAATGATGGAGAAAAATGTTGCACTCAAGTAGTGGAGAGAAGTTGTAAGTACTGTAGTCTACACACTCAATATAGTTCAAGTCAAGAAAGGTAAAAATGCAACACATTTTGAATTATGGTATGGGCATTCTCCTAATGTAAAACATTTCAAAATATTTGGATGCAAATGTTATATATGTAAAGAGTCTAGAAATGGAAAGTTTGATGCAAAGAGTGAGGAAGGCACATTTCTTGGTTATTCTACTAGAAGCAAAGCTTATAAGTGCTTGAATGTTAACACTAACAAAGTAGTAGAAAACACAAATGTGAAATTTGATGAGCTTACAGAAGATCAAAGTGTTGAGCACACCAAGAAAGCAGAAGAATACAAGACCTTTGTATAATTTTATGAAGGTATACCTAATAATGGTAAAGTTGCAACTAAGAATGATAATCAACGACAAAATCCAGTATCTACCGAGTCACAGATAGTGAATGCCAAGTAGCAGACACATTTAGAAGCTGAATTGCAAAATACAAAGAATGTTCATTTAGATTTTGAGAACCATAAATAGGAAGGAAATGAAGAAATATCTGATGAAAATACACATGAAGATTCAGATTCTGAAAGAGACAACATGCAAACAAGGAAAGAACCAGTATTGGCAAAGTATGTAAGAAGACATCATCTTGCAGATCAAATTATTGGAAACAAAGATGCAGAACCAATGACAAGGAATAGACTCAGAAGTGAGACATGTCTACTCAAAAAAATGGAACCAAAAATAGTAAGTGAAGCCATAAAAGATGATGACTGGTACAATGCTATGAAAGAAGAAATAGAACAAATTGAAAAGAATAAGACATGGACCTTAGTCTCAAGACCAGCTGACAAGAATGTAATTGAAACCAAGTGGGTGTTTAGAAAAAAGTTAGATGAGAATGGTGAAATTACAAGGAACAAGGCAAGACTAATCTGTAAAGGGTATGCATAAGAAGAAGAACTAGACTATGGAGAAACTTTTGCTCCAATTGCTAGAATGGAAGGAGTAAGGACCTTACTGGCATATGAAACCTTCAAAGGATTTAAAGTCTATCAAATGGATTTTAAGTCCACATTTTTGAATGGTATACTTGAAAATTAAGTCTACATAGAGCAACCAGAAGGATTTTTTGATGAAAATAACAAAAACAAGGTATGTAAATTGCATAAGGCTCTATATGGATTAAAGCAAGCCCCTAGAGCTTGGTATTAGAGACTTCACAAATATCTACTGCAAATAGGATTTGAAAGAACTGATGATAACAACATGTGCATCAAATCAAAAGAAGGTAAGGATATCCTTGTATCTAAAATCTTTGTGGATGACATAGTTTTTGGAGGAAAGGAAGCACTTTGTAAAAGTTTTTCTGACAAAATGAAACATGATTTTGAGATGTCTATGTTTGGAGAAATCAAGTTCTTTGTTGGATTGCAAGTACATCAACTAAAACATGGTATATTCATGACACAATCAAAGTACATCAAAGAGATACTCAAGGCGTTTGGATTGGAAGATTCCAAACCTATCAGCACACCAATGGCAAGAGGACTTAAGCTATCCATAAATGATGAATCAGCTGAAGTTAATCAAACAATGTATAGATCCATGATTGGAAAACTACAATGCGAGACCAGATATAGCATTAGTAGTTGGAATAGTGGCTAGATTCTCTGCTAATCATAGAGAAAATGATATCATGGTAGTAAAAAGGATAATGAGGTATCTCAAAGGAACTGATGATTTTGGCCTAGATTACAAAAAGAATGGGAAGTTTGAGCTCAAGGCATACACAAACATAGATTGGGGAGGCAACATTGATGAAAGGAAAAGCACAAGTGGAGGAGCATTATTCTTAGGTAAAAGGCTAGTTACTTGGACTAGCAAGAAACAAACATGCACATCTCAGTCCATTGCAGAAGCAGAATATGTGACAGAAACAATCAATTGCATAAACATTGTGTGGCTCAAACATCTACTGAAAGGAATGAAAGAAGAGGTAACCAAACCTATGATACTATATTGTGATAATACAACTACTATAAACATATCCAAGAATCCAGTAATGCATGCAAAAACCAAGCATATTTCAATCAAGTATCACTATGTCAGAGAATTGGTGGAAGACAAACAAGTGAAGATGGAGTACATTCACACAAAGGAACAAACTATAGATATCTTCACCAAATCATTGCCCAAGGATACTTATGAGTATCTTAGAGGCAAGATGGGGGTAATGCCCCTAACTCAAGTAGTCTAAAGCAACAAAGAATCTACCATGCATCAACAAGAGTAGATCCTTGTAATATTAGAAGAATGATGTAGAGGATGACAACATGAAAAGAAATTCTAGATCAGTCACAAGCATGGTGATAGAGGGAGAAAACATGAGATGCAAAGCTTATATTTAGTATGTTGAAGATGCTACATCTTTGGCATTTATGTCAAAGAGGGAGATTTATGAGAAACTGATCAATGAAAGGTAAATATATGGAGATGTATGAGAATGTATGAAAGGAGAGATGAAAGAGGGAGATTTTGAAGGGATAAGAAACTGATCAGCAAGCAGCTATGAAGGAAGGACCAGGAATATAAAGTAAGGATGCAACAGTCAAGAGGGAGAAGAAGAAAAAAGGATTCAGTTTGTATCAGCAAAAGAGGGAGACATGATACAAAAAGGAAGATATGTAATGAAAACAAATTTTCTAGTTTGGTATATAATTTTGGTGGTAACTAAGTTGATCAGCTCAATCAATTGATCAGTTTGGTTTGCCATTAATGCCAAAGAGGGAGATTGTTGGAAATGATTGAAAAGATCATGAATGAAGAATGATGGAGCTGGTAAAGATTTTTTTCAATCATTGTTTTGTCATTGATGTCAAACTTGCTACTTGTAGGAATGACAATTGCTTAAGTGATCCAAATACTATCAATTGGTTGATTGACAAGGAGGAGGCAATCAATAAGATGTAACTAGAGCACCTAGAGAAAGGTCAAAGTTATGATGTTGTAATGAAGTATAAGGATCAGCTAAGCCATTGATAAAATAGTGTATTGGTGACATACTCTAAGAGGATGGACACACTAAGACACATCAAAGGTGCACGGTTTAACTAAGTCATTTGTAAAGCCTAACTAAGTTCATTTGAGAGAGCCAAGCAAGCTAGTTAGTGCCGAGAAAATTCTTAATTGAAGCTGAGAAAGTTCAACTGCAGTGTGTGCTGAGAAATCCTTCAAGTGCCAAGTAACACAATAATTGTTCAAGTGCTGAGTAACTTAGGAAAAGACTTCAGGTGCTGAGCATTAGAAAAAGTTAATGGATGCTGATAAAATTTCTTGAGGTGTCGAGCATCAGTAAACCAATGATGCTAAGTTGATGCATTATTTGTTAAGACAAAAGATTCCCCAGACCAGTAATGATAAGTTTGTTACATTGAATTTTTTGAATTAGTTGGATGATAAGGATGATGAGTAGATGTCACAAAATTTTATGTAAACCATGCAAACCAATTCAAGGCAAATGTTGATGGATTTATCATGAAGTTTCTAGAAGAAACAATTTGGAGGAAAAACAATATCATTTTCTCAAGATTAAATCAAATTGATGAGTGGGAAATGAAGAATATAACTTCTTTATAAGGAGTTACAGGTCAGAGATCAAGTGTGCGTGAGAGAGGGAGTTGGTCATTAGAGTGGTTGTGTAAAGAAGCTAAGAGAAGGCTAGTGTGAAGTGTCAAGAAGAGGATACAATGAGGAGTAAACATAGAGCATCAAGACTCTAAGTTGATCAAGTGACCATAGAGTGCATTGGCATAATGAGTGGAAGAGCTCAAGGAGATAGATCTTGAAGGGTGAACAAGCTGTTAGCACTCCAAGGGAGAAAATCCAAGCAAAGAAAAGAACTGAAGAGTGATATGAAATCTAGAAGGTTAAAGTTGCAATCTTTATTAGGTCAAAACCTTTCTAATACTCTCTTACCATTGTATTAGACATTGAAATCCTACATTGCTAGGTTAGCTTAATAGCTAGGTGGATAAGCCTCAAGAAAATGATAGAAGATCCCCAAGAGAAGGATAAGAGATCCTCAGGAGAAGGATAAGAGATCCTTAGGAGAAGAATAGGAGATCCTTAGAGAGGGATAAAATATTCTTTTGAGAAGGTGACTGCAAATCCCATGGGCTTGGGTGAGCCTAACAACTCTATGTAAATCCCTTAATAGGGTGGCATTCTAAATTGAATGTTCTTAAGTCCTCTAACAGGGCACACTCCTAATAGGGGTTAGAAATCCTTTAATAGGGTCACATTTAAAAATGTGTAAAGCCTTTAATAGGGTAGGCCTTTAACAGGGAAAACCATTAGAAGTGGTTGAAATCAATTGCACAATTATTTTGTGGGTATCATCCCCACCCTAGTTTTACCTTCTTATTCCTAGAGGGTTTCTGGGTCACCAAAATCCTTTGTGTTATAGTGTGATGCATGTTTACTTTTCATGATTGTTTAATGTTTAATTGCATGCATGATAAGAAAGTAAAAAGGATAGTACTTCTAATTCACTCTCATTTTATTAGAAAATTTGGATAACTAATTCACCCCCCCCCCCCGCCCCCCCCCAGTTATTCTAAAGAATTCTAACAAGAGTAAGCAAAGAGGGAGGAATAAAGATAAGAGAAACAAGAGTAAGAAAGTAAGAAAAAGGATGGAGAAAAAATAGATTAAGCTAAGGGGGAGCAAGCAGAAAACACAAAATAGCATGAAATCAAAGAGTATTAGTTGAGACATATTTACTTAGCAAGAGTATACAATTTTTGGACACAGAATAGACCTATCAACTCAGGGGGAGTTATCATATTTTGAGGTATACAAGGTGTTACAAAATTTTTAAATTTTGAAGTTTTGTACATAAGTTGAGTTAGAGATATTTTATGCTCGTAAGATTAAAGATATTAATGTAAAATCAAGTGTTTTTGACACTCATGTCAAAGGGGGAGATTTTTTTATATCTTAGATTGGTTTTGACAATTGAATTTCTACATACTTAAGTTATTTACTTAGTTCATGTCAAACAAGTAGTACATGCTGAGCACAACATATATATATTATAGAGCATGCCGAGTCAACAATGATTGTTGAGCCACTTGTGATGAGCATACATCGTATGTCGAGTGATTTAGGAGCTGAGAAAATAGTGGATGCTAAGTGATATAGATGTCAAGTCATAGCATAGAGATTAGTGTATGTCAAGCATTAGAGACTTTAGATGCCGAGTGACACAGTTTTGACATAGTTGTTTGTAATGGAACAAACAACTATGCAAACCATTTTTGAGCTGACTCAAGGATGAGTTATAATATTTTTGAGATAAGGATGAATCTTATGTTGGATTTCTAATTGAATTACATGCAACCAATTAGAAAAAGGAAGGTTTAAGTAGCAAAATGGATGAATCACAACAATTGATTCATACCTAAACCTAAGTCACCAAAGTCTTCTTTAGGAGGACAAACCCTAAAATCTCTACCATGTGTAAGGTGTATGAAGGAGTGAAGAGAGTAGCTTGCATGCAAAAATAGAGCATTCATGGTGGCTAAGGAGTTAAGAAGTGAGATTTCATTGTAGAATTAGTTAGAGTAGGACAGAGGAAAGAAGAGAGTATACATCAAAGAGACATCTAATCAAGAACGATCAAGAAGACAATAGTTTAGAGGTGATTTTTTTATCAAGCAATCAAGTGTTAACTACAAGATCATTGTTGAATCATTGTAATAGGTGAATTAGTCAAATATCTTAATAAAGTATTCCTAATAGGTTGTATTGAAATCCTCTAACAAGGTGCTTACTTAATTGTGAGTTGAAGTCCTATAGCAAGGCACACTTCTAATAGGGTGTTGAAATCTTGTAATAGGGTGAGACCTAATAGTAACCTTTTGAGGGTAGTTCATGTTTCATGGTCAAAACATTGTAACCTTATTGGATACACTTTATTACTATAGCAGTGAACATTTGTGGGTGTCATCCCCACACTAGTTTTACCTTCTCATTGGAGGGTTTCTGGGTAAGCATATCTGGTGTTATATGTGTGTGAATATTTACATGCTTACATGTTTTAGATGTACATTCTTTACATGGTATTTTAGGTTTACTTTGTAAATGTATGAGATGGATGCGTGGTGAAATTTTTGTGGGTCCAAGTTTAAACTATTGATTCACCCCCACTCTCAAAAGTTTACCTTTCCTATTGTAACTCCAACATCACTTGATAGAATGTATCACTACTTGATGCTTTGATTAACACTCTAATGCTTGATTATGGGTCTCCTCTCTCCAATTCTAATATGATCTCCTATATGATAAACTCTGTTATGTCCTTCACTACTAGGTTGCTTTGTTCGATCTTTGCTTCTAACCATCAAACATTGCCTCTTTTAGACATACATTTTTCTCTTCTCTCTCTCTCTCTCTCTCGTCTCTCTAATTTAGGGTTTAAACCCTCCTTAAATAACCAACTAAGGAAGGTTCTAGATCATGAACAATGATATGGATTTCTCTATTTGTCCACTTTTGAATGCTCGACACTAAATGTCACCAATGGTGCTAGGCATAATCAAATACTTCCAAGTTCCTTTTTATCTAAAATCTCCTAGTCCTCATCTGTCATAGTTCCTTGTTTCTTTGTTTTTCCTTCCAATGGATTCCACAAATCCTTCTCATAAAGATAGTCTTGCATTTGCATTTTTCATTAGTGAAAGTTCTACCCATTAAGCTTCTCAACCTTAATCTTACCCTCATCTAGCATCGCTCCCACTCAACTGTGAGATCTTCTTGTAGAGAATCACCAAAAAAAGAATGATGGTGGTCTAGTTAAAAAAATAATGATGAAAATCTAGCTCTGACACCACTTATTAGGATTAACCTCAGATGGAAATAATAGTTACATGCAAATATAACCAATATCAAAAATTAATAGATTGCACAAAAGAGAACAAAAGACACAAATATTTAATGTGGTTCACCCAATCCATGAGCTACATCCACCAAAATCAAGTCCAATATTATTATTATCTAGTGATTACAATCCATAATCTCTTATAGCTCAATACCACCACAAGAAGCTACAATATTACTATATGTTATGAATTCTCTAACCCTAAGCCTTTTTATACAAGCTTTTTACCACTTATAAAATTAGGACTAGAATAAGTCATCCAATAGAAAAATAGTTGCCAACACCTTTTACAATATAAGCTCATTTTTGGCTTCGGCACCTGGGGTGTTGCCCCTTGACCCTGTCTTGAGGGAACTACCCCCAAACTCGCATAGAAATGATCTTGGGAGAAACTATGCCAAATAAACCTTCGAGTCTAATTAGGCTCCACATCACAGCAAAATTGCCATTATTAAGTAGTTTTTCTTGGTATTGATTGTCATTGTGTTAGATAGCCAATTCCTTCCTTCTCTTTAAGGATTTCTTCAACTCCTTTTTTATTGCTTCAAGTTGTTATAGTATGATCTGTATGTCAAGCTTCTAATTTTCAATGATCTTTTCCAACTTATAAGCCTCCATCTTCAAGACCTTAACTCTCAAGTGGTTAGAATTATTTGAAGAGAAAAATGCTCTAATATCAATTGTTGGAAGTCTATTGGGAAAGAAAGATATTGGGGAGGCATGAATTGGGATCTATAAAACTTTTCTCTTCTTGAAACAAATCAAATGCATTCACCATTGACCCATCTCATATCCAAATTATGAATCATATCATAAATTGAAATAGATCTAATTATTCATCACATCCATAAGAATCAAAGTAAATGTAAACACATAACACAAAAGATTTGGTTAGTTAGAAACCCTCCAAGGTGAAGGTAAAACTAGGGTGAGGACAACACCCACAAATCCTCACTACTGTAGCAATAAAGTGTGCCTATTAAGGCTGTAATGTTTGATCACTTTTGGTGATCTATCCTATAAGGGGTCTACCTTGATAAGAGATTACATGAATTATTTAGTCTACCTTGGTTAATGGATTTAAACTTACAACTAAGCAACACTCTATTAGGATATTTACACAGGCCTGTTAAAGCCACTCTGTTAAGAGATTTACCATAATTCACTTGCTAGAATGTACCAGTACCTAATCCTTTAATTAGCAATTTGATGCTTGATTATGAGTCTCCTCTCTTCAATTATGATATGACCTCCTATATGATAAACTATGTTATGTCCTTCACTGCTAGGTTGCTTTGCCTGATCTTTGCTTCTAACTATCAAACATAGCCTCTTCCGCACATACATTTTTCTCTTCACTTTCTCTCTCTTTTGTATCTTTTATTTAGGGTTTAGACCCTTCTTAAATAACCAAAAAAATGTTAGTTTGTGGTGACTGATTAGAGAATTACTATACATACTTCATATTTCTTTGGATTTTGGGGCATCACCCGAAAAAAAAAATTCACTCCTTTTTTATCATGCCTTATTTATATAGGCATATTGTAACCCTAAAGTTGAAATATATTATATAAGATAGCTTAGGGTTAGGGATTATGGTAATGTAGTGTATAATGAGATAGGTTTTTCTTATGGCATTATTGAGATGTAAGGGTTTGTACTATAATCACTGGATAATAAGAAAGGTTGGACAACTAGGTAGGTGGACGTAGCCCAGGTTTTGGGTGAACCACATTAAATTTGTGTCTTATTTGTGTTCTTACGGATTTCTTATTTTGTTTCTAAATTTAACTCTTTGTTTGTATATTGTTGTGAATCTGTTGGATCCTAACAATTGGTATCAGAGTGAGGTTTGTTGTTGTAGATTGATAGGACTTTCAAATTTGAGGATTCCAAATTCAAGATTGAAAAATTTAATGGCCAAAATTTTTAGTTATGGAAAATGTAGATGGAATATTATCTATATTAGAAGGATCTATGAAAGCCATTTGAAGGGAAAGCTAAGAGACAAAGAATGATCATAGATGAAGATTGGGAGATCTTGGATAGGAAGGCACTGGGATCTATTCAATTATGCCTTGTGCCATCTATAACATTCAATATATCAAAGGAAAAAAAGACTATAGTGTTGATGGAGACACTAGCTAAGTTATATGAGAAACCCTCAACTTCAAATACGGTATTTCTTATGAAGCATTTATTTAATATGAAAATGGGTGAGGGAGGATCTATAGTGAATCATTTAAATGAGTTTAACACAATCACCAGTCAATTGTCATCTATACAAATTTCATTTGATGAAGAGGTTAGGGATCTCTTAATTTTATGTTCTTTACTAGAAAGCTGGAATAGCCTAGTTATGGATGTAAGTAGCTTTGTCTTTGGTTTAAATACTTTGAAATTTGATGAAGTTGTTGGTGTTATGCTAAGAAAGGAAATGCAATGGAAAAGCACATGTGAAAACTTCAACTTCATCAGGTTTTGCATTGAATGTGGAGAACAGAGGAAGAACAAGTCAAAGAGGAAAAGGCCCTTCCCATGATAAGTCATGAGGGAAGTCAAAGAAAGGAAATTCTTAGTCTAAAGGAAAGAAAGATTGTTCGTACTCTTGAAAACTTGGTCACTTGAAGAAAAATTACTAGTCTCAAAAAAACAAACAAGGAGACAAAAATTAAGATGATAGTAAGGAAGCTAATTTTGTAAGTAATGATTTACAAGATGCCTTAATATTATATTTAGATAATTTAATGATTCCTTGGTAATAGATTCTGGGGCCTCATTCCATGCTATACCCTATAGGAAATATTTTTCAAGATTATGTTCAAGGTGATTTTGGACAAGTATATTTGGGTGATGATGAGCCCTATCCTATTGTTGGAAAAGGAAAAGTAAAGATCAAGTTGTCAAACAAAAATGATTGGATCCTATAGGAGGTAAAACATGTCCCTAATTTAAGAAGAAATTTAATTTCTATAAGAAAAATGGGTAGTGAAGGTTCTATAATCATGTTTATAGACAATGCCTAGAAGATAACTAAAGGTTCATTAGTAGTAGTTAAAGGTGAAAAGGTTGGCATATTGTACTTGTGTACTGGGAACACTTATTCCACATTAGTTGCTACTGATATTGATAATGTAGGGAAAGCTACTATAAATGTTGCAAGAATAGATTCATTTGTTTAGCACCATAGGCTTGGGCACATGAGTAAGAAAAGGATAAAAATACTTCACTCTAAATATCTATTGCCAGGGTTGAAAATTATTGATTTAGAGTTTTGAAAAAATTGTGTTTATGGTAAATAGAAAAGAGTCAGATTTCTCAAAGTTGGAAAAGAGAAGAAGAGTGAGAAGTTGGAGCTAGTGCACTTGGATGTGTCGGGACTAGCTCAGGTATCATCTTTTTATGGCTCTTGTTACTATGTTATTTCATTGATGACTCAAATTGAAAGACATGGGTGTATTTTCTGAAGAAAAAATCTAATGTCTTTGAAACTTTCAATAAATGGAAAGATTTGGTTGAAAATGAGATAGGAAAGAAGCTAAAGTGTCTTAGATTGGATAATGGAGGTGATTACTACAATAATTCCTTTGAATATTATTGTTTTGTTAATGGAATCAGAAGGAAGAATATTGTTCCAAGAACTCAAAAAGAAAATGGTGTGTTTGAGAGGATGAATAAGATAATCATGGAATGTGCAAGGAGCATGAGATTGCATGCTAGGCTACCACTTCATTTTTGGGTAGATGCTATAAACATTGCTGCCTATTTGATAAATAGAGGACCTTCAACTCCTTTGGATAGTGGTATTCTAGAAGAAGCATGGATTGGTAAAAAGATAAATTATTCATTTTTGAAAACTTTTGGTTGCAAAGCTTTTGTCCATGTTGATAAAGAAAAAATAACCAAGCTTGATGCTAAATCTTAGAAATGTACCTTCATTGGATATGGAACAGATGACTATGGTTATTGGTTATGGAATTTTGAAAATCTAAAAATAATTAGAAGTAGAGATGTTATATTCATTGAGAAGGTCATGTACAAAGAATAGTTGCAGGAAAAGAAGCATGAATAGGTCAAAGAAGACTATGTGGTTTTGGATGAGACTCTTGAAAAAGAAATGCCATAGGTATTTAGTGCTTAGCAACAATAGGTTATCCCACAAACTCCTATAAGTGTTAGATGTTCTACTTAGTTGAGTATAGCTCCTGAAAGGTTTTCTCCTTCTTTTTATTCTATTGTATTGACTAATTCTAGTAGATGCCAAACAATAGTGGAAACTGGGCATGAAAGAGGAGATGGACTCCTTGTTAAAAAATAAGACTTGGTACTTAGTCCCTTTACTTGCAGGAAAAAGATCATTTCCTAACAAATGGGTTTATAGGATGAAGGAGGAAGATGGAGGTAAGAAAAGGTATAAGGCCAGACTTGTAGTAAAAGATTTTGCATAGAAAAAGGGTATAGATTTTGATGAAATATTCTCTTGTATTGTAAAAATGACTTCAACTAGAATTTTACTAAGTCTTGTTAAGGCAATACAGGTAGATGCCAAACAATAGTGGAAACTGGGCATGAAAGAGGAGATGGACTCCTTGTTAAAAAATAAGACTTGGTACTTAGTCCCTTTACTTGCAGGGAAAAGATCATTTCCTAACAAATGGGTTTATAGGATGGAGGAAGATGGAGGTAAGAAAAGGTATAAGGCCAGACTTGTAGTAAAAGATTTTGCATAGAAAAAGGGTATAGATTTTGATGAAATATTCTCTTGTATTGTAAAAATGACTTCAACTAGAACTGTACTAAGTCTTGTTCTTGCAAATGACTTGCATCTTGAACAACTACATGTGAAAACAACCTTTCTCCATGGATATTTGGAGGAGGAAATTTACATGTAGGAACCAAAGGGATGTGAGGTCAAGGGTAAGGAGAATTTGGTGTGTAGGTTAAGGAAGAGTTTGTATGGTCTAAAGTAAGCATCCCAGAAATGGTATTTAAAATTTGATAGTTTCATGGCTGGACAAGGTTACCATAGATGCCATTTTGATCATTGTGTATATTTTAAGATATTGGATAATGGGAGTTACATTATTCTGTTACTCTATGTTGATGACATGCTTTTTTTTGGGTCTAATATGCAACATATAAATGAACTTAAACATAAATTAGCAAGGTCATTTGCTATGAAGGATTTGGGTGCTGTTAAGAAAATCCTTGGTATGAGGATCACATGGGACAAGAAAAATAGAAGCTTGAATTTGTCCCAAAGTGAGTATATAAAGAAGGTGTTGAAAAGATTTAATATGAAGGATGCAAAAGTAGTTAGTACACCTTTAGCTAGTCATTTCATATTGACTAAGGAAATGTACCCAAAGGCACAAGAAGAGGTAGATAAAATGTCTAACATCCCATATTAATCAATAGTTGGCAGTCTAATGTATGTAATAGTATGCACATAGATAGATATTGCTCATGCAATGGGAGTTGTCACTAGGTATATGAGTAATCTAGGTATGGAACATTGGAGTTTTGTCAAATGGATACTTTGATATTTGAGAGGTACTACTACAAAGTCATTATGTTTCACAGGATCTAGTTCTTCTCTGAGTGGATTTTTTGACTCTGATCTAATAGGAGATGTTGATACAATGAGTACTAGAGGGTATGTATTTACTATAGGGGGTACTATAGTTAGTTGGATTTCTAGATTGTAGAACTAAAGTTGAGTATGTAGCTACTACAAAAGCTAGCAAGGAGATTATTTGGTTGCAATATTTTCTAGAGGAATTGGGTCAGAACCAAGAAGATTTACCATTGTATAGTGATAGCCAAAGTGTCATTCATCTTGCAAGGAATTATGCTTTTCATTCAATGACAAAGCACATATAGCTCAAGTACCATTTTATATGTTTTGTCTTGGAGGATGGCCAATTATGGCTTGAAAAGATTCATACAAGTGATAATCCTGTAGACATGCTCACAAAGACAATCCATAAGGAGAAGCTAGTTGCTTGCTCAGCTTCTATTGGGCTTCTTGACTGATGATCATGGAGTTTGTTGGTCTGACTTTTTTTGCAGTAAAAATTTTTTTAGTTAAACCATAGAAAAGTCAGATGTTCTATGTCTAAGTGAAGTATAAGGTTTTGGATAAACCATCTGTAAGAAATATTCGCCATATAAGCCCTATATTCATCCCTATTCATAAACGGTCGGGCGCGAAATTTTCAATTTTTAAAAGAAGCGAATATGCTTTCGTATTCCTTTTCCTTTCTCCCAGGTTACCTTTTTTCCTATTTGTCCCAACCGTCAGATCCGATTAGATCTACTGCTGGCGTTACCTCGCTATTGAAAGTTGCATGCTCATTAAGTATAGCGAGATAGCGAGTGATGAGTTTGTAAGCGGTGGGACCATGAAGTGAAGGTGCGGCGATCGGAGATTTGCTTATTAATTGCTTTATTGTGCAGGTACACTTTGCAATTCGCCATAAAAAGGGGGAGAAGGACCCACTAGAATATCTGACATCAGAGCTGGAATGTTGATTTTTCCGGAAGCCCCGCCATCTCGCTATTGGAAATTTCAGATGCTTCACCGTTAGCAAAGTAGCGAGGCCACGTGAAAATCTGAAAATGATGACATTGCATCCTGCTTGTATCATGATTACACCAGGTGGCATGACCAGTCATAAATACCATTGTCAGAATCAGTTTTAATTAACAGAAGTAATTACTGGGTACCCCTTGCGTTTTTCGGCATGGAATCCTTTTAAGTGCCGAAGCTCGCTATCTCGCTATCAAAAATTTCAGATGCTTCACCGTTAGCGAGTTAGCGAGGCCCCGTAAAATGGAAAAATATCAGCAAGATCTTTAATGACGTGTAATGACAGATGACTGTGATAATTTTGACATGTGCCAGCTATGCAGAGATCCGATTCTCATTAATACCTACCTGACTAAATGTATAAGAAATCTGGAACATCAGCTTGAAGTGAATCAACGGAGCTCGCTACCTCGTTATGAAGAGTTGCAAGGAAGATAATTATCGCGACATAGCGAGATGGGCCCACCGCCTTCTTTCTTAAGAAGTCCTGTAGCATATCTTTCGATCATTTCTTGATCCGATCAACGGTTGTCGCCGCCTCGTCATGGCAAGGTGCTTGTTCTTTATGCATAACGAAGTAGCGACATGCTGACACGTGTTCTCCGTCGTCAGTGGGTCTAAAGGTAAGCACCATCAAAAGAAAGAATTATGTACGTGGCAAGCTCTCATTGGGTAATATAACTAACATGGCAAGTATAACTCCTAGTTGTTCTCTTTGTACCGCATGATTGTAGGATCTTTGAAGATCAACGACGCAGTTTTAAATAAAAAATGTAGTGCCACTCTCTGTATTAATTAGACAAGAAAGCTTCGTCTGTGAGAAAAAAAATAGAGTATAATACAGAGAGATTGCATCAGTTTCATTTCACGCGAGAAAAGATTTGAAGCCATTCTTGTGCAGAAGCTATTATTGAAAGAAAAGCGTGCCAAGGTTGATAAGAATTGTCAAGTTATCTGTTCGCTGAAATTTTGCAGGATTTCAAAGGAGAATTGAGACAGAATTCAAGTAAGTAAAACTGCCATCATCTTTGTGAGCTTTTAAGTTTTAAAAAGGATAGCCCAAGATGCCTCCTAAGAAGGGATTTATAGGAGCAGTAAACTACTTGGATAGAAATGTGCATGATGATTTGCTTGAGCTACTTCCTGAGTCCACTGTAGAAACAGTGCAAGTTAAGAGGTTAACCTCACTCAATCCTAGGCTTAGGGTAGCTGATGGATTGTATGATAAGGGTAATTGGGTCCGGGATGCTCAAACAGCTCAGACTGGTTTGAGTTTATTCAAGAAATGGTTTGCAGAGAGAAAGTTATATGCCCCTCATGCCAACATTTGGAATTTTGATCTTGGGAAGCTTGTTGTTCCTAGCGTGTTTATGGATTTTGACTTGCTTGAAGCCATAGCAAAAAACTATGACCAAGCCACTAAGGTAGTGAGGAGAATAGATGGTGAGGCTTTAGTTACCATCAGTCCCGAGGAGATTAGGAAGGTTTTCAGTCTGGGACCCCTCACCATGTATCATGTGCCCATTAATCTGATAGATTTAGAAAAAGAATATATATCCAAGAGGGATGTAGTTAGACAGGGTGCACTGAAAGCCCACATAGGCCGGATTGGAGACCTCCCAACCATAACATCATCTTCTAAAGAGCCCTTCAAGAAATCATGTTTTAATGCCAGGGCAGTGGAGATATATAGGACCCTGTGCAGAGTCTTCGGAGAGGGCGAAGAAGATTTTATTCCGGTGAGCTTCATGTATATGATCACCCAAATCTCTTCTTTTGGTGTGGAAATAATTTTTGATTTTGCGTCTTACTTGGCAAATGAAATCCATCATGGATTGGTGGGGATTGCACAGGGCAAGGTGGAAAAGGTTTGGGGTCAGTATTCCTTACTGATGCATATGTTTCTTTTTAAAGGGGCCACTTATTTTGGTAAAGAAATGGTTTTAAATAGGAAACAAGAAGGGGAAGCACTACCAGTCCAATTATGGAGTGCAGACATGACCTGGGAAGCAGAAAATGCCAGCTTCGTTAGATTTGATAGGCACTTTGCCTCCAAACTAAGGTGCCTCTTATTGAGTGACAATCCCAGAATCCCTAAGGCATTAATGCACCTTGTTAGGCCTATGGACAAAACCCATAATCTAAAAGTTTCACATAATTGTTATCCCATATTCAGTCTCAACGGTCATCAGGGTCTATGGTTTCAAAGGAACACCCCATGTGTTACCCTATCAGGTACCTTTAAAGGTAGGGATAGCTGAATTTTTGTGGCAGTTGGGAGGAGTGGAGGTGGCCTTTTTGCACAAAAGGGGGATAGGATCAATTTTTCCTACTTGTACTATAGCCCACCAGTTTGTGATAACTAAAGAAGGGTGGGTCTTTCTCCATAAATTTTTGGATCAATACAAAATGGCAGTGTCTCACTCTCGTTTTTGTGATACAGAAGGTTTCTTTAACTCTGCCCTTAGGTTGAGAATCAAGCTTCGTCCATTTCAGCATGAATTCTATTTTCCTGAAGATATAATAAGAAATGAATACTCTCTCCATGAGCAAGAAATTAAGAAAGAAAAATGGAGAGTCTATTCAAAAGTTTTGGAATTCATTAATTGTTTTGATAAAAATTTCAGTCCTCTTAGTAATGCTGCAAACAATGCAGATAAAATACATAAGCTCATGAGTAATTTCTCTGAGATAATGGAGGTAATGAATGAGAAGAAACAGCATTTTATTAATTCTTTTTCAGATAAAACCAGAGAAATTATGAGAAAATTGGGTTTCACTCCCAACATTGGAATAGGTCCACTGGTGGTACGGAAGAAAATAGGATATACTATTGTCCGACAGCAGGTGCCCGTTGTGCACAAAGAAAAATAGATGGTTGGATCCACCAGCACTGTCCTAGAAGAAAGACCCCCTGAACCTTTCCCCAAAAGAAGGAGAATAATAAGGGAGGAAGAATCCCCTGATGAAAGTGGCTCACCTTCTCAAACCCCAATAAGAGTTGAGGAAGAACAACTCACCAATGAGCAATTCGAACAAATGGGGTCACAAGGAGAAATTTTTGTTACACAAGCAGAGATTGATGAAGGGAACCCTCAGGAAACCCCTGTACCAAGTTTTGAATTAACTACAGCAGATTTCAGAGGAAGGGAATTGGACCCTGTTTTGGAACAAGCCAGTCAGCATTTTTTGTCTGATAACAATTTTGTAAGATCTAGGGCTTTCCATCAGTTTGCGTGGAGAGTAAACATGCACATTTTTGAGCAAAGGTGCAATAGTATGAGAGCAGAACATCCAGAAATGGATGAGACCTCCATTCAAAATCTAATAAAGGAACAAATGGTTCAAGAGTTCCAAAATATAACCCCTGATGAGGGAAGACAGATGGTAAAAAATGCTAATGTTTTATTATTGCCCAATTGGGACATTGCTGATGCATTAATTTTTAATTCTGTTTCAAATAATTTAGGCCTCCAGGATCCAAGTAAAGAGGAATTCTTGGGTACAACATTCAACAATGATCAAGCTGCCCTTGTTATGTGGTCCCTGAGAAGAGGATCCAAAATTACTTCATCACAGCCTGATGATTCAGGATTGACAGGGAGTATCATTGTAAGAAGAGTTGCTGACACTTCCAATGTACAGGCAGCCCACATGAATGTGGATTATTCTAAATTTGCCCTGGCTACTGCAGAAAGAGAAGAGAGGGAAATGATGGATATGCATAATAAATATGAACTAGTGGTGGAAGCCTATAATCAAGAGGTAAAGAGGAGAATTGAGTTAGAAAACAGGGTATCTCAATTGGAAAAGGTACTTGGAAAGAGAAAAGTGGGAGAATCCAGTACACTAAGAATTGCATATCCCCCACAGTCATCAGTGGGATTAACCCCTATTATTGAGATACCTGACACCCCTGAAAGACCCCAATTCTATACTGCAGAGGAATTTGAAGCAGAAAAAACCAAATTGCATGAGTGGCAGATAGAATTTAGAAATCAGCAGGAAGAGAAATGGAGGCAGGGTGTGACATACTTGAGGGATAAAATACAATGGTCAAATTTTTATGACCAGTTGACAAGGATTGTAGCCCTCATAGATGAGTTAAATAAAGAAAAGAATGGACTAGACCCTTTTGCACAGAAGTGGAGACAGAGGAATAATGATGTTACAATTATTTGTATATCTGCAGTTCAAATGCCTTACCATCAGGTTGAGAAGATTTTTGATTTATTGAATCAATTAGATAATTTTGAAAATAAAAGAGATTCTTTACAGAGGAAATTGACACTCTGTTTTTCAAGATATATTGCTAAAAAATTCACCCTATTTCCTTGTGCCTTAGAATCTGTTGATACAGTAAAGGAAAAGGACAAATGGAAAAAGGAAATGGACAAATTATTTGATAACAGAATAACAAACATCATCAGTGAGACTAGCTATTGGTTTTGGGCAAAGACAAATGAAGAGCTGGTAAAGATACAATTTTATTATGCTGATATAAGAAAAGAATTCGATGATTTAGAAGAAAATGCCAATTCTTTAATAAAGATACAAAGAGAAACCCTAAGTTTTGATTGGCCAGATGATGATACTTTCAACAGATGGAAAGATCAGTTTAGTGAACAGATGTCAGGAGAGGATGACGAGGAAGATGTAAGAGTAATAGTTACTCTTGTAGTCAGCAATGATGACATAGAAAATCCCCAGGTTAAAGTGATTTTGCATGTAACAGAAGATGATACATCACTTGCAGACCTTATGGGTATGTACTCTGAAGATGAGGAATGATTGCGAGAGCAGATCATAACAACCAAGAAGCATAACAGAAAGGGACCCGCCAAGAAGTGCTGTTGTAATCAACCTTTCTGTTATTCTTGTTTTTTGTTTTTCAAAAGAAGGACACCTGTCACCTACTGTAGCCTAAAGCTTGTTGCATCTCACGTTATTTAAGTGAGATCCCAAGGCTAAAGACGGGTCCGAATTTGGTTTTCACTAAGTATTGTGCTTAGTTCTTTTTTGGTCCAAACATTTTTGGAAAAGAAAGATATAGTATACTTTTTCTGTCAAAATTTCTGAGATATGGATGAATGTAGAAAGAACTGTGCTTCTTCTGTGAAGGTTTTTCTGGGTCTTTTGTAAAGGATATATCATTTTCAAAGGAAATGAATACAAATTATGAACTGTCCCCATATCTGTTCTTCTCTGAATTTTGTCTCCTTTTTAATACTGAGTTACCTTAATGTTGTGTGAGTAAAAGCTTGTGCAATTGATTGCAATTTAGTAAGATTGTACATCCATTTGTTATCGCTGTTAATTCAATGGATTAAGTAAAGGCTTTGATGAATGTGATGAGGTTGCTTGGGTGTTAATAAGGATTTTTGAATGATAAATTCTGGTAAGAATTGCTGATGAAAATTCGTTGCAAGGCAACAAATTAGATCCAAGAATTTACTTGACTCTGAATTCCCAATGGATTAGGCACTGATCGAAAGTATTTCAGCCAAAAGAGAAGTATATTATAACTAGCTTTTTTCAAAATACATCATAAAATCAATTTTCATTTATCTTTCCTGTAAGATTTTCAAAGTCGGCCAACACTTGCCTGCCTAGATTGTTTTAGCTTCATTTAGCCATTGTTGTTGGAAACATCTGCAGAGCTATAGAAGATTTCTTGGCCATATCTGTTCAAGGGATGTGTTTATCAGTTATTTACCTATATGTTTGAAGATTTAGAGATGAGAATCAAAATGAAACTAAGGATAATTCTCATACAATTATTCCATCTTTGAACCATCCCCGGGTGCACCCACCCTGGTTTTACAGAGCCAAAAGAGTAGAAAACCGTCTAAGGTTTTGTTGAAGTTGGGCCCTAATACTTTGCATATGCAAGTGATAATGAGAATTGGCTATTCTTTAGGTTGTGTATGTACTGATATCTAGGTACTAAGCCTTTTTGTCGCTTAGTAGTTTTAGTACTGTTAACATCAAAATAAAACTCCAACAGAGTTAATATACAACAAAGGATTTTATCTAGTGGGAGCCCCATGTGGTAGCGATATTGCTACAAGATCAATCTCCAAGTGGGAGATTTTTGTCTAGGGTGGAATCTAATCAATCCCCAAGTGGGTGATTGTTAGTTTGTGGTGACTGATCAAAGAAGTATTGTACATACTTAATAATTCTTTGGTGATTGTCAAATACTAACACTAAAGAAGGTTCTAGATCATGATCAATGATCTAGATTTCTCCCTTTTTCTGCTTAATCCTTCCATTTTTCTAATTGGTTACACTTGTTGATATGTGGTGACTAATTAGGAATGTACTGTACACTTTTCATAATTCTTAAAAAAATAATTGGGCCTATTTTATCGATAATTCTAGGCTGACATGTTGTAATTAATTATAACCCTAAAGTGACAAAAATCATGTATAAAAAAAGGATTAGGGTTAGGGATTTCATAAGGTGTGATGCAATAATTGCTTCTTGTGGTGATATTAAGAGGGATTACAAATTGTAATCAGGTTGTAATCACTACATAGTAATAATATTGGACTCCTTGTTTGGTAGACATAGCCTAGGGATTGTGTGAACCACATAAATCTTGGTGTCTTGTGTTCTTTGCTATTATCATTTTTCTAATATTGGTTATATCTATATGTAATTGTTATTTGTGTCTATGGTTAATCCTAACAATACTACCATCATAGGGATTAATGATTAGTGAAGAAACACGTAAAAAAATCCTTAGTTTTCTCAATAGTCATTAGATCATGTATAGAAATTGGCCAAAATGGTTTACGTTAGTATTTGTGCCATTCCAAACACATATACCAAAACTGGTTTACTTGGCACAAAAATACTTTGACACTTGGTCATGACTAAGACTCATGTTTTTCCTTGGCTTCTGAATGCTTGACACTAATTATGTAACTTGGCATGAACTAATTTTGTTTAGCTCAGTGTCTTCTAACTTATTTGGCATAAGCTATCACTCAATACATATAGTGGTGCTTGGAAATTGAAGACTTTCTCAACTCAAACCAAAATGTAAACGAGTCGAAATACATAATTTGACCTTAAATGGGTGGCTTAGTCACAGTGATGACTGACCAACTCTGCCTAGGAAATGACAAAGTGTTTGACACTAATATACAACATGACTTGAAGATCAACACAAAGTACTATTCAAATGAGTATATATTTTTTTTTTAAAAGGCTAGACTAAACAAATTGACATCCAACATCAGTACATTAGTGATTTGGTTCATGAAGGTTTGGTTGAACTTTTATATTGTTCTTTCGTAACACAAATTGCTAATATATTAAAAAAATCCTTTTTGGTGATCGCTTCTAGACACTTCAAAGTTTGCTTGGTATTTGACTAGTTAGAATAATATCCTAATAACACAAGGATTGGACACCCTTAAACAATGATTCAACATTTCTGAAATTCATCATGTTTCTACTTAGAACATCATGCTAGACTCATTTAATGTATCAATCCAAGAATGTGAACTTGAGATAATGACTGCAAAGTTTATGCTTTAGTTCTTCTCAATAGTCATCACTACTAAGGTAAAAGAAGTTGCTATAGGAAACATATACTTAGAAACTGAACTTACAAATTAATTCTCGTCTTGAAGGAAAAACATAACAGTAAATAAATAATGCTTTGAAGTAAACCTATGCTATAGGATACAATCAGTGGTTCTACTACCAGTGGCTGCAGGAACAACACTACTTAACAACTCAAAGGGAGCTTAACTAAATTCTACTTAAGCATGAACAAGGAATTCACCTCCCATGTGGGCCCCTACAAAAGTATGAATGAATTATAACTGAAAGATTGAAGTGAAAAACTATCAAATATTCATTCAATAAAACATGGACACAATATAGAATATCATAATACTTTACTCCACTGCTTGATTACAACATGAATTTCTCACAACATCTAACTAGCCTAGAAACATAAGTTCCAACTTATTTAAAGGATACTAGGAAAAATAGAACACCTAGAAACTAGGTCTTCCATTACATAGCATAACAACTTTTAGTTTTAGGAGTGACAACATCATTTATGCAAGAAGATAAGCCACATTCAATGCTTTAGAAATATAGGAACACTCAACAACTAGACTGTCTTGGACTAAACCAGCAATTGCAAAGTGATTGAAGGAGTGGAGCTATAGTGAACTTTGAAATAGTCACCTTCCTTGAAAGACCCACCCATCCTTTAGCCCACGCTCCTTGCTTGACTTATTCTTCCTACAAAAGGCTAACGCAACAAAATCCAAAACACAAATCCAAGTCATAGATCATAATAAGTTTTTCCAATTTTAATGTAGCCTTGTCACACAACTACACGAGGTCTACCCATTAAAGTTAGAGAAGAAATATACTAGATTTA
Source organism: Cupressus sempervirens (assembly GCA_028749045.1). Lineage (NCBI taxonomy): Eukaryota > Viridiplantae > Streptophyta > Pinopsida > Cupressales > Cupressaceae > Cupressus > Cupressus sempervirens. Next base: position 168,985,086 of record CM053793.1, read on the forward strand.
CCATGACATTCATTAATCTAGATATATATTCAGTATTGTCTTTAAGTTTCATAAGCATCAAATATACATATAGTTAAAACTTATAAACATAAAAGACTGTATCATGTTTATGAAACACTATAAGATATTCAAGTTTGTACTTAGAAAATCATAAACAAAACACCCTATAAACTTGACTCACTAGTATTCTTGAAAATATTCATTATGGAGAGAAAAATGTGATAATGAATGATTTATTTGTATCTTTTTAATATTTTTCATTGGAGAAGAGAATGAAAGATCATTGCATTCATTTTTTTAACAATTTTAAATTTTGTTTAGTTAGATATTCAATTTTAGAACATCATGATCAATTATATCTTACAGATGAATGTTTTATCATTCAATTCAATTCTTTGAATGGTGTATAAATAAAAATTCCTTTCAAATGGTCAAATATAGTGAATTTATTAGAGTTGATTTATTTTGTATTCATGATCTTTATAGATCATCAAAAGTTTTTTTTTTCCTTCTAAGTGATACCTTCACCCAAGCCTTCATTCTTTTGTCATGGTAAATAAGTAGGATTTCAAAATTTTCACCATTTCTCAATCTATTTAGAATTCATTGAAATAATACCAATATCTAAGGTATTCAACTAATTCTTATTTTATTTTTAGCATTTCCATTGAGTTTCGTGAGTTTTTAAGGCCAACTAATTTGAAAATTTTTGTTATAGTTATTTTTTTTATAATGGGAATGGTGCATTGCATCCTATTCTAGTAAGAACATTATTTGGATTATAAAACCCCACACTCACTGTCATTCTACCATGACATTACTAAATCGTTTTACTCATTTTGAAACCAACACATAGCTTTATTCAATGACCTTATAATATTTCATTTTACAAATAATTTATGAGATTAAATTATAATCCTACTCTCCAATTTCCTGTTTGAATGGTTTTCTCTGTCGTCAGAGTGTTGCCTACTCCGAAATACAAATAGACAACATTGAGTAACTTTGGTTCTAATTCACCATACTATAGATGACTATAATGAATGGAAATTAGATGTAACTAAAACTAAAGAGAAAATAATGTATTTTACAAGCTACTTCTAGCTACTATCAATTTCAACCAAGCTTGAAGACTCAAAATAATTTCTCTCTTCGAAGAATCTCTCTTCACTTTTCCTATTGTGGTTCTTGGAAATGGCTCTTTCTATGGGAAGAACATCCTTGGAGACTTAAGCCTATTTATACAAAGAACAAACCATTTAAACTTTCATTTTGAAGGCATGGGAAAAAAATCCAATAGTAAATTCATGAAAATAAACTGAAATATCAATTAAAAAACATACACAGTTGATTCTAGATACAATCTTGTCAATCATGTCCCTATTAAATATTTTCCAACATATAGCATTATGATATAAAGAATATAAACACATAATCTACAACATTTAGACATGTTGACAGGAGAGGCATACCCAAAAAGTCTATCCTATTTACAAACTAATTCTAATAGCATTGGGGACAATTTTTTGTGCTCATTCATGGCTACATTGTTGAGCATTGCAAAAATTTGATGTTTTGAATGCCAACCATCCCTTAGCTGGATGCATGTAGTAACAATTTCAATAAACCTCAAATTTGGGATTCCAATAATCATAGCTGCCAAACTCCCTAGATGTTGTAGTAGGATTTTCTCCACCTATGATGGTAGAAAAATATTCACTAGCACATACACGAAATAGATGAAAACCATCTTCAAAAATAAATGAAAATTATGATGTAGCAACTAAAGTTGAAGTGATTGCATTTGAAACAACTATAGTTTTTGTAGATGAGAAACTTTAAAATAACCAAAAAAAGCCCAAATAAATTGAACAGAGCTAAACATATCCTAATCAATAATAGAACAAACTACCTCAATAGAACAAGATGATTTTATGGGTGCAATTTTATAACAGAGGATGTTGTTATAAGTTAGCATTACTCACAACCATTACCAAGCCATTCCAAGTTTTTGAAAAAGAACACAAAATCAAGATATCCCTTCTTCAAAAAAATTGACATTTACAGAAGATAACTAACTAATAATAATATTAAACTCATTCAAATAATCTGTAATAGATCCACCTTCTGCCATCTTCATATTAACTAAATACTTCATAAGAAATACCTTATTTGAAGTGGAGGGCTTTTCATACAAATTCTCTAGGGTTTGCATCAACTTTTATGTCGTCTTTATTTTTGTAATGTTAAATGTCACCAATGGTGCCAGGCATAATTGAATGCATCCAAGTGCCTTTCTGTCTAAAATCTCCCAGTCCTCATCTTTCATAGTTCCCTATTTCTTTGTTTTTCCTTTGAATGGCTTCCATAAATCCTTCTAAGAAAGATAGTCCTCCATTTGCATTTTCCATAACTAAAAATTTTTTCCATTAAAATTCTCAACCTTGAGCTTACCCTCACCTTCCATCACTCCCACTCAACCATGAAAGCTTCCTATAGAGAATCACCAAAAACATGATGATGGTCTGGGTAAAATATAAAATGATGAAAGTATTGCTCTGATATCACTTGTTAGGATTAACTTCAGATAGAAATATCAGTTACATGCAAATATAACCAATATCAAAAAAAATAGATTGCATAGAAGAAAACACAAGACACAAAGATTTAACGTGGTTCACCCAATCCCTAGGCTACATCCACCAAAATCAATTCCAATATTATTATTATCTAGTGATTACAATCTGCAATCCCTTACTGCTCAATACTACCATAAGAAGTTACAATATTTCTATATATTATGAAATCTCTAACCCTAACCTTTTTGTACAAGATTTTTATTGCTTACAAAATTAGGACTAGAATAAGTCATCCAATAGAAATATAGAAACCGACACCTTTTATAGTATAAGGTCATTTTTGGCTTCGGTGAAGCCTCCATCTCCAAGATGTTAACTCTCAAGTAGTTAGACTTCTTCTAAGAGAACAAAGCTCTGATACCAATTTTTGGAAGTCTATTGGTAAAGTAAGATACTGAGAAGGGGAGAGGAGGATCAAGATCTATAAATTTTTTCTCTTTTTGAAACAAATCAAATGCATTCACCTTTAACCCATTTCATATTAACATCATGAATCATATAACCATAAATTGGAATAGATCTAACTATGCATCACATCCATAAGAATCAAAGTAAATGTAAACACATAACACAAAATATTTTGTTACCTAGAAACCCTCCAAGGTGAAGGTAAAACTGGGGTGAGAATGACACCCACAAATCTTCACTACTATGACAATAAAGTTTGCCTATTAAGGCTACAATGTTTGATTACTTCTGGTGATCTATCCTGTAAGGAGTCTATTCTACTAAGAGATTACACAACTTATTCAGTCTACCTTGGTTAATGGATTTAAATTTACAATGAAGTAGCACTCTGTTAGGATATTTATATAGGCCTGTTAGGACCACTCTGTTAAGAGATTTACCCCGATTCACTTAATAGAATGTATTAGTACGTAATCCTTTGATTAGCACATTGATGTTTGATTTTTGGTCTCCTCTCTCCAATTATAATATAATCTCCTATAAGATAAACTTTGTTATGTCCTTCATTGCTAGGTTTCTTTTCTTGGTCTTTTCTTCTAACCATCAAACATATCCACTTTCTTACATACATTTTTATCTTCTCTCTCTCTCTCACACTCATCTATCTGATTTAGGGTTTAGACCCTCCTTAAATATCCAACTAAAGAAGTTTCTACATCATGATAAACTATACAGATTTCTCCCTTTTTCTACTTAATCCTTCCATTTTTCTAATTGGTTACACTTGTTTATATGCTTTGACTGATCAGGAATGTACTGTACACTTTTCATAATTCTTTTTAAAAATTGGGCCTATTTTTTTGGTAATTTTTGGCCGATGTGTTTTATTTTATTATAACCCTAAATCAAAAATCTTGTATAAAAATATTCTTAAGGTTAGGAATTTCATAAGGTGTGATGCGATAATTGCTTCGTCAGATAGTATAGAGTTGTAAGGGATTATAGAGTGTAATCAGGTTATAATCACTGTATAGTAATAATATTGGACTCTATTTTTTTTGAACATAGCCCAGGGATTGGGTGAACCATGTTAAATCTTGGTGTCTTGTGTTCTATTTTGTTATCATTTTTTTGATAATGGTTATATTTAATCCAAACAATACTACCTTCATAGGGATTAATGATCTCTGAAAAAAATACATAAATAACTCCTTAGTTGTCTTAACAATCATTAAATCATGTATAGAAGTTGGCCAAAATAGTTTACATAAGTGTTTGTGGCATTCCAAACACATATACCAAAACCGGTTTACTCGGCACACAAATACTTTGATGCTCAGTCATGACTAAGACTCATGTTGTCCCTCAGTTACTGAGTGATTGACATTAACTGTGTTACTTGGCATGAACCAATTCTATCTAGCTCAATGTCTTCTAACTTACTCGGCATAACCTATCATTAGATACATATAGCAGTTCATGGCAATCGAAGACTTGCTCGATTCAAAGTGAAATGTGAACAAGTCCAAATATATAATTTGGCCTTTGTTGGGTGGCTTAGTTGCAATGATGACTGACCAACTCTGCCTAGGAAATGATGAAGTGTTTGACACTAATAGGCAATATGACTTAGAGATAAACACAAAGTACTATTCAAATGAGTAAAAAACTTATTTTTTAAAGGCTAGACTAAACACATTGACACCCAACTTCACTACATTCACAACTTGGTTCATGAAGGTTTGGTTGAACTTGTATATTGTTCTTATGTAACACAAATTGCTAATATATTAAAAGAGTCCTTTTTGGTGATTGCTTCTAAACACTTCAAACTTTGCTTTGTATTCTTGACAATATTCATTATGGAGAGAAAAAGTGATAATGAATGATTTATTTTTATCTATTTAATATTGTTCATTGGAGAAGAGAATGAAAGATCATTGCATTAATTTTTTTAACAATTTTAAATTTTGTTTATTTAGATATTCAGTTTTAGAACATCATGATAAATTATATCCTATAGATGAATGCTTTATCATTCAAATCAATTCTTTGAATAGTGTATAAATAAACATTCCTTTTAAATGGTCAGATATAGTGAATTTATCAGAGTTGATTTATTTTGTATTGATGATCTTTGTAGATCATCAAAAGTTTTTTTTCCCTTCTAAGTGATACCTTCACCCAAGCCTTGATTCTTTTGTCATATTAACAAGCAGGATTTCAAAATTTTCACCATTTCTTAGTTTATTTAGAATTCATTGAAATAATACCAGTATCTAAGGTATTCAACTGATTCTTCTTTTATTTTTAGCATTTCCATCAAGTTTCATGAGTTTTTAAGGCAAACTAATTTGAAATTTTTTGTTATAGTTATTATTTTTTTAATGGGAATGGTGTATTCTAGGTTGCATCCTATTCTGGTAAGAATATAGTTTTGATTCTAAAACCCCACACTGCCATTCGACCATTACATTGCTAAATTGTTTTAGGCATTATGAAATCAACATATAGCTTTATTCAATGACCTCACAATATTTCATCCTACAAAGAATTTAAGGGATTGAATTATTATCCTACTCTCCAATCTCATGTTTGAATCGTCTCCTCTATTGTCAGAGTGTTTCCTACTCCAAAATTCAAATAGACGACGTTAAGTAACTCTGGTTCTAATTTAGCATACTCTAGATGACTATAATGAATGGAAATTAGATGCAATACTGTATTCTACACGATGCTTCTAGTTGTTGTCAATTCCGAACAGGGCTGAAGTCTCAAAATAATTTCTCTCTTCATTTTTCCCGTCATGGTTCTTAGAAATGGCTCTTTCTGTGGGAAGAACATCCTTGGCGACTTAAACCTATTTATTTAGAGCACAAACCATTTATTTTCATTTTGAAGGCGTGGGAAAAAAGTCCAATTATAAATTCATGAAAACGATCTGAAATATCAATTAAAAAACATACACAGTTGATTCCAGATACAATCTTGTCAATCTTGTCCCCATTAATGATATTCCAACTTATAGCATTATGATATAAAGAATATAACCACATAATCTACAACTTTTAAATATGTTGATAGGAGAGGTGTATCCAGAAAGTCTGTGGTGTTTACAAAACAATTGTAGCAGCATTGGGGACAATTTTTTGTGCTCATTCATAGCTAAATTGTTGAGCATTGCAAAATTCTGGTGTTTCGAGTGCCAACCATCCCTTAGCTAGATGCATGCAGTAACAATTTCAATAAACCTTGGACGTGGGAGTCCAATAATCACAACTGCCAAAATCCCTGGATGCTATAGTAGGATCTTCTCCACCTGTGATAGTAGAAAATTATTCACTGGCACATATGAAGTAGATGAAAACCATCTTCGAAAATCAATGAAAACTATGATCTAGCAAGTAAAGCTGAAGTGCTTTCGTTTGAAACAACTAAAGTTTTTGTAGATGAGAAACTTTAAAAAGAACCCAAAAAAGCCCAAATGAATTGAGCAGAGCTGAACATATCCAAATCAATAATGGAATAAACTGCCACAATTGAACATGATGATTTTATGTGTGCAATTTTATAACAGAGGATGTTATATAAGTTGGCATTGAGCTTCAAGAGAAACACTCACCTTGGAAGGATAAACATTTTCTCCATCACTTTTAATCATGTCTTTAGATTGGCCAAGAAGCCATAATCTGCCCTCTTCATCAATCCATCCTTGATCCCTTAGATTTAGCCATCCATTTTCACTCAATGTTGTTGTGCACGAATAATTTTGGTCCCAATACTTCAACATCACATGTGGGCCTCTTTTCAATATACTCCCCCCATTATATAAGTTATTGGCTTCAATATATTTATCACTACGTTCTATCTATATATCCACATGAGAAGCAGGATTTCCCACACAAACTCCTATTCGATGATCTTGAAAATTATTTTGATCGGCTGGATCCATGGAATAATCCTATATTTTGGTAAAATTGACTTGTTGAATGATTGGATCGTGGGCAAAAGTGAAATTCATTAAGGATCATGCCTTTCTCATACCTTTTTTAAAATAATAACAAACAAGAGTTTAGAAAAAGTAGAATTAGGTCTCCTTAGGAAGTATTATGAAATAGATCAACTGATGCAACCACATGAATGAAAATAACATGACAGAAAGGTTAATAGAAATCATTAAGTGGGAGAGTTTTAAATGATTTTGTCATTTCCCTTTCCTTTTATTAAAGCAGACTGTAAACTAACCATAAGCCAAAAGGATCTGAGCTTTTGGAAAAATTTCAGTGACTCTCTTGATAAGTTGGGGTGACAGGCTTCCAACTCTATTAAGTATCTTCTCAACACTTGAAAAGCATAGCGTTGATTCTCCTTTATTTCTTTTATTAAAGAAGGATGAGGGATAGACAATTAGCAATGTCCAAATTAGATTTATTCCCAAAAGTTCATTTTTAGCCTTTACAAACATTATAGTTATACAAAAGTAACAAACATAGAAAGCAATTTTTCAAGTACAAACATTATAGTGATATATGTGGTTAGTATTTGATCTTCCTGTTGACAATATAGCTCAGGTTCATGTTCTATGGGGAATCTTTGCTCGACAAATGTTCCTTTTGATCAACACTTGGGTTTGGTTCTAACTTGTGTGCAACCACATTTTCCAAAAGATTACCAGTGACTACATCTCTTCTTACTATGACTTTACTACATTCTGATAAAACCTTTTATTTCTACTAGGTTTTGACAAACAAAAGAAAGCCAATTTTGCCAAGAGATTTTGAACTCTGGAATGGTTTGAATAAAACATTTTAATTTTGATGTTTCTAGTAAGAGAATTCAGTTAGGCAAGTAAAAGTAATTATTAGCATACCTTGAATTGATGCAAAATGTAACTAGTGTTAGAGGAACAACCAATAGAGGGCATTCGTACAATTCCATACAAGTTGTTACAACATCAATTTGGTAGGAAATCTGAGTTATTTTTATTGATTTGAATGCAAAAATACATGATTATACCTACCACCCACTTGAAAGGGCTTATGTAGTCATCCTCAATGGTCATAATAATATTTCAAACCATTTATGGTCATTAGGAATCAATTTACAAGATTATGCATTTTTTGCTTAAAAGTTGGTAGTTCCAACTTCCCCTCCATGGCTCTCTTATCCATGGACTTGAGAGCATTCAACAGAGGTCTTTGTTCTGTAGGCATGTCACCATCTTCCTCATGATCTTCAGCCTCAATATTCTGGTCTTCTTCAGATTGTGCCCCTTTGTTCTTATCTAACTTGCTTTCAAGTTCCTTCAACCTCTTTGCTAGAGCAACATTAGTTGCCCTTTGTTCTCTTTTGATTTTTGCAAGTTCAACATTGGTTACCCTTGTAGGTATTTCTTCTTCTCTTGTAAGAGACATGACTCTGATACCACTTGATACAATGGAACTTGGCGAAGTAGTCCTTTTTCAATAACTAGTCCTTAGATCCCCTTCCTTGAAGATATGCCAAACAAAAGTGTCCTTTTATCTTCCCAAATGTGCTTAATCACTAATCACAAGTGCTCAAGAGGATGTTAGGTTATCACAAGCAACCCCCTAAACTAGGAAATCCTAATCACAAGGTAGATCCCTCAATCTAGAAAACCTATCCCAAGTTTCCCAAACATGCACAAACTGACAACTTTTTGACACAAGACCCCAAAATGAAAAATAAGACCAGGGGAGACTCTAGGATGGACTTTTAGTCTATTTAGGTCTAACACAAGGTGGAATGATGGTTAAAACCAAACTATGCAACATTTATCATATGGTTGCTTCATAAATCCACCATATTAGACTTGTAACCCTTTTTCATGAAAAATATGACTTAAGTTCAACAATATCCACATAACCCTAAGTTTATATCACACATTAAAGTACCCTTTTGGGTTTACTAAACATACCCAAACACCGAGACATGAAGATACAAAAAAAGTAGGGTTTTCCCAATTTCTACCCTAGGTAATTAGCCCCATTAGGTCTCCAAATACAAAGGAGATATACTTTGCAAAGACCAAAAATTCAAACCAATGATTGGAACATGAAGGAACAAGAATAAACATATGCCAAACCTAATTTCAAGACCTAGTGTCACTTCTAGAGTGGGTTATGGGAGATTTCTATTAGCCACCTACACATACAAGTCTATGACCAAGAACATTTTAAATTTCATAATCCACAATTGGATTTCACCAGAGTCTATCAAATTCCCATTGTGAAATCTTGAGATATGGTAAATTATTTGTTAAACCCTAGGTATGACAAGATTTCTATATAACTTCTACAAAAATGCAGATATCTTGAGTTAGGAGATTGATCAAAACCTCAAAAAAAGTGCATTGGAAATATGATTCATCCACCTTTCTAAAAATATAGGTTAGATACCCTAGTGTTTCCATACAATTCTATACACATTGTTACAACATCAATTTGGTAGGAAATTTGAGTTATTTTTATTGATTTGAATGTAAAAGTACATGATTGTACCGACCACCTACCTAAAAGGGCTTATGTATTCTGCCCGAATGTTCATAAAAGAATTTAAAACCATTACTAGCTATTGGGAATCAACTTACAAGATTTTGCAATTTTTTCTTAAAAGTTGCTTGATAACTTTTGAGCAATTTTTGCATTTTATGTAACTTTTGCAAATTGTGAACAAAATATGTTCAAACCTTAACTAAATGATCCAACAAGGATCAAAACATGCCAAAAACACAAAAACATAAAATATCATAAGATTTTAAGCTATTTGACCATATTTGACCATAGTTGACCAAGGGCTTATTATTATGCCAATCTTGGAACTAGGCCTTACAAGTATGTCCAAATGCTTAGATATTAAAACTAACCTATCCTATGGGTACTTTGGACTTTGAAAGTTCTTAATTTGATATGGGAGCTCTCGCACCATACTCTTCTTGACTTTTTGTGCTCAAGTTCATACTTAAGGTTAATTGTTCCATAGAGGTGCCATGTTGTTTGATTTGATCCTTTGTCATCCATGTTGCATCAATGTTAGGGACTCCCTTCCATTTCACTAGATGCTACATGTACTTGTTATGCCTTGTTTGTTTCAAAAACTTGGTATCCAATATTGCTTCAAACTCAACTAGCTTTGTTTGAGGGGGATTAGTGACATAATCTTCATCCATTTCAGTTTTATGACCCTATTCAGTTGTTGAACCTATCAAACCTTTATCAGAAGCAAGGTTTACAACATTAAAAGTGGAGAGATCTTCTCATAGGCATTCTCACCCTTTTTGTTGAGTATAGAGCATGTCTCAACCTTCTTTATGTGAATTTTTATATACCTACCCTTAGGTACTCTCTCTTTCCTCATGAATGCCCATACATTGTCTCCAATTTTGAAATGAACTTCCCTTCTTCTCTTGTCTGCTTGTTCTTTGTACTTCAAGGAAAATTTCTGCAATGCTTCTTTCACTTCATGTTGCACCTTGGTAATGAGCTCTACAAGTTCCTCTCCTTATGCACTGACCTTAAAATCAGATTGTAATTGAACCAAATCCAAAGGACCTTTGGGATAGACTGCTTGGAAAGGAGTATTTCCAATAAACCTATTCATGGAGTCATTGCAGGAAAAAATTTCTTGGGGTGAGAGCACATCCCAACTTTGAACATGTTTCTTAGTTAGGCATCTTAGGAGGTTTCCTAGTGAACTATTCACCACTTTAGTCTTCCCATCAGTTTGTGGGTGATAGGTAGGGCTATAGGTTAGATTAGTTCCCAAATTTTTGAAAAGTATTCTCCAAAAGTGCCCTTGAAACTTTACATCTTTGTTTGATACAATGTTTTGGGGTATTCCATGGATTCTGATTACTTCTTTAAAGAAATGATGTGTATTGTGGGATACATCATTGGTGCTTTTGTAGGGTACAAAGTAGACCATCTTGTTGAATCTATCCACTATGACAAACACACTATCAAATCCTTTTTTAGTTCTAGGCAGACCCATTACAAAATCCATTGAAATGGATTCCCAAGGCCTTTTGGGAATTGGCAAAGGTTGATAAAATCCTTAGTTTGTAGATAATCCTTTGGCTTGTTGGAAAATGGTACATGTTTCAATGCATTTCTTAACATCATTTCCCAACTTTGGCCAAAAGTAACTCCTCTTTAATATGTCTATTGTCTTTTCTATTCCAAAGTGACCACCTAAGCCACCACAATGCTTCTCCCTTATGATTTTTCTCCTCATGGAACATGTAGGAATGCATAGTTGACTCCCCTTAAATAGGAGTCTATTCTGAATCAAGTATTCAAAAAAATTAGTATGGTACTTGTGCACCATTTTTATGCATACGTCAAATGCTTCTCCAAAATCTAGATCACCTACATACAAATGTTTTAGTGAGTCTATTCCCACGCTCTAGATTTGAACTTCTCCAACTAATCCCACTCTTCTTTTAAGGGCATCAACCACTTTTTTTGCCACACCCTTCTTATTTTTTATTCTTATAGTTGCTCCATCCATTTGAGATACTTAACTAATAAATTCTCCTAAGAATTCCAAAAGCTCAATGCATGATTATTAGTATAAACTACAAATTCTTTATGGATTAGGTAATGTCTCCATTTATTTAGGGTTTGTACCATATAATACAACTCCAGTTCATGTGTGGAGTATTTCTTCTTTGCTTCATTTAGTTTTTCAGAGAAGAATGCTATTGGTTTGCCTTCTTGGCTTAGGAATGCACCTATGGCCAAGTTTCTTGCATTAGTCTCTATAGTGAAGAATTTATTGAAATTAGGGAGCACCAAGATAGGGTATTGAGAAGATCTATTATTCATTACTGAAAAGAGTTATTAGCCTCCTTCATCCATGCAAATTTTTTCTTTCTTCCTCCTTTGATGGTGTCTATCATAGGAGCACACACATGAGTGAAATTCTTGATGAATTTCCTATAGAAAGTGGCAAGGCCATGGAAGGTCCTTACATCACCTTGGTTCTTTGGTGAAAGCCAGTTGACAATTGCTTCAACCTTCTTAGGGTCCATCTTGAGGGTTCCTTGTGAAATGACAAAGCCTAGGAAAACAAGTTCCTTCTTCATGAAGATGTACTTTTCTAAGTTGATCACCAACTTGTGCTAATGGAGTCTCCTCAATATCTATTCCATATGATCAATATTCTCTTCTCTACTATGACCAAATATTAGTATATCATCAAGATGTATGACAAAACATTTTCTTATGAAATCTATGAATATCTCATTCATAAGCCTCATAAATGTACTAGGAGAATTACTTAACCCAAAAGACATTACCAACCATTCAAAGAGACCTTCAGTAGTTCTCATTGTTTGATCATGATTTAATGGTAGCCTAACTTCAAATCAAATTTGGTAAAATAACAAGCACCTCCTAGTTGATCCAATGGATCCTCAATTCTTGGCATGGAAAATTTGTATCTTATTGTGATTTTATTTATAGCCGTATTGTAAATACATAACCTCCACTTTCCATCTTTTTTGGGAGCAAGGATAGATGGGACTACACAAGGACTTAGCCTTCTCTGAATCAGTCCTTTCTTTAGTAGATTATTAACTTTCTTTGCAATCTCTGCATGTTGTACTGGTGTCATTTTGTAGGGTGCCTTGTTAGGCAAGGAGGAGCTAGGGATCAGGTTAATCTGATGACTAATATCTCTAATGGGAGGTAGGCTTGAGGATAGGTCACTCATAGTGACATCATTGTATTTGAGCAGATAATCCTTGATTTCATTTGGAATAGGTTTTGTATCCCTAGCACTAATGTTTTCCTTAGGTTTAGAAACCAATATGAATCCTTGGGAGTTAGGTTCTTTCAATGCCTTCATCATTTCCTTCTCTCCTATGGTGACCATAGTAGGCTCTATGTTAGGATCAAGCATAGGTTTTGTTGTAAAGGTTACCCCATTCTTTGTTATTGAATAGGTATTCTTTCTACAATGGTGTGTAGCATCCATATCATATTGCCATGGTCTACCAAGGAGAATGTGGGAGGCATTCATCTCAACCACATAACAAAGAACTTTATCCTTAAAATCTATAATTAAGAACTCTACCAAAGCTTGTTCAGTTACTAAGGTTTGTTGACCTTTTGTGATCCATGAGACATGATAGGAGAAGGGATGGGGCTTTTTAATTAGCTTAATTTTTTCAACTATCTTAGAGGATACCAAATTCTCAATTGATCCAGAATCAATTAACAAAATGCATAACTTGCCTTAGCATTTGATCTTTTTTCTGAATAGGTTCTTCCTTTGGGGTGGCTCTTGGGTCTAAGCTATTTGTAAGAGGGCTTGTCTCATCACCAAACATGCTCCTTCCTCAAGTTCAACATCCCTGCAGTCAATTTGATCTTCTTCATCAAGTTGAGTTCTCCTCTCCCCTTGATTGTTATTCCTCTTCTCAGGATGTTTTCTTGCATGGTGACCTAACTAATTCTAGTTATAGCACTTGATGTAGCTATTACCTCTTCATCTACCTTTTCCAAAGGTCTTTCCTCCTCTATAGTTCCCTTTGGAGCTAGATTCTCCTTGATTTTTATTCTGATAAGAAGGTTTAGTGTCATCATTTTCCCTTTTTATCCAAGAGTTTTTTTCCCCTTAAAGTTCTTGTTGTTGTTATTCTCCTTCCCTTTGTTTTGGTCTTACCTCCTCTTTTATTTTTCTTCCACTTTTCTAACTAATTGATAAAACTTATTCATAAAGTGGGAGTGTGAAGGCTAAGTTCCTCTTGGGTTGATACCTTGAGGCCATTCATATATCTTGCAAGTTCTCCTTCCTCATCCTCCACTATGTTGGTCTTCATACACAACTTTAGGAACTCCTCTATATAGGAACTGACATCAAGATCCTTTTGTTTCAAACTCTACTTCCTCCTATGGAGTTGTACCCCATAGTCTTTAGGCACATAGGTTTCCTTGAATAGTGTCACCATTAGATCCCAAGAATAAATCATGCTTCTTCCTTGCTTCACCCTTTTAGTCTAGATGAAGTTCCACCAAGTTAGGGTTGCCCCCTTCAAATTCAACTTTTCCATTTTTAATCTTTGTTTGTCTAGAATGTCTTCACATTCAAAGAAACTTGTTAGGGCCTCAATCCAATCCAAGGCCACATCATCATTCATCTTGCCATTGAAAGTTGGAAGTTCCAACTTCCTCTCCATGGTTCACTTATCCATGGACTTGAGAGCATTCAACAAAGGTATTTTTTCTACAGGAAATTCACCATCTTCCTCAAGGTCTTCAGCCTTAGTATTATGGTCTTCTTTAGATTATGCCCCTTTGTTCTTATCTAACTTACTTTCAAGTTCCTTCAACCTCTTTGCTAGAGAAGCATTAGTTTGCCTTTATTCTCTCATGATTTTTGCAAGTTCAAAATTGGTTACCCTTGTAGGTATTTCTTCTTCTTCAGTAAGATACATGACTCTAATATGACTTGATGCAATGGAGCCTAGTGGAGTAGTCCTTTTCCAATAACTAGTCCTTAAATCACCTTCCTTGAAGATATGCAAAAAAAAGTGTCCTTTAATCTTCCCAAATGTTCTTAAGAACCAATCAAAAGTTCTTAAGAGGATGTTAGGTCATCACAACCAACCCCTAAACCAAGAAATCCTAATCACAAGGTAGGTCCCTCAATCTAGAAAACTTATCCCAAATTGCCCAAACATGCACAAATTGACAACTTTTTGACACAAGACCCCAAAATTTAAAATAAGAATAGGGGAGACTTGAGGATGGAATTTTATTCTATTTAGGTCTAACACAAGGTGGAACAATGGTTAAAACCAAACTATGCAACATTTATCATATGGTTGGTTCGCAAATCTACCATATTAGGCTTGTAGTCCTTTTTCATGAAAAATATGACTTAACTTCAAAGATATCCACATAATCCTAATTTTAAATCACATATTAAAGTACCCTTTTGGATTTTACTAAACATACCCAAACACTAGGATAGGAAGATACAAAAAATGTAGGGTTTTCCCAAGTTCTACCCTAGGCAATTAGCCCTATTATGTCTCCAAATACAAAGGAGATACACTTTGCAAAGTCCAAAAATTCAAACCAATTACTAGAACATGAAGGAGCAAGAATAAATAGATACCAACCCTGATTTCAAGACCTGGTGTCACTTTTGGGGCAAGTTATGCGAGATGTTGATCAATGTTATAAGCATTCACATGGATCTTGCATGCATAGGGCATTAGATTTATATTGGCTACCTGTACATACAAGTATTCAACCAAGAAAATTTTAAAGTACATAATCCAAAATTAGATTTCACCAGAGGTCATAAAATTCCCATCATGAAATCCTGAGATATGGTAAATTATTTGTGAAACCCTAGGTATGACAAGACTTCTAAACAACTTCTACAAAAATGCAGATATCTTGAGTTAGGAGATTGATCAAAACCTCACACAAAGTTCATTAGAAATATGATTCATACACCTTCATAAAAATTTAGGTTAGACACCTTGGTGTGTTTGTGCAATTTTGTATACATTGTTATAACATCAATTTGACAGGAATTTTGAGTTATTTTTATTGTTTTGTATGCAAAAGTACATTATTGTACCTACCACCCACCTAAAAGGGCTTATGTAGGATTCCCCAATGGTCATAACAACATTTAAAACCATTTATGGAAGTTGGTAATCAATTTACAAGATTCTATAATTTTTGCTTAAAAGTTGCTTGACAACTTTTGAGCATTTTTTGCATTTTATGCAACTTTTGCAAATTTTGAACAAAATATGTTCAAACCTTAACTAAATGATTCAACTAGGATCAAAAAATGCCAAAAACATAAAAAAATAAAATATCCTAATATTTTAAGTCATTTTACCATAGTTGACCAAGGGCTTATTATTATGCCAATCCTGGAACTAGGCCTTACAAGTAGGTCCAAATGCTTACCTATCCTATATGTTCTTAGGAATTTTAAGGTTGTTCATTTAATGTGGGTGATCCTACACAAAAATTAGAATAAGAATTTAGTAGAATTCATCACAAAATATTTTAGTGACATATGTTTTCTTGTGAACACAAAAAACACATTTCTACAAGTAGTTAAGCCGAGGAAGGCTTGGTTACAAAGCTTTGAATATGAGATAGATAGTGATGTTGTAAGTGCAAACATTGATGCACTCCTAAAAGAATAAATAGATATCATGGTCAAATCTTTTGGAAGATATGAAAAATCCAAAGAAAGGATAACTGTGAACATCAAGATAGCTTCCAAAGAGAAGAAAAGAAAGAAAATGATTGTAGACCTAGAAGCTAAATTAGGCACCCTACGCGGAAAAGAAAATTTTCATATAACAAAAGGTCTTGGTGAAGATATAGAGCAAGACAGTGGTGATGAGGAAGATGAAGAAGAAGAAGGTAACAAGGGAAAATCCCTAGTTGTTTTCATGCCACCAAACAAGAAGGCTCAAGGAGCAAAGAAGAAGGAGGGAGTGACAACTCCACCACCAAATAAACCAAGGAATAGGGTAGCTACTAGTTTTGAGTAATTTGCACAGAAAAGAGTAGCAGAGTCTACCAAGTCTAGTGCCCCTAAAATTGGAAGAAGGAGATTAGTCAGAGGACCACCTACTTTTTGTGGATCTTCTTCACTTAGATATATTTTTGTTCTATCAAGGCTAATTCTTAGCCTACTTAGGGGCACTACTCTAACCCAACCTAGAGGACTCTCTTCCAATCCCCTGTCTCTAAGAAACTCACCAATCAACTTAGTTTGCATTCCTTTTCACTCCAACACCCTAATTTTGCATGTATTGTATTAGTAAGAAAAAAACACACAAAATGCCATTAGAGGGTCAAAATAAAGTTTATACCTTCTTCCTATGGTTCTTGAAACTTTTCACATCATTCTGCAACTTTTTGATAGGTCTAACATACCCATGACTCCAAATTGCCTAGTTTGTCCTTGTAGCCCTAAGAGCCCCTATTAGCCCTCCTAGAAATAAGGAACCTATAATAACTTGAAAAAAACATTTAAAAGGCCTATTTATTTCTACTAGAAATTATTCTAAATCAACTAGGGCTTGAATATTTTCTTGGTTTCAAGCCTTCATGGTGTCTATACTATATGGTTCAAAAAACCTCCATTTTGAGGGTTTCAAGGGAAATGATGACAAAAAACTCACCAAATGATCTATAATCTACTTGAAATCTTCTCTTCTTAATTTTGGAGACCTAATACCCTACTCTACCATTTTATATTCAATGTTGGCATGTGTTATTCCTCTATTCATCTTAAAACTCCATTACAAGCTTCACTGCGCCTTGCCCAACCTTCATTTGCTTGCCTAGGGATCGCTTGTAAATATGGCTATCTAACTCCCACCAACTCAAAAATTGATATTTTAATTATTTAATAAGGCTATTAATTTATTCCCTCATGCCATAGTGTTTTGACCATGGGGAATCAAGCTTTAGCCATTTGAATGTTGGTTGCTCAAAACTGGACAACCAGAAAGCAAAAACTAACTAATTTTATAAATGTTATTAAATGACTACTTCTAATAAATAAAACCAAGAAGAATTTAAAAACATGGATTCAAAAAACTATTCCATCAAAAATAACAAGAAAACCAATCCAACTAATCAATCAATCCTCCAAAATGTTTGTTTTCCGTCAACAATCCTTCTTATTTCAATGAGTGTCCATACAATTGATTCAACCAACCCTTAGAAATGAGTTGGAAAGTGTTTAAATATGTTCTTTTATCCACCTTGGAATTTGGTTTGAGCCATAACTACCTATTTTTCCCTTTCCTTAAAATGTGGAAAAATTGCAAAGTTGTTAATGAGCAATTTTGATAACTTTTGCAGTTTTGCTATCTATGCCTCCAAACTTGTCCAGTTTGGTTTCAAATATCATAAAATGAACCTAAAAAACCTAAGGACCTTCATTAAACACATTTTTTCCCTATCTAGAATATTTTACCATGTTTTGTCTCATAGAGCTACTTTGAGCAATTTTATGCTTATTAGGACCTAATTGGTCAAAACTTGACTCACACTAAAATCCTACCTAACCACACCTCCTAAATCTATCTTGGGACTTTATATTTATTCCTTATTCACTCAATGTTTGGTTATACCATTTACAAACCAAAATTTGAGTTAGGGTTTTACCTTACCCCAAGGTGCTCCTGCACCATTCTCCCCCTACAAGAGAAAGTCTAGGGTACCTATAAAGAGAGGAACTCCTTGCTGATGCCATGCTTCTTGAAATCACTCTCAGCTACCCAAGTTGCTTTAGCTTTAGGAGTATCCTTCCATTTCACCAAATTTTATTTGTACATTTTGTCCCTTGTACATTTTTCACTCTAGAATCTTTTATCTTCTCCACTTGTGGTAGCCTCTTTTTAGGTACTTGCAAGTCTGATATATCCTTGTTTAGCTCTACCTAATACTCCTCTTCATCCACATATAGACCCTTGTAAGGTATCAATTCTTTGACATTGAAGATTGGAGAGATATCCATCTCTTTGGGTAAGTCTACTTTATAGGCATTGGGTCCATACTTCTCTAGTACCTTGCATGGCCCAATCCTCTTCATTTGCAACTTACTAGGGATGCCCTTTTGTAGCCTAGCTTTATTCAAGTAGGCCATAACCAAATCTCCCACTTGGAAGTGTAGTTCTCTCCTCCCTTCATCCTTCTTTTCTTTCAACTTTTGATTTTCCTCCATCAAGGTCTACTTAACCTGATCATGTACCTCTGTCATAGATTGAGAAAACTCATCAGCATGTCCACTCATGATGCCATGTGTTGGTAGTTCCCTCAACCCCATTATGCCACTTGGGTGTGTGCTATACACTATTTGAAAAGGGCTTAAACCTATTATTGTGTTCTTGCTATCATTATAGGAAATTTTTGCCTAAGATATGAATTTCTCCCAATTCTACCCATACTCCTTGGTGATACACCTTAAGAGGCTGCCTAGGACCCTATTGATGACCTTTGTTTGCCCATCTATTTGGGGATGATAAGTAGAACTATGAGCTAGGTTTGTACCCAATCTCCTCCATAGGCTCTTCCAAAAATACCCCATAAACTTGACATCTTCAGCCATAATACTCATTGGTAGCCCATGAATTCTACCCACCTCTTTGAAGAATAGGTTAGTTATATGACTAGCATTGTGTGTTTTCTTGCATGGGATGAAATGACTCATCTTTCTGAATCTATCTACCACCAAAAATACACTATCTAACCCTATCTTATTCCATGGTAAGCCTACTATGAAATTGACACTAATGAATTCTCAAGGCCTATTAGGAATGGGTAGAGGTTGGTAAAGTCCTACATTGGATGAAGTGACCTTTGCCTTTTGAAAAATACCACATTGTTCCACATACCTTCTTACATCTCTTTGCATCTTGGGCCAGTATTAAAACCTTTCTACTAGGTCTAGGGTCTTGTTAAGGCCAAAATTCCCACTCATGCTTCTATTGTGCTTCTCTTGTATGATATTTTCCCTCATAAAACCCCTTGGGATGCACAATTGCTAACCCTTAAACAATAACCCATTTTGTAATGTGTATTCAAAAAATTCAATATGAAAATTATTTTAAAAATTAATACATACCTTGTAGGCCTCTGAAAAATTAGTATCCTCACCATATGTCCTTGAATCCTTCTAGTCCTATGCTCTACAACTTGACTTCATGTACAATCAACAACCTTCTACTCAAAGCATCTACCACCTTTTTATTGGTACCTTTCTTGTGTTTGATAGCACAAGTGTAGGACTGCAAGAACTCCATCCATTTGATGTGTCTCAAACTACGCTTCTCCTGGGAATTGATGAAACTTAGTTCTTGGTTTTCAGTAAATACCACAATATCCTTAGGCGATAGCTAATTGCTCCACTTCTTAAGGGCTTGAACAAGTGCATAGAGTTCTAGATCATATATTGAATACCTTATCCTGGCTTTATTCAACTTCTCACTAAAAAATGCCACAGGCCTACCCTCTTGGCTTGATACTACCCCAACTGCTATGTTGCTAGCATCACACTCTACCACAAATGGCTTCTCAAAACTAGGCAAAACCAATACTAGTTGGGTTGCCACTTCATTTTTCAACCTTTCAAAACTATCATCTACAGTCTTGGTCCATTTGAACTTGGTCTTCATGCCTCCTTTAATGGTGTCATTTATTGGTACACAAATCTCACTAAACTTCCTCACAAACTTCCTATACAATTGTGTTAGGCCATGAAAAGTTCTAACCTCAATAGTAGATCTAGGAGTAGGCCAACTCAATATTTCCTCTACCTTACCCTTGCCCATTTTCAAATTTCCTTGGGACATAACAAAACCTAAGTACACTAGTTCTTCTTTCATGAACTCACTATTCTCAAGGTTCATTGTCAACTTCTCCTCTTGAAGCTTCCTTAACACCATTTCTAGGTGCTTCATGTGCTC
The DNA here is from genome assembly GCA_028749045.1 of Cupressus sempervirens. NCBI lineage: Eukaryota > Viridiplantae > Streptophyta > Pinopsida > Cupressales > Cupressaceae > Cupressus > Cupressus sempervirens. The sequence continues at coordinate 169,005,624 of CM053793.1, forward strand.
CTCTTTTGTCTTGATGAAGATGATGATTTCATCTAGGTACACAATAGTAAAAACTCCTAAATAGTCCTTCAAGACTTCATTCATTACTCTTATGAAGGTACTTGATCCATTGGTAAGGCCAAATGGCATTACTAACCACTCGTAGAGATCTTCAGTAGTCTTAAGTGAAGACTTCCATTCATCACCCACATTCATTCTAATCTAATAATAACCACTCTTGAGATCAATTTTAGTAAATTATCTAGCTCCACCATGACAGTCCATTAGGTCCTCTATCCTAGGAATGGAAAATCTATATCTAATTTTGATTCTATTAATTTTCCTAAAATCAATACACATTCTCCACTTACCTCCCTTTTTAGGTGCTAGGAAAACTAGTACTGCACATGGACTGATGCTCATCCTAATTAGCCCTTGATCAAGCAACTCTTGGACTTGTCTAGCTATCTCCTTGTTCTACTTTGGATTCATTTTGTGTGTAGCCTTGTTAGGCAATGATGCACCTGGTATGAAGTCAATTTGATGACTTTGCAATTTTGTAACCGGTTCACCTCATAATAGGTATACAATAATCATGCTCTAGGCCATGCTTAGGAGTAGTGTATTGATTATAAGGATCATTTTTCCCACTATGAGGTGCATTTAATCTTGTCAACCTAGGGACATATACTTGAAATGGTCAGCACAGTATGTGCACTAGGTCTCTTAATGAGTCACTATGCTTATGCTACAGGAAAGTAAAATGCAAGGAAAAGCACTTACACTATTATTGCAGGAAACTAACACAGCTAACTCTTTACGAATACTGGAAATACAATGAAAGGCTAACATAAATTCTAATTCATTTCATCTACTATAACTATTCTCACAGATGTTGCAGGAACATTCACAAAGTATGATGCTATAGAAAGGAACTTGCAATACTAAAAATGCTTGGAAATACATCTATATTATTCTAATCTAATCCACCTCGCAAGTGGGCCCCCTTGGTTGGCTTCAACTAAACTACTAACACAGGATAGAAGCCAAAAACTATCTCATTACATTTCAAAAATTCATTTCATGGAAACAATACATAGAACTGTAAAAACAACTCATTGCAAAAGTTGACAATTGATTTCCATAAGCTTTCTCCTTCTAACTAAACTAACACACTTGGTCTACTCCCTATATATAGATGATCGATGCTTATTCCAAAATAAAAAAGTAAACAACCTAGCTATAAATCCATAGGAGAGAAAGAAGGAAAATAACAGCTCAAGGCAAGAAGAAGAGATAACGACTCAAGGCAAGAATAACAAAGTCTAAACAATCACTTTCCATAATAATAAATGTAGATAATGCAGTAAGTCTTCATAGCTCCTCCATACTTGTAGTAGTGTCCTTTGGTACCATTATAATTTTTCTCCACCATGGCTAATCTTCAATGTTCTTTTCTCCTAGAATGTTATTGGTTGTCTTCAACATTCATCTTTGAATTCTTCCAATTATCTTCAACTTCATTGCTAATAGGTTAGTTATAATGTAGAGATAATTGCAAATAAGTATTATCAAATTAAATTTAAATATAAGAACACACATTTTGATAATTATATGAAATATTGCATCATATATATGATATTGGCAAAAGATGACATATTATCTACCCATAGGTTAATAATTGGTTTAGGTAAACATAAGTTCACAAATGTCCTAATGAAAATCAAATAGAGTATTAACAATGTGTTTTAAAACTATCATGAAATAGAGGCAATAATTAGCCTCATCATCTGCCTCCTGGTAAACTAATGCTTGTTCTCAAGCATGACATTTCCTAGTCAGTGACCTAAGTTCCCCCACTTTTGTTCTTCCTTTCTTGCTGCTCTTGAAGGTATAATTGAATCCTCGTGTTCTTTCCCAAACCTCCCTTCTATTGTCCTCCTATAGCTTGTCAAGTCTGTCAACATTTATATCATATAGGGGCCACATGAGCATTGGAGGTTGCATAGTGAGTGGGCACCATAGTTTTGGTCTAGCCTATTTCCCTAACTCTAGATACTTTGGAGCTCGATGAAGGACAACCTGCAAGTTGATGGGACTATGTGGCTCTAACCTTTTAAGTGACTCAGGTAATTTGGCCCATCTACTTCTAGCACCAACCATGGCTCTCATGAAAGTAAAGTAGGGTAATTTCTCATAATTAGCATAGGCTTTGGTTTTGGTAGCGAAGATTATATCCCTTACTCCCTTGTTCTTATCCCCATAAGTTAATCTAAACTAGTCCCTAAGAACTTCTTCTGGTTTATTGCTCTCAACTCTTAATGGCAGGGGCTCTATCCTTTCCTTGTCTCTATAATTATTCAGTTTCCTATCATAGTTTGCTTCATTAGAGATCCAGGACATCAAGGCTCTTAAATGTATATCCCCTATATAGAGTAAAGGGTTCCATTGGGTTTCTGAAGGGATAAAAAAATTATGCACATATAATTCATAGAGAAAATTCTACTACCAGGATGGCAGAGTCTGATATAAACCATAAAATTCCTGGGTTGATTTAAATTCTGCATTTATATTCTTAAGGGTTAGCATTAGTTGGAATAAGAGAAATTGTTCTTTTAAAAAGAGAGCATAAATTTGTGGTGGCGGTCTACAGGCAAGTGCTTGATCAACCAATTTGAGGGCATGATCCATCCTTTGTTTTTGATTTGCCAATTGCTCTTTCAAATCTGTAATTTTTGCACTTAGAGACACTATATCTTTCTTCATTCTTTTCCTCTCCTCTTCCCATAAGGCCTTAGCAAACATATGTTGTCCAAACAACTAGAAAAGGAGTTTCTGTAGGGTAATGGAACACTATCTTCTTCATGGTTTCTTTTTCTCTTTCTCTGTTCCTTCGATAATTTTTCTACAAAATCAATAAGCCATGTTGATTTATAGAGAACTAGGGTAGTGTTTTGATAAACTTTCTTAGGAACTATTTCATCCCTATAGCTCAAAGTACCTGGTTGGTCTACTAGGGTATCAATTGGATTTTCATTGACTTCAACCCTACATTCCTCGTTAGGGTTTTTAGGAATGTTTACAGTTTTAGGGTGAGGAGGAGAGTGATCGAGAACAATTTGTTCAGGGGATTCTTTAGAAATTTATCCTCTCATTCTAGGACTTCTTCTTATAGGGATTTCTTCTAGTATCACAACCTTCTACCTACCTCTTCCTTTTGGTGTCTCTACTATAGGTATAACTGCTGTAGGACCCTTCTTAGTTCTCTTTTGCCTCATGATTGTAGGGTTTGGTTGTTCTTTTACTAGAATATAGATTTCTTCTTGCAATTTTCATTTTCTCTTTGCTTGCTAGAGGTAGGTTTCTGGATTTCTTGAACAGGTAAAGGCGGTCTCTTGTACATTTTCTTGCACATTTTCTTGTACAGTGCCTTGCACATTTTTGGCTTCAGCCTCTTGAGTGCTTTTCTTAGTAGGTTCATTAATGGGAATTGCATTCTCCTCACTAGGCAGTTCATGAAGGGCAGCTTGGGATTGTAACGTTTTAGCTTGGAAAAATTCTGCCCATGACATACGAGAAACATCCCTAAGTGATCTTTCTATAATTAATTTAATTAGGGCATGATGGGCGATGGAATTGTCCTTTCCCTTTTGAGTTTCTTCCGCACTAATACACAACATATTGTACAAGAAATTGGGAACATTTATTGGATGATTATGCCTTATACAAATGAGCAATTTAAAATGATGTGCATGTAAATATGAAAATATTCCTTCACATGTGAGGTACTTGATAATGTGTATGGCTAGCTCATTGTATGGCAGAAAAAGAGACATTCTTTTGCATCATTTCTTGGTAATGTCCATTTGAGGATCGATTGGTATGACAAATTGAGCCTTGACCAATCTTGCATCATGAGTATTGGGATAATGTTCTCCTATCGCTGGTTACCCAGTTACTTCTACTATACATTCTTCTACAGAAACCACTATTAAACCCCATACAGAAGCTTCTCTTTCATCAAACATCCTTGTGAATTTTGTGGCTACTTCTTCATCAAATCTAGTCAAACTTAGGAAATACTCTAACCAACCACACACATTAAATCTCCTCACTACCTCTACATCTGAGAGAAAAATAGTATGCTCCATTGGTTCTCACCACTACAATTGTCCACCCATTTCTACTCAATACTTTCACTGTCTACACTACTTGCACTATTTCCCCCTTCCAAACTTAGGCTTCTTTTGTTGTTTTCTAGACCCATTTTCACATTTCACTTGATAGGTAATTAATGTCATAACGATTTGTTATGAGCAATAATATGGCTTTAATGAGAATAAATCATGGATGTGTGTGAAAATCATCTGAAATGGGATTCAGATTACTTAAAATTTAAATACAAGTCACATCATAGCCTGACAATAAAATCATTCAAAAATAAGGGGTACGACACCTAGACACTTGTGTACTTAAGGAAATATGAAGATTTGGAGTTTTTTTTTGAATAAATAGGAATGTCATTGGGTTTTAGTAACCTTCCCTACCCCCTACAAAATATGGACAAGTGTCCACACTTGTCAGACTTAGTACGAGGTATGGAACTAGCATAACACTGCCATAATATAAAGAATGTAGTATTAAATATAATCAACAAAATCTACATAATATAATTGAATAATAATTTGAAAATCTTATACCTATTAATTGATCGTTGCACATACCAAAAGGTGGCAAAAGTTACTTCAGTAGTGACAGCATCCGTTAGCAAACTTGTGGTGTTTATTGAAAGCATTAGAAAATGACGACATGGAAAGTGGGTGGGTAGAAGGTAGAGAAATGAGATGAGGTGGATGGGTGGAAGGTAAAGAAATGAGATGAAATGAGAAAATGAATGGAGAAATTTGGAACTTTATGTGGGCATAAAGTTTTTATTATGAGCATGCACAAAGAAATTAGTGTTGAAGAGCGGCAGGCGGAAGGTTAACACCTTCGGCTGCAGGAAGAGTTACCTAGTTTGTATTTGAATTTGGCCACTTGAAATGCTGCAGGAAGTTCTCTTTTGTTTGGGGTCATTTATATAACTTAAGTCTATGACCATTGACTAATAATTTGAAAGGCACTGGATCAAAGGTAGTTAATTGGATAGCTCCATTTTCAAAGACATGATTAATTTCATATGTACTCAGCTATCTTGTTTGCAGCTTGCTCGACATATCTTTAAATTTGGAATCATAAAGTAGTGCCAAATCACCAACTTGAAATTGTTTATTGATAATATGGGAGTCATGCCATTATTTTCTTTGTTTCTATTTAATTTTAGTATGTTTCAAAGAAACTTTGTGCATTTTATCCAATGAGTTAAGATGTAGAAGACATTTTCTTTGTGCTACAGGAAGTTCAACGTCTAACTCCAGTGTAGTTCTTAAAGTTTTATGTTCAAATTCAATGGGGAGCACTGCTACTTTCCCATATAGGAGTTCAAATGGTGTGAATCCTATAGTAGTCTTCCATGTTGTTTTGTATGCCCAAACAACTTCTTGTAATCTATTGGTCCAATCCCTATAGTGTAAATGAACTAGTTTTGTTAGGATGTTCTCCAGCTCATGATTTGTGACCTCTTCTTGCCCATTAGCTTGAGGGTTATAAGGACTTGATTTCTAGTGCCTGATGTTATATTGTTTCATCAATTTTGAGATCAGATTAGAGGTAAATTGTGTACCTTGGTCAGTGACTAGCTCTTTGGGTACACCATAATAAGTTAAAATTTCTTCATACATAAATTCTGCAACTTTTTCATCACAAGCATGCTTCATGGCTTTGACTTCAACCCATTTTATTAGGTAATCAGTGCACACAAGGATATAGGATTTCCCATTGGATGGAGGATCAATTGGAGCAATGAAGTCTATGCCCCATTTATCAAATGGTGTTAATGCCATCTGTGGGTTAAGAGGCATTTCATCTATTCTTGTTGGTCAGCTCATCCTTTGACACTTATCACACTTTCGTGTATAGTTGGTTTCATCTTTGTGAAGTGTAGGCCAATAATAACCAATTGTCAAGATTTTTAAGGCTATTCTTTTTGCTGCAAAGTGTCCTCCACATGGTTCATTATGACATGCATGTAGAATTTTTAGGATTAAACCATGGACAAAAATAACAATTACATGCAAATATAACCAATAACAGAAAATAATAGATCATATAGAAAACAACACAAGGCACCAAGATTTAATTTGGTTCACCCAATCCTTGGGCTACGTGCACCAAACAACAAGTCCAATATTTTTATGATCTAGTGATTACAACCTGATTACAGTCTGTAATCCCTTATAGCTCAATACCACTACAAGAACCAATTTTGCATCACATCTTATGAAACAATCCCTAACCCTAAGCCCTTTTTATACATGTATTTGAACTGCTTTAGGATTATAATTAATAATTACATGTCAGCCCAAAATCCCAATAAAATAGGGCCCAAAAAAACTTACAATCTCCCACTTGGGGACTAATTAGACTCCACACTAAAAAATAATCTCTCACTTGGAGATTGATCTTGTAGCTATGCCACTACTCCTTGAGGCTCCCACTAGATCAAACCACCTTAGACTCTACTATTCTTGTATTCATGTTTAGTCTAGAAGACTAACCAAAGCTAAAGAGGAGTGTAACTTCTCCCTTGTTACTACCTTGGTTAACATATCTACTAGATTTTCATTTGTATGTATCTTCTCTATCTTTAACTGTCCATCCTCCAAAACTAACCGAATGAAATGGTACCGCAACTATATGTGTTTGGTCTTTGAATGTAGAGCTGAATTCTTTGCAAGATGAATGCCACTCTGACTATCTATGAACAAATAATTATCCTTCTGAGGATGTCCTAATTCTTGCAAGAAGAATTGAAGCCATATAATCTCCTTGGTTGCCTCTCTAGTGGATAAAGCATTAACCTTTTGTAACCTAAAAATCCAATTTGCAGTTGCCCCACAATCTGTAGTACTCCACTTGGTATCAATATCCCCTACCAAATCTAAGTTAACATAGCCCTATAAATCAGTAGTAGAATCCCAAAGCATAGACACTTATTGGATGTTCCTCTCAAATATCTAAGAATCCATTTGACTACATTCCAATGCTCAATTCCTAGATGACTCATATACCTGCTAACAACTCCCACTACATGTGCAATATTTGGCCTAGTACATACCATATTATACATCAAGCTTCTTGCAACTGAAGTATAGGGTACCTTGGACATCTTATCCATATATATTTCCATACAATCATGTGATATATCAACAAAGATGCTAATAATAGCTCATTGGAACATTGCAGGAGCATTACATAGACCAAATAGGAAAAAAGAGTATGAAAAAGTACCCCATGGGAATGTAAATTTGGTTTTGTCTTGATCTTTAGGGGCAATATTGATCTTATTATAACCACTATACCCATCTAGAAAAGTGAAATACTTCTTTCCAGCTAGAGTGTCTAGAACTTGGTCTATAAATGGTAAAGGAAACTGATCATTTTTGGTGGCCTTATTAAATTCTCTATACTCTACACAAATTCTCCATTTTCCTCCCTTTTTGGGCACTATGACCAGGGGTAACACCCATCTACTATCAGATATAGGATAAATAAAACTAGCATCAAATAATTTGTGCAATTCAATTTTAACTATTTCTCTAAGGCTCAAATTTATCCTTCTCTGGGTTTGACTAAGTGTTAGACATCCTCATTGATGTATATCCTATGGGTGCATAATGTAGGACTCAACCCTTTTATATCACCATAGTCCCATGTAAAGGCCTTTTCATGCCTTTGAAGCAGCTCTATTAACTGTTCCATTTGCGTGAGTGTTAATTTGGGATTAACGTAGAGATTATGACCTATAAACAGTTCAACAGTAGTGGTAGACTCTATCAAAGCAACTTCAAAGATAGAAATTCCATCTAATTCACATGGTAAGAGTGGACAAAGAAGTTTAGGTTCTTTGAGTAGAGTACAACTCTCATCACATTCCTTATATGTGATTAATTCCAACATAGAACTTTCAAATACATCTTTTTCTACCACACAACTGTTAGTAAGGATACTCTAAAGTACTAAATCTTCCTCCTATAGCTTTAGAAAGGATTTTATATGTAACATCATGAGCTATACTATAGAATTTAACTCTTCTTCTTCATCCCCTAAATCTGGCCAAATAGATGTGCTCAAATCTGGTAATGGTTGTGCTGGAGGATATAAATCAAATTTCTTTGTTGCTTGGCCATTGGATATGGTCATATTCCCTGATCTACAACTTATATTTGCATCAGCTGTGGCTAACCATGGTCAACCTAGGATGAAAGGGTAACTAGATAGATTAACTTTGGGGGATAGAATCATGAAGTCTGCAAGATACTCTAGAGAATCTAAGGTTACAACTATGTTTTCTATCATCCCATCAGGAGTGATAGTAGAACTATCAACAAGCTACAAAATTGTTAGAGTAGCCCTTAATCCTTCTATTTTCAACTCCTTCATAGTGTCCTTGGTCATGACATTTATAGCAACACCAAGATCTATTAAAGCTTTTTTAATAGACTGACCATTTATATTGACATTCACTACTGGACTACCTAGATTAGAGTATTTTGGTGTGATCAATTTTCCTAACATAATGTCAGCCAATTGTACCACAACATGGACTATGGTGGGTTCCTTTTTCTTCCTTCTAGGGTTCTTTAGGTAGGCATCTCTAATGGCTTTTCCATAGATTGGAACATCTTTAATGGCCTGGAATAGGGGTATTTGGACATGTATGATCTTCAACTGATCAACAATATCAAAATGTTTTTCCTCTATTTGTATAGGTTTACTTTTTATAAACTTTTCTAGAAAAAGCTTGGGTTGAAATGGTGACATTAGCTGGATCAACTGCTTTAGCAATTGATGGTTCTAATGCTACAGGAGTATCTGGTATTTCAATTATAAGAGGTGGTTTAGGCATTGGTAAAGTTGTACTAGATCTCAAATGTATATTTGCAACACTCAAAGTGTAAGTAGAATATTGGTTGATGTGGCTATTGGCTATTTGGATTTGGTTGTGGTTATGTAGGTAACTATGTCTACTTTTGAGGTTCGAGATTTGCAGGTGGTGGCATTAGAGTAGGTTGTTGAACTAGAGGTGGTAATTGTGGAGTAGTGGTATTTTGGTTAGGCCACTATTGAGATATCCTCCATTGGTTTGTAGAATACCAATTCCCTTGGGGTGGTTGCCATTGGTTCTACTAGTTTTGTGATTAGTTATTCTATTGGTTGGGCCAGGATGGTTGGGAATTCTAAGGCCATTGGGTTTGTTGTGGATTGTTTTGCCTAGCATTATTCCAATTAGTTTGATATTGTGGAGGATATTGGGGATTATAGTTTTTCCATTGATTACCATAGGAATTTGAATTTTGCAAAGGGTCCTAAGGCATACCTTGATGTTGGGCCCATGTCCGATGTTGAGCAACAAAAAATACTTGCTCATCATCTCCATCTATCTTGAGGTACTTAGTTGGAAGATGCTAGTTATCCATGCTTGCAACTAGTTTGCATTGGCAATCCTTCTTTTGCTTCCAGCAATGAGGGCAGTATTCAGCTAGTTGTAACTCAACTTTTGCATACTTCTTCTTTGCAGTCATTGTGTCAAGATGTGTAGCAACATCATTGATGATGTCTTGCTTGAAATCTGATAATAGGTTTGATATCTCAAGTTTTGAAATCCCTTGGTTGATTCCTTTAGTGACAACAGAATGAGGTCCTTGACCTTTCTTCATGGTTGACCTTGAATAGTTTTGATAGATCTTCTTGAGGTCATCTTAAGAATCTTGATATAGATCACCACTAGCCATCAGGTATAGTGCTTCTAGACAGTTATCATTCACACCTCTTAGAAAGACTAGCTTTTGTGAATCTTCAGACAACACATGTTGAGGGTTCTTCTGTAGTGTATATAAGAAACATGAAAGATAGTCTTTCAATGTTTCTTCCTCCTTCTATGATATATTCCTAAAGACATCATCTCCTCTTGAACTAGATGCTTTGTAATACTCTTTGTACTTATCCAGAAATAGAGTTTGCATTTCATCCCAAGTTCCTGCTGCATTAGCTCCTAAGCCCATGAACCATCATAGAGCTAATTCTTTCAACGTTTTTGGAAATAATTTGAGCTTATAGGCATCAATGTTGTAGTCAAAACTATGAAAAAATATGTCAAATTCAAACAAGAAAGTATTAGGGTCTTTGGTTGCAAGGCCATAGAACTTTGGAAGGGTAGCTACGGGTATATTCTTGAGATTATCAGTATTTATGAGGCTTGGGAGAGGAAATGGAAAAGTAGGTTGTGTCATTAATGGAGGTATTAGATTATGAGGTTTCTACTAAAAAGGAATATTGGGTATTGGATTATTAACAACTGGTGGATTTAAAGCAGTATTATCAAGCAAACTAGCCAAAATTTTAGTAAAAGGTTGAAGATCACTTGTATCTATAGTATCTACTCTTAAAGATGATGTTGTAGGAAAAATAGGGCTTGTGTCTTCAAAAGGCAACTCAACTTCTTCTTCTTCAATTTCTTCATTCAAATTAATAGACTCTTGTGGAAGAAATTTGCCATATTCATCTCGTTGTCTTCCTCTTTGATGCATGCAATTAAACTCTTCACACTGGTGAAGGAAGCTTTAAAACTATAAATTTCTAAAAACTTTATCTAAGAACTATGACTCAAGAATGCTAATAGCTTGACACCATCCTTGGCAATGGCACCAAAAATGGTCTGCCTCATAATAGGTATATAATAATCATGCTCTAGGCCATGCTTATGAATAATGTATTCATTATAAGGATTATTTTTCCCACTATGAGGTGCATTTAATCTTGTCAACCTAGGGACATATACTTGAAATGGTCGGCATAGTATGTACACTAGGTCTCTTAATGAGTCACTATGCTTATGCTATAGGATAGTAAAATGCAAGAAAAAGAACTTACACTATTGTTACAAGAAACTAACACACCTAACTCTTTTTGAATATTGGAAATACAATGAAATGCTAACATAAATTCCAACTCAATTCATCTATTATAACTGTTCTCACAGATGTTGTAGGAACATTCAGAAAGTATGATGCTAGAGGAAAGAAATTACAACTTCTACTTGCAGTACTAAAAGTGCTTGGAAACAAATCTATACTATTCTAATCTAATCCACCTCCCAAGTGGGCCCCCTTGGTTGGATTCAACTAAACTACTAACACAAGATTGAATCCAAAAAATATCTCATTACATTTCAAAAATTCATTACATGGAAACAATACATAGAATTGTAAAAATAACTCACTACAAAAGTTAACAGTTCATTTTCATAAACTTTCTCCTTCTAACTAAACTAACACACTTGGTCTAATCCCTATATATAGAAGATCGACACTTATTCCAAAATAGAAAAGTAAACAACCTAGCTATAAATCTGTAGGAGAGGAAGAAGGAAAATAAGAGCTCAAGGTGGGAAGAATAGATAACAACTCAAGGTGAGAATAATAAAGTCTAAACAACCACTTGCCATAATAAAAAATGCACAGAATGTAGTAAGTCTTCATAGCTTCTCCATACTCGTAGCTATGTCCTTTGGTACCATTTTATTTTTCTCCATCATGGCTAATCTTCAGCGTTCTTTTCTCCTTGAATGTTATTGGTTGTCTTCAATGTTCATTTTTGAATTCTTCCAATCATCTTCAACTTCATTGCTAACAGATTAGTTATAATGCAGAGATAATTGAAAATATTTATTATCAAATTAAATTCAATTATAAGAACACACATTTTGATAATTATATGAAATACTACATCATATATATGATATTGGCAAAAGATGACATATTATCTACCCATAGGTTAATAATTGGTTTAGGTAAACATAAGTTCACAAATGTCCTGATGAAAATGAAACAGAGTATTAACAAAGTGTTTTAAAACTATCATGAAATAGAGGCAATAATTAGCCTCATCAACAACTATAAATTCTTGTGTTGATGACTTCTCCTCCTTTGGCTTTACCATGATGGCATACCCTATTCCTTCACCTTCTTTCAAGTCCTTGAGGAAATCTTTTCCACTCATCAACATTGTTTTAATAGTAGCCTTCTCTACCTTATCTTCTTCCACTAAAGAATATATATTATAGGTGACCCCATCCCTTTTGAATGATTGCTTGTTTCCTTCTTGTGATGTAGTGCCTCTCTATCATACTGCTAAGGCCTCCCTAATAGAATATGGCAAGCATCCATAGGTCGCACATCACATATTATCTTATCTTGATACTTACCAATAGTGATGCATGCCCATACTTGTTCATTCACTAACATATTATGCCCCTTGTTCAACCAAGTCACCCTATAAGGACACACATGGGGAATATTTGTTAGGCCAAGCTTCTATACTACCTCCTCTAACATCACATTATCAATAAACCTTGAGTCTATGATCACTTTGCATACTTTTTCAAGTATCTTGCATGTAGTTTTGAAAAGTTCCATCATTTGTTTAGGTTCCTCCTTTACTAGATCTTTGACAAGACTCTCCTCGACTTGAGTTTCTCACCCTTCTCTATTTCAAGGTCCACTTCCCCTATTTTCTTACTATCTTCCTCTTGGACATAAGTCATCATCTTCTCTCCATAAGATGATGATTCCTTCTCTAGACATCTATAGGTAGGATACCCCAACTTACCACAGTGGTAAAATTTCATCTTACTAATGTGTGGGCCTCTGCTACTAATCCCATATCTACCTCTTCCCCCATTATTGAATCCTCTTCCTCTGCTAGAGCCTCCCCTTTGACTAGTCTCACTAGATTGTTTAGTCCACTTGGAGTCTCCATAACCTCTTTGATCACTGGTTCTACCACTAGAACCTCCTCTTGAGTTACCTTTGAAACCTTTACCTTTGCCTCTGCCATTGGAGCTTGAGTCACCTTTCTTCCTTAACTTGTCTTCCACTTCCCTAGCCATTTATAAACAACTCTACAACATGGTGAGACTAAGTAAGCCCAATTCATCTTGGATAGACCACTTAAGGCCATTTATGTACATTTCCACCTTGATTCTCTTTGCCTCATGCACTCTTCACCTAAGAGTAAGTTTTTTTAATTCTTCAGTGTAAGTAGCTACACCAAGATCCTTCTACTTGAGATTATGTCTCTGCTTGTGAATCAGAATCTCATAATCTTTTGGTAAATAGGTCTCTTTTATCTTTTCTACCATATCCTTCCAATTAGCTATTGGTTTCTTCCCTTCACTCTCTCTTTCCTCTCGCATAAACTTCCACCAAGTCAGTGCTTGCCCTTTCAACCTTGAATTTGCAAATTTTACTTTCTAAGCCTCTTTTGTCCCTTCACATTCTAATTCTCAATATTCTCAATCCACTCTAGGACCAACTTTGCATCCATTTTCCCATAGAATAGTAAAAATTTCTTAAGACTCTTTCCTCCAAATGTATTGAGGGATTTTAGGATTGCTCCTTTCTCACCAAGTGGAGGATCAGGTTTAGGTATTTAATCCTCCAAATCCACCTTCTCATTGCCTTTACTAGTGTCTTCATCTTCCCTTGCTAGGACTGCATCTTCCATTTCTTTCAACTCTTTTATGGCCTCATCAAGAAGAATAGTTTTCTCCTCCATGAGCTTCTTCTTCTCATCTACCTCCTTAGCCAATTTTTCATTGGTAACCATCTTTAAATATCCACTTGATTTAGTGGAATACAACATACCACCATAAGCCATAATCTTATATCTTCGATACCACTTTGTTGGGGAGCTTCTTCACTAAGAGTTTTTCTTTCTCTATCAAGGATAATTCTTAGCCTACTTAGGGACACTACTCTAACCCCAACCTAGAGGACTCTCTTCAAATCCCCTATCTCCAAGAAACTCACCTATCAATTTAGTTTGTACTCCTCACTCCAACACCCTAATTGTGAATCTCTTGGCTTAATAAGCCAAAGCCCCACCAAATTCCATGAAAGGGTAAAAATAAATTTTATACCTTCTTCTTATGGTTCTTGACAATTTTCACACTATTCTACAACTTTTGGAGAGGTCTAACATACCCACAACTCCAAATTGCCCTATTTGTCCTTGTAGCCCTAAGAGCCCTTATTAACCCTCCTAGAAACAAGGAACCTACAATAACTTGAAAAATTACTTAACAAAGCCTATTTATGTTTACTAGAAATTTTTCCACATCAACTAGGGCTTGATTATTTTCTTGGTTTCAAGCCTCCTTGGTGTCTGTACTACTATATGGTTCCAAAAGAACCCTATTTTGAAGGTTTCAAGGGCAATGATGACAAAACACTCACCAAATTCTCTAGACTCTACTTCAAACCTCCTATTTTTATTTTAGGAAACCTAATACCATAATCTAGCATTTCCCATTCAATATTGGGACGTTCCAATCCTCTATTTATTTTAAAACTCCATTACAAGCTTCATTGCACCTTGCCAAGCATTCATTTTCTTGCCTAGGGCTCGCTTATAAAAATGGCTATCTGACTCCCACCAACTCCAAAATTTATATTTGCATTATTTATATAGGCTATTACTTGATTCCCTAAGGCTATATTATTTTGACCATGGGAAATCAAGCTTTAGCCATTTGAATGCTAGTTGCCTAAAACTGGACAATAGGAAAGCAAAAACTAACTAATTTTGAAAACCTTATTAAATGACTACTTCTAATCAAAAAAACAATAGCATAGATTCAAAACATGGATTCAAGAAAATATTCCATCAAAAATAGAAAGCACATCCATCCAACTAATTAATCAATCCTCCAAAAAGTATGTTTTCTGTCAAGAATCCTTCTTATTTCAATAATTGTTCACACAAGTAATTCAACCAACCATTAGTAATCAGTTGGAGGGTGTTTAAATAGGTTATCCTATCCATGTTGGCCTTTTTCTTGAGCCATAACTACCTCTTTTTCCCTTTCCTCAAAATGTGCAAAAATTGCTATTATGATTTTGCAAAAATTACAAAGTTGTCAATGAGCAATTTTGACAACTTTAGCACTTTTGCAATATATGCCTCCAAACTTGTCTAGTTTGGTTCCAAATCTCATAAAATGAACCTAAAACACCTAAGGACCTTCATTAAACACTTTTTTCCCTATTTGGAATATTTTACCATGTTTTGTCTCATAGAGCTACTTTGAGAAATTTTATGCTTGTTAGGACCTAATTGGTCAAAACTTGACTCACGCAACTCTTACCTAACCACACCTCTTAAACCTATCTTGGGAATTTATATTTAATCCTTATTTACTCAATGATTGGTAAGACCATTTACAAACCAAAATTTGAGCTAGGGTTTTACCTTACCCCAGCATGTTCTTGCACCACTACTAAGCAAGCTAAGACAATTGATGAGGTATGCTTAGATCCAAAAAGATCAATAGGATTATCTAGCTTTAGATTTGTAAAGTATGATACATTAGATGATTCTAATAGTTATAATAGAGGAAGCTATGGTTGAAATGATTGCAAATAATAAACTAGCCCCTAGTGAAATAGAGGATAGGATACCTCATGATCTTTTTGAAAAACTAAAGAGAAGATGGCAGTAGGCAAAGGAAGCAGGAAAATAGATAAGAACTGACACATTAGTCAAAGTTATGCCCGATCTATCACAAGATCAAATGAACACATTTTTGGAGCAATATAGGAGTAGATTTTTTTTTAAGTACAAATTTTTTTTAATATTAGAAAATAAAGAGGAAGTTGTATAAAAAAAAAATGAGCTACTTTGGAAAAGCAATTTGGACTAACTACAAAGAAAGAAGAGTCTATAAACATTGATGATGAATAGAGTAGTGGAGAAAGCTTAGGTTTGTTGAGTCCTCAAGGAAAAATATATCTTATACATACTTATACCCCTGACACTCTAGAAGCCAAGAATTCAAGGCTCACTAATGAAGAGGAAGATGGTGAAGAAAGAGAAACAAATGAAAATAATAAGATTGTTTTAGCATCTCATATTGAGGAAGACAAAGAATCAAATAAAGCTAAACTGAGTGTGACTATTGTTGTCTCTCTAGGAAGACCGAGTGGTGATACCCCCTTTGTTGGAAATATAAGAGGAGTAACTAGGAGGGGAGGGGTGGATCAGTTACCACAAAAATAAATCCTAGATCCCTTAGATGTCAATACAAATCAAAACCAAACTCTGCTGAAACTAAAAATACTATTGTCACTCAGTTAGCACTGAATCACTTGGAAAACACTAAGAATCTCTATTACTCAAAAATTACTAAAATAAATGCTTCTAAAGATGTTTAATGGTATTAACCATAGTTAACTTAATTGTAGAAACATAAAGAAAATAACATGAACACATATAACACCAGGATTTAACATGGAAACCCAATTTGGGAAAAACCACCAATTCCAACTAGGTACAATTTTTCACTCTTCTAAAGTGAGTCTTGTTAGGAGCCAACCCTATTGAAGGTTACAAAATAGACTATTAGGTGTAACCTTGTTAAATGATTTAATTATCCTATAAGGAGTGGCCTTGTTAGGAGTCTTTAGAAACTTCAATCTAGAAATGCCACCTTGTTAGAGTATTTGGAAAATAATTGTTATGCTAACTCTGTTAAGAGATCTAATACACTACTACAATTATTAGAGAGTAACAATGATATGACCTGATTGATGATACAACTAAATTGTTGATTTCAAATATATATTCTAGCTTGAACACTTGATCCTACTTGATCAGATAAATCTTTGCAACTCAATCAACTTAGGATACTCTGCTATCCTTCCAATTCATTTCCTTGGTTTATCCTTTTAATCTCATGCTTCTCTCTTTCAATCCCACAACTTGACCTAATACTTTTTCTTAGTCAAGTTGGATTGAATACACTTAAATATTTAATATTCATTCCTTAAGTTGGCTATACTTAACAAATAAATTCATCAAACTAAATATGTTGATTCAAAAAAATCCTTTAGTAGTTGACCTAGCTCAGTTAACACTAACTTATAAAAGACTTTCTTCTAACTTTCTTTGTTAACCACATGAGCTCACTTGACACTGCATCTTGAATTGAATTCCTTTGGTAACCAACTTAGCTTGGTTAACACTGGTTCCATGCCAACTTCTCTTTGGTGCCTGAGTGAACTTGGTAGATACTGACTTCAAACATGATTAACTCTAGAACACTTGATAGATACTGGAATTTGTCTTAGTGAGCTTGGAGGCCACAAACTAGTAAAGACTTGACATTTTGTGTAACATCGAAGATAATATATAATTTAACAATTATTTTCAACAATCTGCCTCTTTGGCATTTATGGCAACATAACATGTCATAATACAATGAAATTTTAGAGAAAAATAAAAGTAAGGATAATATCCTAAGTTTCATTCTATCATCAATCTTTGATTGCAATGACTGCAATATCAAACTCTCCCTCTTTGATATCAACTCAAGTTCATTCTCCCTCTATCAGTGTGAACTTCTTCTGTCATCAATCTCTAATCGCAATGAATGCAATATCAAAATCTCCCTCTTTGATATCAATTCAAGTTCATTCTCCCTCTTTGACATCTTTGGTGAGAACTCCCTCTATCAGTGTGAACTTCCTCTATCATCAATCTTTGATTGCAATGATTATAATATCAAACTCTCACTCTTTGATATCAACTCAAGTTCATTCTCCCTCTTTGACATCTTTGACATATATAAAAATATCTCTGATATATGATAAAAAACTCTCCCTATCAAACAAAAAATTTCTCTAATGTATGATAGAAACAAAATTCTCCCTCTTGGACATCTCATGCTAAAGATAGCATTCAATGAACTTCCATGTGCCTAATGTATTCATTCATATGCAATCTTCCCTTTACAATATTGTATCAACTTGACTGATCTTCAACATGCTTGGTTGATGCGTTACTAAAATTTGATTAGTGAGCTTTAACTAGGGGAATGACCCCTAGCTTACCTCTTAGATACAAAAATTCATCCTTAGGTAATGGCTTGGTGAATATTTCTACAATATGTTCTTTTTTATTCACATATTCCAATCTTACCTCCTTATCTTGCACCAATTCTCTTAAGAAATAATATTTAATTGCAATGTGATTGGTTTTGGTGTACATCATAGGATTCTTGGAAATGATAATTGCACTGGTGTCATCATAGAAAACAACTAGATCCTTGGTCTCTTCCTTCATACCTATCAACCATTTTTTAAACCAAACAAAATTCAAACAATTGATTGTTGTAGCAACATATTTTGCTTCTACTATTGACCGAGAGATATAGTTTTGCTTCTTCCTTGTCCAAGATACTAGCCTCTTTCCAAGAAAGAATGCTCCACCACTAGTGCTCTTTCTATCATCAGTGCTTCCTTCCTAATCAGCATTAGTGAATGCTTTCAATTCAAAGCCACCTCCTTTCTTATACCACAAACCATAATCTTTAGTACCCTTTACATACCTCATGATTCTTTTGATTGCCATCATATAATTTTCTTTTGGATTCGTAGAGAATCTTTCCACCATTCCAACTGCTAGTTCTATACCAGGTCTTGTATGCACCACATACTAAAGTTTTCCAATTATTGATATGTATGTAGTCCAATCTACCTCTTTTGAATCATCATCTTTAGAAATCTTATGTCCAGTAGACATAGGTGTTCCAACTAGTTTGAAATCCTCCATTCCAAACTTCTTTAGTATCTCCTTGATGTATTTTGATTGAGTAATATAGATACCATCCTTCTTTTTTTGAATCTACAAGCCAAGAAAGAATTTGAGCTCTCCAAACATTGACATCTCAAATTCCTTACTCATTTCCTCATAAAAAGATGTGCAAAAATCATCATTTGCAGAAAATAAGTATCATCCATAAAGATTTCTATCATCCATAAAGATTTCTTTCAACACAATCTTCTTATCTGGTCCTTCTTTGATGTATAGGTTGTTGTTGTCATTAGTTATTTGAAAATCAATTTTTATGAGATACTTGTGCAATCTATCATACTAGGCTCTAGGGGATTTTTTGAGACCATCCAAAGCTTTGTGTAGTTTGCAAACCATGTCCCTTTTGCTAGGATCAACAAAACCATCAGGTTGCTCAATGTAAACTTCCTCGTCTTCACTACTATTAGAATCTTTAGCAATACAACATGATTTATTACCTTTTTCTTTGTAGTCCTTGTAGCTTTTGAAATCCTTCTTGCCTGTGTACTTGTCATTCTTCTTTTATTTTTTTCCTTCTCTATTTAGACACTATTGCCCAAATTTTCCTTCCTACCAAAATTGCCACATTTGAATTCAAAGGTTAAATAGTCATGTTCCATCTATCATATTAAACAATGCCATGGAAATACAAAATAAATTAAATAAAAAACCTTATAATATTTTTGTGTTTTCCTAAGTTTACTTTTTTGGCCCGCAACTTTCTCCAACCATCAGATCTCCCATAGATCACTTTTCCACATTTTGGAATTGCTTAGTGTTTAAATAATGTGGGGAAGTGAACTTTTGCCACGTGTCCAGGGTGGGGACTTGCTTCTTGTTTGTGGATTGTCTTTTGACTGTGTTGACATGTTGGTGTTCATCAATATTTTTATTGGCCATCACTTTCCCACATTTTATATTTTGTTAGAGTTTGTAACAATGTGGAGAAGTAACTTTTTGACTTGTGGACTAGTGGGTTCGTTCTTCCATATGGCCCACTAGGGTTAAAAGGTAGTGCCAAAAAGGATGCCAAGTCATGCTGAGGTGGATTTCAATCTAGTTACTTCATCCTAATTGGTCAAGAGTGACATGCTATCATGTTGGATGTTGAGCAACCTATGGGCCTAAAAGTATGAATGGGGTAGACATAGTAATAACAAATAATTTCCACAATCATTGATCTTCCATATATCAATGATCAGTGCTTTCCCACATTATGTAATTGCAAGGACCTTAAGTAATGAGGGGAAGTGCCTAAAGGACACATGTCCTTGTGGGCTTAGGTGGTAACAACAATGATAACATCATAGTTAAGTTATGGTTAGAACTAACAATATTATAAACCATTGCAATCATGTTTAGAAGGTGGCATGGTTAGTTGACCAATGGGATAGTCAACCTTATGAAGACTTTGTGGGGTGCCAAAAAGATAAAAGACTATTGGTCCATGTGGCTTATCCCAGTTGTAAAACTTAGTTAACCTATTGAACTTGATGATTTATAGGCTAGAAACAAGGAAGGATAGGGTTTCTTGCATGATCTAATCCTTTCAATCATTTTCAACCACTCCATAGTTAATGTTAGGTTTTAACAATGCAAATGACATTCTTCCCACTATTTGATCATCTATTTTGAGGATTTTTAGCATTGGTTGGCATCATTTCCATCACTTTAGGTTTTGTTCCATTCAAGGTTTCCATGATTTTCATGTCTCTAAAAGTGTAACAAATCAAATCTACTATTTGGATCGTCTTAATGGCAGTGGTTGTGGAGTAACTTGAGTTAGAAATATCTTACTTATGTCAGAGCTATAAAGATAGATTTTGTAATCTTTGTAAGGGATGATATTTCTTTGATTCTCTAGTATTTCTTTAATGCATATTACTATAATTTCTCTTCTCTCCGAGCCATTGTAATCCTCTGCTAAGTCTCTTTTAGCCATTGACACACTATGCAAGATTTCTTTTCCTCTGGCTAATGTTCTTGTCTATATTTTTCATTTGCAAGATTATATCTACTTTTTGAATTTGAATGATATTAAGTGAAGTCTCTTCCTATAGTATTCTTTTTTTTTCTAATCTACATGTGGTGGTTGAATAAAGAAAATTTTGAATATGTATTCTTTGAGGTTATAACTAGTTAAGTATGCATTTATGGGAAAAGATAAGGTCAAAAACTCTATACTAGTGCATTAACCCTTAGGTTAGAGTAGGTAGATTTTATTTCATGAATTCCTTCTCCCTTTTCCTCTCCAAGTGTAGTTAGGCACACCCTAATAGCAAAGGAAACTAGCCTTCTCCAAAGACTCAACCTTACAGTTCAAGTCCCACAGCTTGGGGGTTGTTTCCATGTTTCACAAGGTTGTCATTAGGTAAAAAATTTGGACAAAGCTACAAACTTTTGTGACAAAATACACCTTGCAACAATGTGACCAACTTCTTCACAAGAAAAGTAGATCAAAGGAATTTTGTCTTTGTACTTTCCTTTTCCCTTGGGAAATCTTCTTGCAAGTAATGCTTCAAAGACTTCAAGATCTTCATCAGAAGCATCTTCATCCTCACTATCAAATTGCCTTTTAGATTTTGTAGCTTTCTTCTTAAGTGATATGTTGTCTTGAAATGTAGGCTCAAGGTTGCTAGACCTAGGAACATAATTATCATAGTTATCTAACTCTAATATTATCAATGTTCCCACTACTACATCCAATGTTATATCATTCCTGGGATTGCATCTCATCTATTGAATTGTTGAAACTCTAATTTCATATATAGAAAGAATTTTTCTAAGAACCTTTCTTACCACTTTCTCATATTATATCTTTCCTCTTGAGGCTCTAATTGTACACACACTGGCTTTGATTCTTTCACTATATTTTGCAATGTTCTCATCTTCTCTCATCCTCATTTGATAAAATTGACCTATGAGACTTTCTTCCTTAGCTCTCCTCACATTATCATCTCCTCCATAGATGTATTTAAGCTTGATCCACATCCCATGAGTAGTATCATGGTCTTTGAATTCATCAAATTTAGCATAGCTAAAAGTTGAAGCAATATCAATCATCATAATGTTATGATTCTTCTTTTCTATAATTTATTCAACAGTCGTAGTTCCAAAAGGTGCCATATACCTGGTCTCTAGGTACTTTAGGCTTGAGTCTCCAAAAATTTTCAAATGCAATCTCATGATTTCCTACCATGCCTTGAAGTTATCTCTATTCAACATAGGGATCTCCCTTCTATGAGATATCCTGATCTTTAGCTTAGGTCCTTGAAACCTTTCTACAACCACCAAAAGCTCTGATACCAATTGTTGGAAATATATGAGGAGTAACTAAGAGGGGAGGGGTGAATTAGTTACAACAAAAATAAATACCAGATCCCTTAGATGGAAATACAAATAAAAACCAAACTCTCTTGAAATTGAAAATACTATTGTAACTTGGTTAGCACTAAATCACTTGGCAAACATTAAGAATTTTTGTTACTTGACAATTACTGAAATAAATGTTTCTTAAAATGTTTAATGTTATTAACCAGAATTAACTTAGTTGTAGAAATAGAAAGAAAATAGCATGAACATATATTACACTAGGATTTAACGTCGAAACCCAATTTGGAAAAAACCACCAATTGCAACTAGTTACTATTTTTCACTCTTCTGAAGTGAGCCATGTTAGGAGCAAACCCTGTTAAAGGTTACAAAACACATTGTTAGGTGTGACCTTATTAAAGGATTTAATCATCTTATTAGGAGTGGCCTTGTTAGAGGATTTGTCAAATAGTTGTTAACTCTATTAAGATATTTGATACAGTGCTACAATTATTAGAAAGTAACCATGATATGACATGATTGCTAATGCAACTGAATTGCTATTTGTAGATCTCTATTCTAGCTTGAATACTTTATCCTCCTTTATCAAATAAGAATTTCCAACTTGGTCAATTTAGGATACTCTACTAGGCTTCCAATTCACTTCCTTGGTTTATCATTTTAACACCATGCTTCTCTCTTTCAATCTCATAACTTGACCTAATACTTATATCTTTTTTCTAGTCAAGTCAGCTTGAATACACTTACAAATATTCAATATTCATCCCTTAAGTCAGCTAGACTTAATAAATACATTTATCAAGCTAAATATGTTAATTCAAGAAAATCCTTTGTTAGCTGACCCAACTTGGTTAACACTAACTTAGAAAAGACTTTCTTCAGACTTCCTTTGTTAACCACATGAACTTAGTTAACATTGCATCCTGAACTAAATTCCTTTGGTAACTGAGTGAGCTCAATTAAACTGGTTCTATGCCAACTTTTCTTTAGTGCCTGAGTGAACTTAGTAGACATTTTCTTCTTGCAAACTTCCTTTGGTGCTTGGGTGAACTTGATAGATACTAACTTTGAACATGATTAACTCTGGAATGGTTGATAGATATTGGAAACTATCTTCATCACCCAAGTGAGCTTAGTAGACACTCACTAGTAAAGACTTGATATTTTGTGTAACATCAAAAATAATATACAATTGAACAATTTTTTTAAACACCCTCACCAACTTCTAAGGTAGTGTCAAACAATAACACTCCATTTTTGAGAAAGAAGAGAAAAACAATAAAAGATTATTCACTAGATATTGAAGTTATTTTGGATAAAATCATTGAGATGCCACAACTTGATCTGACAAATCTCACCTTGGAGCAAACAATTTTGCTACAAGAGATTTTGGTGGAAAGGAAAAGTCAAGAAGAGTTGAGGAGAGATAAAATGCATAAATAGGTATTACATGATGTAAATCATATTTTTGTTGATTCTTTTGACATTCAAAACTTAGATGAAGGGACAACAATCGTTGAACAACTTGTAAATATAATTGATCAAGTAAATGCTGAAAATTTAGAATCCAATGAGAAGCTAATGGATTGGTTAATGATAAGATTTGAAACTAAGGTTGTAGACAAAGTTTCCATAACTATTTTTGAGCATAAAGTTCTATTGCAAGAGAAATCATAGGTGATGATGGAACTTATAGAAAGAGTACAACATTTGTACACAATTTTTTCATATGTGTCAAAATTTACTAATAATATTCAAGAATGAATAAATAAGACTTAGGCTAAGATGAATGCATCCAATAGTATTATTTAAGAGTTGAAAAGATCTAGTATTGATCACTTTAATACCCTACTGAATGCTCAAGGCACATTGTTCAAACTTCAAGCAACTGACAAAAATATGAGAGCCAAATTGATCTCAATTCACAAAATTATGATACCTCATTTGGAGGTCATGCAAAGAAAATTGAAAAAACCCAAGATCTTATCATAGAATATCATAACTTATTAGTGGCTAAGAGCTTAATTTATTTAGCTACAAGACTACAGTTGTAGAATCAAATTTCAGAGGCAATAAGAACCACATGAAATCATGCACTGACCATGATTACCATAGTATGAACTAAATTCCTTTGGTAACTAAGTGAGCTCGATTAACACTGGTTCTATGCCAACTTCTCTTTGGTGCCTAAGTAAACTTAGTAGACATTGTCTTCTTGCAAACTTCCTTTGGTGCTTGAGTGAACTCGACAAATACTAACTTTGAACATGACTAACTCTGGAATGGTTGATAGATATTGGAAACTATCTTCATTGCCCAAGTGAGCTTGGTAGACACTCACTGGTAAAGACTTGACATTTTTTGTAACATCAAAGATAATATCAATTGAAAAAAAAAATCAATACCCTCACCAACTTCTAAGGTAGTGTCGAACAACAACACTCCATAATTGAGCAAGAAGAGAAAAGTAATAAAAGATTATTCACCAGATATTGAAGCTATTTTGGATAAAATCATTGAAATGCCACAACTTGATCTGAAAAATCTCACCTTGGAGTAAACAATTTTTCCACAAGAAGTTTTGGCGAAGAAAAAAAGATGAGAAGTTGAGGAGAGAGAAAATGCATAAACAGGTATTACATGATGTAAAGCATATTTTGTTGATTCTGAAGGGACACCAATCATTGAACAACTTGTAAATATAATTGATCATGTAAAATGCTGAAAATTTAGAATCCAATGAGAAACTAATGGATTGGTCAGTGAGAAGATTTGAAACTAGGGTTGTAGAAAAAGTTTCCATAACTGTTTTGAGCATAAAGTGCTATTGTAAGAGAAAGCATAGGTGATGATGGAACTTATAGAAAGAGTACAACATTTGTACACAATTTTTTCATATGTGTCAAAGTTTAATGTCAATATTTAGGCACAAATAAATAAGACTTGGGCTAAGATGATAGCATCCAATAGTATTATTTAAGATTTGATAGGATCTAGTATTGATCACTATAATACTCTACTGAATGCTCAAGGCACATTGGTAAAGCTTTAGCCAACTAATACAAACATGAGATCCGAATTGATCTCAATTTAGGAAATGATGATACCTCATTTGGAGGTCATCCAGAGACAACTGAAAAAATACCCAAGATTTTATCATAAAAGATCATAACTTATCAGTGGATGAGAGCTTAATTTATTTAGTTGTAAGACTACTGTTGTAGAATCAAATTTTGGAGGCAACAAGAACCGCATGAAATCATGCATTGACCATGATTACCATAGTTCACAAGGAATTCATTGAAACTTATGGATTACTTCAACCCTAGCAGCAGTGATATATAGTGTTCAAAAATAAGGGGGAAATATATACAAGGGAGAAATGTATATTGAAGGTGGAGTGTATTGAAGAAGGAAAAGAGAAATTTATATAGGTAAAGTATAAAGGCTAAAATGGATTTGTTATTCATTATTCATAAGTCATAAGACTTAGGGGAAGAGCTCATTTTTATCAAATTGTATTGTATAGATTTAAATATGACAAAGTGATGTAAATATGAAAAAGTGTTTTTTTTTCCACTAATGTCAAAGGGGGAAATTGTTGGTATCTCTAACCATTTTTATATATTAGTGTCAATCACTTAGTCATTTACAAGATGGAGTCAAATGGTCATCATTACAATTGAGCTACTCTACATAGGTCAAGTCATGTACATAAGCTAGTATGTACTGAGCATTTCTATAGGAAACAAGTAAGTGTATGGTTACAAAGTAATTCTTTATATGTATTGAGCTCATCAACAACCTAGAAAGTCATCAGTGATCAAGTGGATTCCAAGTATTCAAGTACCAAGTGATATAGTATGTGTCAAGCACAATATATGTTGAGCATCAAAAGGTTAACAAAGGCTGAGCAATAGTAATGCCAAGCATCAAAAATAGTAAATACCAAGCAATGCAAAGTTTACATAAAAGTCTGGAATGGAATAGAGTTTTAGGAAAAATGATTATCTGGCCGACTTGGAAGGTTTATTTAATTTTTGAAGAGGTTATTATAAAACATTTAATACTAAAAGAGATTATTACAAAACATTTACATGATGTGGATCACATATCCCTATGTATATGTTCAATGATCAAGATGAAGAGGCAAAACATGGAACTATCTAGAAAACTCTTTATATAAATCTTTAAATAGTGATGATCTTAACCTAGATCATATGGTCAAACAATAGATGAGTGTATGTTCAAACATGGAGCATTATAAAATGAAGGATTGAGAAGAAAATAAGACATGCATGAGGTCTTTTACATCTATCAGATCAAGTGACCTATTCATAAGTAGTGAATTGAAAGGCAAAGACAACAGTTATCAAATCAACGATAAGAGAATTAGTTAGTAAGGAGAAGGCTCAAAATCAAATTGTAGAGTAAACCAAGAGTTAGGAACTAAATTAGTTTTAATAGACTTGAATCACGGTAAATGTCTTAACAGATTGGTCTTAATAGATCTTTGTAAATCTCCTAATAGAGTCCTTACTTAGTTGTAAGTGTTAAATCCTCTAATAAGGTGAAACCTAACAGTTTTTAAAGTCTTTAACAGGATAAATCCTCATAGGGTAGATCATATTTTATGGTCAAACATTATAACCTTAACTAGTTAACTTTATTATTATAGTAGTAAAGATTTGTGGGTGTCATATCCACCCCAATTTTACCTTCACCTTAGAGGGTTTCTAGGTAACAAATATTGTGATATGTGTTTTTACTTTCATGCATATGATTGGACTAATTTACATGTTACAAAAATTTTACATGTAGAAGTTATTGATAGATGTGGATGAATTTGTGAAAAGTATAAAGTGTTAAAGATTCTAATTCACCACCCCCACCCCCCACCTCAATATCTAATTTATGCCTCCATAAATCAATACTTTATTCTAAAGAAAAATCATATTTCTCTCCTTCCATAACTCCTAGATAATGATCGAAGGACACATCTTCTTTAGATATAAGAACAGAAAACAAGGCATCTAAGTTGTCCAGCAATAAAATAAATCTTTTAATGAGTTCGGCAAGGGCCCTTGCCAACCAAGATAACCTTGAATCATTTTCCACATTTCCATTGCAAATTTACAATTCAATAATAAATTATTTATAATTTCCTAATCCTCTTCATAAAGACAACATATGGAAGGACCAAAGATGCTAAATCATTTCATCCTATCATCTTTTAGGATCTAGTCTTTAGTAGCCAACATTTGGGAAGTATTCCTTACCCAAAAATAAATTGATGGGCCAATTTTCATCCTATAATTCTCTAGAAAGAATTTGATAGCCTATTTTGACTGAATAAATTCCACTCTTTTTGCATGCCAAATAAGTTTATCAACCTTGTTTGATCTTATGTTATTCTTATCCTTAAAGATATATCACATTGTAGCTTTCGTTGGTAAAAAATATACAAATTATCCACTTTTATCCACTGTCATACTTCTCCACTAGCTTCTAAGTAGTCACTAACTTTAATACTCCAAAGCTACATCATTACACATCTAATTTTATTGAGCTCAGTTTTCAACCTAAGAACATGTTTCCCTTCCCAAGAGTCATCCCAAAAATGGGTTTGTGGACCATTACTAATCTACTAGGTAATGTGCTTGGTGACCATAACTTTGCAATCAAGAATGAAATTCATTATGGGAGAGATCCTCTCGAGGGAGGGTCTTATTGTTAGAATCTCATCGTTGTCTAAGTACTATATAATATAGTAATTATATGAATAGAAATAATTTATGTATAAATTATTAGAATTAGTTTTTTAAATAAAATCAAAATAGAATACTTAGTAGTTATATTATATGAATACAAATAATTACATATAAGTTATTTATATCAAAAATATAATTTAAATAAAATAGATATAAATATAAATAATTAATAGTTATACTTATATGAGTACAAATAAATTATGTTGAAATTATTTATATTGCAAAAATAAAAATAAAAATAAAATGTAGATGATACAAAGCAAAAGCCTACAACACAAAAGTAAATTGTGATCCTCTCATCTGAGAGGTCTTTGGTTTGAGTGTACTCAAGCTAACACATAATAATAATTTATCTCAATAAATTTTGATAGTAAAATAATGGTAGAAAGATGCTTGGTTAAATATGTGTATCTAACTGTATATTCTAATAATGCAACCGGGAATAAAATAGAGCAAAAAACAAATTAACATATCAAACAATTTTATAGGAATGAGAATGATGATGAGATTCACAACATTTAAATAATTTTATGCTATAGTATATATAATTCATTTATTTATAGAATATTGTTGAGCTATAATTTTGCACAATGTTGACTAGCATGGACCCTTTCAAATCCCTCTTTTGAAAAGTTGATCAAGGACCAACTCCAAGGTTCTAGGTGGGTTTTTAAACCTACTGGGTAACTCGATTGAAGATGAATGTGTATGTTCATG
The DNA here is from genome assembly GCA_028749045.1 of Cupressus sempervirens. Taxonomy (NCBI): domain Eukaryota; kingdom Viridiplantae; phylum Streptophyta; class Pinopsida; order Cupressales; family Cupressaceae; genus Cupressus; species Cupressus sempervirens. Next base: position 169,034,216 of record CM053793.1, read on the forward strand.
AGGAGACCTTTTCTAGTTCTAAACTAATTGTTGTGGTTCCATAATGCACACACCCCCCTACTTGTTTTTTTGAGATTTGGGCCAATTTTGAGGCCCTAAGTCCTAGTCCCGATGAGTCAAAAAAACCAAAAAATTGTAAAAAAGTGAAAATTGAAAACATTAGAAAAGTCTAAAAAAAATAAAATTATTATTATATGTATATATGCACACCTGCGCACCTCACGAGGGTCGTGGGAGTGCATCCCATCTTTAGTGGGGTGCAATGCATAGCTGTGCACTTGCGTATTGCGCATATTATGCACCACCAAGGGTGGGCATGGCTATAAAGCCTCAACCCCCTCACCTTTTTTCATTGTTGCATTTACAAACTATGCTCTTTGTGCCATCTGAAGCTCTCGCAACGTGCTCATCTCCAAGTTGTGAACCTTGCACTTGCACCCTCTACACCATCATTAAGGTGTGCAAAAAAAACTCAATGCACATGTAAAAAGAAAAGGGGGGGTGCACGGTGCGCACCCTGCTCAGGTGCACTCTTGCCCACCCCAATCTTCAAAACAAAAAAATAAACCCTTTGTTTGTAATGGACCACAAACACATCACACACCACATCAAGATCTATGCATTTTTACCTTCACCACTTTATGCACCTCATGGCCATGCCCACTTTTGTGCACCGTGCACCACCACTCCCTTCACAAAAAAACACCATGCCAATCATGCATTTTCAACATGCACCTCCACCTTGTGCACCTCCCACTTGCTGCACACCTCATGCTCCCTTCACAAAAAAACACTTTACTATTGTGCACCACTTGGCACCATGTGTACTTCACATCGTGCACCACTTCACCACTGCACACCACTCGGCGCCATGTGCACTTTACACCATCTGCCACTTCGTCGCCATGCACCTCATGTTACACACACCACATCTACATCATGCACACTTCACTAAACCACACACACCTCACTTCCATACAAACCCTCCCATTCACGAAGTACAAAAAATACCTCATTTTCGTGCAACAAAATTGCACACCATTCCATTGTGTGCTCACTCTCACGCACCTTGCTATCTCACCATTGTACACATCCTACATTATGCATTGTACATGCTATCACACCTCCACTCATCAAATGTTTAAAACTAAAAAGAAAAACTTAAATAATGTTAACTTGCAAAATGGATCCCCCCACCAAATTTGGTGCACAAGTGCACACCTTATTTATTATTTTTCTTTGATAAACACAAAAGGGGAATTGAATGTTTTTTTTTTAATTTTTAGGTTTTCATTATTCTAAACTAATAAACATATTTTCTTTGTGTAGATATAATGGCATCCACATCTTGTAAGAAAATGACACCTAAGCCCATGGTTTTCAAATTCCAAGGGGTCCCATCCAAGTCAAGATTCCAAGATGATTACACTGAGATAAAAGACACTGATTTGGGACACACTAACTTGGGAGAGTTCCTCCAAATTTGTAACAAGCCTATAGAGAGATCAGCTATAGTATCTACTTTGATTTGATCAAGGTTGGTGAGTGTAGCTTCACACCCAATGTCAGTACAATCAGTGGAGTTAATCATGACACTAGCACAAAACTTTGTTCCTAAAGAAAGAGTGTGATAAGGGAAGTTGTACTGGATCTATGACCTGACAATATTGAAAGGGTTTTTCATCTCCTAAGGGTAGATCAGTTCATAAGACTCTCTTATGAGGCAGTGGAACGGTGGTATAGGGAGCCCCTGAAAGAAGCAACAAAAATAATTCAATCATCCTACCTCATTGAGAAGACTCCTCTAAGGAGGATAAAAAGAAAGGTGGACATGACAAGAGGATACATGAAGGAGGATATTGGCAACTCTATTATTCTTCTAAGTAGGGTTATGGGTCTACCAGTAGCAGAACATTTGAGTGTTTTTATGGTGAACTTTATTGAGACAATCAAGAAAACAAAGATGCCACTAGACTAGGACACCACATTAAGTGAAAACTTGTGTGAACAATTGGTAGTTGTCAAGGATAAGAAGAAGTTTTATATGACTTTCTACATGGTATATTTGCTAGCGGCCAAGGCTCCAAATTATCCTAGATTGTACAAAAGAGGCAATATGTAGGATCCCAATGCCTGGCCCTACATTGTCTACTCTCAGTTGGCGAGGAAGAAGCTCTTGGCATAGAGCAACGACTACAAGATCGTGAATGATGTGTTCATATTTGCAATCATTTGATTCATAGAGGGAGACTATGTGAAGAGATTATCTAATGAGGCAATAGCACAGATAATAGCTATCGGGGCCTACTACATCCTATTTAAGACATTCATGTATCTATGGGTAGCTAGTGCCTCTATCAACCTTAAGAAGCTCCCTAGATATCCAAGTGATAAATTGGTTTTGTTGGAAATTGAACAATAGGTTGAATTTGCGTATGATAGGGTCAAGAAGCAATAGAGACCATGTTGGACATGGCCCCTGGTCATAGGACCATATTAGGTGAAGAGTAAGCAAGATATTCCATCTTTTAAGTGGGAGTGGGAACATTATCCCCTTGAGGAATACAACTCTCCCCAACCCTATTTTGATAACATTGGAAAAGTGGAGAGTCTAGCTGGCAAAGAATTCCATCATGAAGAGGCCATTGAAGACTACTAGATGAATGCAAAAAATGACTACGATGTCCATATTAGGGACTATTTTAGGATGACTTTGTATTTGACAAAGAAGACTCTTAAACTAAGCAATCCAGAGGAAATAATGGAGCAAGATTCTAGGGAGCTATTGGACCCTTTGTTCAACTTGGACAAAATTAGAGAGAGACCCATCATGAATACTAAGGTTGACAAGGAGGAGGGTGACGACATTAATCATCAGGTGAGGCATGCCATCAAACTGACAAAGGATTGGATCAAGAAACCCTTTCAACTCGATCCAATACTTGACATCGTGCTATTTCACATGCAAGCCCACCAAAAGAAAAGTAGAGGGAAGAAAGTTAGAATTCCTACCTTTGCAACCTAGTCTCCCATCAGGCCAAATATAGTATACCAACTTGATCGTCCAGTTGGATACTATCACCCTCTAGAGAGGAAAGGAAAGAACAAGAGAAAAAGGATCTCCCCTAAAAGGGTTGATTTAGAAGAAGATGAAGCACAAGCACCTCCCTAGCAATAGGAAGAAAGTGTACAAGGGTCTAAGGATACTAGAGTAGCTCAAGTCAAGGATGACCCTCAATTGCCTCCCTTTGTGCCTAGCCAGTTAGAAGAGGGAGAGATTCAACAAGTTTCCATTCCTCCTCCACAAGAAGAGACAACATCCCCTTCTACCTCTACAAAATAGAAAAGGATTAAGATTTGAATGAAGAAGAGGGAAAGGGTGACTAAAAGAATGGTGCCTTCCCCATCTCTCCTTGAGACCATTCTAGAAGGAGAAGAGGAGGAAGAAGAAGAGGAAGATGGAGAGGAACAGGTGCCTTTGCAAGGAAGAACCTGGCTAGCTAGAGCCACTAAACAAAAAAGGAGAAGGAGTTCCACAATAACACCACCATCCACCCTCAAAGGACAACTTGATCCAATACTTGACACCATGATATTTCACATGCAAGCCCATCCAAAGAAAGGTAGAGGGAAGAAAGTTACAATTCCTACCTTTGCAACCTAGTCTCCCATAAGGCTAGAGATAGTATACCAACTTGACCGCCCGGTTGGATACTATCACCCTCCAAAGAGGAAAGGAAACAAGAGAAAAATGATCTCTCCTAAAAGGGTCGATACAGAAGAAGATGAAGCACAAGCACCTCCCCAGTAATAGGAAGAAAGTGTACAAGGGTCCAAGGATACTGGAGTAGCTCACATCAAGGATGACCCTCAACTACCTCCCTTTGTGCCTAGCTACTCAAAAGAGGGAGAGATTCAGTAGGTTTCCATTCCTCCTCCACTAGAAGAGCCTGCATCCCCTTCTACCTCTACAAAATAGAAAAGGATTAAGATCTAAATGAAGAAGAGGCAAAGGGTGACTAAAAGAATGGTGCCTTCTCCATCTCTCCTTGAGACCATTCCAAAAGGAGAAGAGGAGGAAGATGGAGAGGAACAGGTGCCTTTGCAAGGAAGAACCTGGCTAGCCAGAGCCACTAAACAAAAAAGGAGAAGGAGTTCCACAATAAAACTGCCATCCACCCTCAAAGAACCCCTAGAAGTCTCTTCTTTGAAAGATGAAGTACAACAGTGGGTGGATGAGCAGAGTGAAGAGGGAGATGATATTTTGAAAATGTCAAATTTTTATTTTATGCCTATTGAGATAGAACTGGTACGGGATAAGATTAGGGATACCCCTACACATGAACCCCAACAAGAATACTAGATACAAATGCCGCCAGATTCACAAGGTCCTAATCTTACTCCCCCATCTCCACCACAAGTCACAGTGGTAGATAAAGGCTCAGTTACTCCTCTACCTCAAAGTTTAGAAGAAGAACAGGTTCAAAAGGAACCTTCACAAGGGGAGGAACCTGAATAAATGGTGATCAATGAAGTGTCGAAGTAGGGAAAAATGGTAGAATATTCTCAACCACCTTCCCAAGACACTGAGGTACAAGTTGTAGGGTCTATTGAGATAGAGGCTACAAAAGAAGAGCTCTCACAAAGGAAGAGTACTCCAAGGAGGAGTGATAAGGGGAAGGAGGTAGCAGAACATACTCCTTCATCCTTGAGAGGAAAGTCTTTAGTTGAGTGCATCCCAAGATGGCTCTGAAAGGAAATAAGGAGGAGTACCAAACCTCAATTATGTGCTGATGAGGAAGACATTTTTGAGTTAGCAGAGATTTTGAACAAACCTCAGTCTCTATTACATGAGGCAAGACTGTTGGCATTTGTCAACAATACATGGGACTAGGATTTGTTTGCCCAAGTGGTTGTTCCTCCTAAATATACAAATGCAAAAAGCCTCAGCCCTCAAGACTATCAAATCAAAGAGGTCATGCTTGGGAGGCCCACATGGGATACAACTAGGTTAATGGTAACCATGGGGATCAAGGAAGTTTTTAGGAGCATGGAATTGGAGGAAGTCAAACTTCGAACACTTCAATGGAAAAACAAGATCCTAAGGGGATATTTGGCCAAAGTGGTTGGTCCTCTAGATCTTGAGCACCCCAAGGATACATTGAACACCATACTCAAAGAAGGGGGAAGTGTACATTCAGATCCATTTTTGAAAGCCTATCAGCAATGGTGGAAATTTTTTGAAGATAAGGGTATCTTGATTATCCAAGGGAACTTGAAGTTACTACATGCTATGCAAGAGAATGTGAATAAAATGGTGGGGATTTTGAAGCAAGACTTTAGCATTATGGATGAGGTAAGGGCCTAGAGTAAGGATAAAGGGGCAAAGATACCAAATTTTGGTAGATGTATATATAGCAGAGGAATTAGATTTGATTGATGATTGGAAAGAGAAGATTTCTAATAGTAATAAAGTAATGGAAATATTACATGTGGAGATCCATAGGCTCAAGGATCAATCCTGAGAGCAAATTTTAGAAGCAGAGAAGCATTACAGTGATGCATGCTTAGATATTTTTGAAGATGAGGAAGGAGAGAAGTTGTTGCTTGTAGAGGCAGTAGTAGAGAGTTTTAAGAATATTTTTGTGGAAGCTACTAATGATGAAGATATCTGACAGGCTTTCAAAACAGAAGAAGCCTTGTTAGAATTGGATACCAAACTTGGGGATTTTGCTAACACCTGAATTGAGGTAGACAATTACAAACAAAAGGTCAAGTAAAAATATGAGTCTTTGAATTTACCATATGTTTCTATTACTAAGATTATAGAGGAATTCAAAGGCAAACATCCAAACATAGCTTTGGGATGAAGGGGAACAAAACCCAGAAGCCAGAATTTCAATTTTGACACTCAGTAAAATTTTGAAATTTTGGACCATTTTGAGGTGTGCAGGTCTGTAGGTGTGCATTTTCAAAAGTTTTACTGATAGTTAACTACTAGTTCCAAAATTAGAGCTTTCCATGCATTGGAAACACATTCTGATGGCAGTTTAACTCCAACAAATGCCTAGTGAAGGATTAGCTTCTATTTTTAGCACTTGCAGACACTTCCACTTTGACTAAAGGCTTTCTCATTCTTTCTCCTCTCATATTTCTTTATTTTTTAACATGTAAAGGCTCATGCATCCAATTAATGAATAAAAATGGATGGAGTCATGTTTACCACCAATTAGATTGTTAGTTTGTATATGATTAGTTTGTTTTATTAATTAAAAGCATTTTATTGCATGAAGATATCTCTCACTCTCAACACAAATTTAGGAGACAATTTCTTATAAATACTCCATTGTAATATGTAATTGGTACCATCATTATTTTGCAATAAAATTATACTTTTAGCGTTCACATTTGGGGTGTAGTGATTCTTGCCTAGATGTGTCATATTTTTGTGAATTTTGTTCATGGAATTGTGATTGAGCCAAAGGTTTATTGCTTTATTTCTAGTTGTGTGATCTTTTAGTTATGGTGTTTGCTACGGTTTTATGAATTCTACTAATGTATCTAGCTTGAGAAGAAATCACCAAATTGTGCTTGCATAACTCTCTGTTTGGCAGGAGTGCACTTTTTGTGGCCTTGTGATTGTATGAAAAGTGAAATATCATATGATTACTAAGTTTCTCACCAATGATTGCATCAGTGGAATTGAGGAAGTGCTTCACCTACTTTCATTGGTTACCCACTGATTTCTTTGAAAGCTTAACTTGTAGACATGTTGTTTTCTATAGCTTATGTCCATTAGGATTTTAATTTCATGTTATTTGCTTTAAAGTTCTTGTTATTTTCTTTACTAACCCCTTGTTAGAATAGGATCATTTTAGTTGCACCATTAGATTACATTCATAAAAAACATAAAAATACAAAAACATAGTTCTCATTGCATGTTTTATTTTGAAGCAGTGTACAAATTCTTCATTTCATTCAAAATCAAAATGAATCAGCAAAGGCCTCTTCATGAACATTCACATTTATCTTCAATTGAGTGGATTCTAGTAGGTCACAAGATCATTTGGAACCTTGGAGTTGATTCTCAAAATCATCTTTTCAAGAGAGGAATTCACAAGAATTCTTGTCATTTAGCATCATGCATAATGACAGCTTGACACTAATCTACATAATTTGTTGTTTTTTGAAATGTGTTTATATTTTATGATGAATGTAATTTATCAATGTGACTATATGAATCCCTATTTTAACCAAATGTTTGAAAATCAAATAACAAGATAGAGTAATGAGAGATTAAAGAAAATAACTAAAAGTGAAATTCTTAATGGACATAAACCAAGGTAGCAACACATTTTCAAATTAAATCATCAAAAGGATTGGGTAGGAAACCAATGAAATTAGGAGTAGTGCTTCCTTAAATCCATTGATGCAATCATCGATGGGAACTCAATGTAAACCAAATGATGTTTCACATTTCATCAAATCACAAGGTCATAAAAGGTATTCACATTGGATACAAGATGCTATGCAAGAACAATAGGTGATTCTTTCTCCAATTTGTCACAATAGTGCAATTTGTTAACACCAAGCAAACACCAAAACTAAAAGATTGCACAATCATAACAACACAATAAAGCCACATTATAATTCATGAACATGCATTCACAAAAATAACACACTCTGACAAGAATAACTACACTCAAAATGATAGAACCAATAACATATATTATTGCATCAAAATAATAGCTTGGAGTACATATTACATCTATGTGTTTATAAGAAATCATCTCCTCCCTTTGTGTTAGGAATGAGAGCTCTTAAAATGAAAACTTATGCTAAAAATTAATAATAAAAATCTAATTATATACAAACTGGCTCTCTAAGTGGAGCTAAGTAGGTCTCCACCCTTGTTTATATCTAGTAATGCATACATGAGCCTTTCCATAACACAAAAGAATAAAAGAATAAGAAGAATAAGAAGGAAGCCGTGAGATGATCTAGAAGTCTCTGGAAGCTCTAAAAATAGAAGCTCAACCTTCTTTAGGCATTTTTAGGAGTTAAACTACCATCAAAATGTGTTTTTGTTGAATGTAATGCTCTAAATTAGGAATTGGCAATTCATTATTGGTGCACTACTTCTTCAAAATTGTTAGCGCACCTCTATAAAAAGTGCACCTATGCACCTTGGTGATAGGTTCCAAAAATCCAAAAAAATCTTTTAAGTATCAAAAGTGAATTTCTAGCATCTGGGTCTTCTTCCCCTTTAGATCAAAATTATGTCTGGATGTTTATTCTTGAATTTCCCTATTATCTCTACCACTTGACTAGCTTTTGGTAAATCTAAAGACTCATACTTATTCTTCACTACTTTCCCATAATTACTAACTTCTATCCTAGTCTCTACAAAATCTTCAAGATTATTGTCCAAGTCCAACAATGCTTCTTCAATTTTGAATGCTTGTCTTATATCATCATCTTATGAAGCTTCTTTGAATCTTCCTCTAAATTGGACTATTGATTACACTACAAAAAGCTTGATCTTATACTCATTCTCAAAAATCTCAAAGTTGGTGACATTATAATACCTTTCCACTTCCAAAAATTTCTCTTGAGCTTTGTCTTTAATCCACTGGATTTTTTCATGCAATCTATCCATTACTTTATTGTTTTTTAATATTTTCTCTATCCAATCATCAAGCTTATCAAGCTCCTCTATAACATATACCTCCATAAGCATCTAATACCTTTGACCCTTTATTGATTTGAGTGTCTATAAATCCTTAGCTCAGTTACATACTTCATCCATCAGCCTAAAATCTTAGTGCACTATGGAAACTAAATTTTCAGCATTCGATTGGATGTTGTGCAACAGGTTCAAATTTCCTTGTATTATCTGCACTACCCTCTCCTCAAAACTATCATGCCATTGCTAACATGTCTCCAAAAATGAGTCCAACTGTGTCCTTGCCCCTTTTATTCCTAGTGTAGATCCAAGAGTGACCTTTGGATTTTTCAAGTCAATATGGTCCACTACTTCATTCAACTACCCTTTGAGTAGATCATTATGTTTACACAATGTTATCAGTTCTAATTCATCTTGATCCATATGTTGGAATACCTCTTTCAGGCTTATAGTGATTAGTACTTTGGTTGTATCCACCTTGGGATTTCCCAACATGACCTCCTTTATTTGGTAATCTTTTAGAGTCAGTTCTTAGGTGTTGGCGTGAGGAGGAGGAATGACAATATGAGCCAGAAAGTCATATTCTTGATTCTTCATTATGAATGCAAGTGTTTTAGAATCACACTTAGGGGGCTTAGGCTTCTTTATCATTTGATTAGTTCCTTTATTCCCTCCTCTTTTGTTAGCTTCAATTTCCTCTTTTGTCAAAACATAACCTCTCTCTTTAGCCATGATGGTTTGGTCTCCATAGGTGACATATACTTAGTTGAAGAATTTATTTTTGTACTAGGCTCCTTTCCCTTATCACTTCTTTTTGAGTCTTCTTGTATCGAGGAAAATCTTCATAAGGAGATTATGCACTTTTTTAGGCTAAGGATCTAGCCCTAGTATCTCGAGGAGTTTTTTGAGTTTCTTCTAGTACTTGTCCCTCCTCAAATACATTATCAGCATAAAGTTGTTGGAATTCTCCTTCCTAATTTTATTTTTCTTCTACTTCTACTTGAATGATCGAAGGAGGTGGAGTTACTAACCCTTTATCTAGAATAGCCACATCTTGTGATGGTGGTGATGGAATTCCTAGAGGTGCTTAAGGTAGAGGAGGCAATTGATTCCAATCCTGTTCTAATGGCTTGCTTGTGGGAGTATCTCTAATATTTTCAACCACCATCTTAGTACACACTAGCATAAAATCAAAGTTTGAGAGGTGAAAGACATTAGTTCCTTCACTCTCTATCTTTATTATCCATTTATGTTGTTCATCTTCTGAAGTTGATACTTGGATTGGCTCTCTTGGATCAAATGGAGTTTTCTCTGTGGAGATTCTTCTTGTCTTATCCTCTATGGCTTTGGCTAAGTGGGTTCTTTGGCTCAAGGGGAAAAACTCTCTTTGTTCCCCTTCTTCCTCATCCTTAGCTTTTGGGATGATCTCTAGACCTATGGGGACATAGTACTTTTCTTCTTCAATACCCTCCTCTGAGTATGCACCATAGTTGCTTCTATTCTTTCTCTCTTTGGAGCTAAGGGGAAGGCTTCTTCCTTCGAAGTTCTTGGTGGTGGGACCCTTTGTTCCTTTATTTGTTTCTCCTCCTACCACTCTAGTTGTACTTTTTTTGGAGGTTTCTCTTCCTCATCTTGAGGTTCAACTTGTCCCTGCTTCTATTGAGATCGTGTTGTTTAGACCTCAACCTCTTGTCTTCTTTCCCTAGGGGCTTCCATTTTCCTCTTCTTGCCCTTATCTACCTAAAAATACTCAAACTCCTCATGTTGATGTACCATTTCTAACCTTACAAGGTATTGAATAGGGTAGATTGGCATGATGACCTTAGCATCTTTACCTTTTTGAGGCCTAGTTGCGGCTTGTAGAGGTATGGTTTAGGGGACTAGATCCATCCAAAATGGCTTTCAAATCCATTCCCTTGTCATTTAAACCACATGTTTGGCCCAATGATCTATGTCATCATTTTTCTTTCACCCTATCTCAACATTGATGATCAATCTATCATAGATTTTGTCTCTATTGTACAAAGGATCCATAACTTTTGGGCTATTCTTTTCTATGGCCTTCAAAGAAATCTTCATTTTTAGTATATTTTATGCTAGATATAGATGCATCCTACAATAGTCCCTTATGTAGACATCATAGTCACCTATTATGTTCATCCAGTGATCTTATAGGGCTTTGATATGAACAAATTCTTTCCCTCTCAGATGTTGTCCCAATGTTGTCAAAAAATGGGCAAGGGAAGTTGAATTCTTCCAAGGGATATTGATCCCATTTAGAGTCAAAGGTAGTAATGTCCTACTTTTTCTTTACCTCAAATGCACCAATTGTGATTGGCTAGACCCATGTCTTCTTATGTTGTCTCCTCACTTTTTCATAAGAAGAAGTGAGTTGGTGGGCTATCTCCTAGAGTATCAACTGATCTGAAGGATATCTCAAGAGCTTTTTGGGGAACAAAAGAGTACTAGCTACCCGAAGATATGTGAAAGTCTTAAATTAAATATAGTAGGCTCCTATTTTTGTGATTCAAGTAGCCACCTCTATTGACATTATTTTTGCATAATCACCTTCAATGAATCAATTGATGGTGAAAATGAACACATCATTGACCACTCTATATTCACATTTTATAGTAGGAGCTTCTTTTTCACCAATTGTGGATATACCACATAGGGCCAAGTATTTTTATCTTGCATGCTTCCCTTTCTATACAAACTTGGATAGTCAGTGGTGTCGGCTCCTAGGAGGTACACCATGTATGATGCCATGTAGAAATGAGGATCACTCTTAACTATGACTAATTGTTCATCCAAGTTATCACTTAGGATGGTGGCCCAATCAATGGGCATCTTTGTGGTCCTTATGATTTCAATGAAATGAACCATTTCTGTTTGTAAGTGACTCATTGTAGGAAAGCCCATTACTTTGTTGAGAAGTACAATCAAGTATCTAATGTTGTCTTTCATATATCCTCTAGTCATACCCACCTTTCCTACTTTTTGGCCCACATGTGTCCTATTGATCAAAAATGAAGTCTAGACTAGTTCTTTTGCCTCTTTCTCATTCTCTCTGTACCACCACTCTAGTCCATCATATTAAATTTTTAGGTATTGATTTTCCCTTGGGAGGTGAAACAATATCTCTATGTTTCAGGGTCATAGGTCTAGGATGATTTCTCTTATGACGCACTTTACTACCTTCTCCTTGGTCACATAATGCTCTTCCAATGTCATTATCAATTTAGAAGATTGAACTAATGTGGGATGTGATGTTGCATTCACCAATCTAGACTCAATCAAAGTAGATACCATTGTTGACCTCTCCTTGGTTTTGTTGTAGATTATCAGAAAGGCATTCCAATTGATATAGCCTAGTTATGTATCTTTGATCTTTATGTGTCCATCTTGGAATCTTGATTTCTTAGGTGCTCCTTGGTACTTGAATGCAATGGGTTTTGGTGTCATTTTCTCGGCAATGAAAGGTGATGATGGTGCCATTTCATCTACACAAAAGAAACAAAAATTAGTTTCCTCATGTTAAAAGATCAAATAGTGGACTCTTCAGGACTCAGTTGATGACAAAATGGGATAAAAACTAGTCATAATAGACAAAAATGCAATTTCTTCCCCCTAATAGCCTATTTTGCATTTTAGCACACCTAGCACACCCTTACAGGTGCACTAGTGTGCACGTTTAGCCTTTATAAAGGCTTAGTGTGCAGTTGCGCATTAGCACACATGCACACCCTATCTAGGTGTCCATGTGTGCAATTGCACACATGTGTAACATCGCTTGTGCATAGAGGGGCTATGTCTTTTGCAACTATGCACATGCACAACATGGCTTGTGCATAGAGGGCTATGTGTATTATTATTATTATTTAAAGTTTTTAAAGATTTTTTTTTTAAATTAGGGGTGCACATGTACGCACCTCATTAGGTGACTTAAGTCTTTTTATTATGTTTTTTCTTTTATGTTTTTGGAGTGTGTAGAGTTGCGCACATTCACACCTCTTAGAAGTATGTACGTGCACACCTCTAAGGAGGCTACCTTGTGTTTTAAATAACAAGGGAGCAAGAGCAAACTGATAGAGGGAGAGGGAGAGGGTTCTATTTATGGAACACATCATGGACTCATTGTATCCAACCCAAATGCAAGGGTGGTTTGAGCCCATATTGGCCCGATAACTCAAGGGTTTTATTTGGCCCCCAAGTGTATTATTAGAGTTGTCCATGGGGATGAACCATGGAAGATCCTTATATGGAATCACATTAATAGTGCCACTATTAAACGTAAATGGCACTATTTTTTATGGTTGGACAAAATTCTCCATGCCTAATTTTTTGATATTAAAGCCTATTTTCCCCTCCACTCTATATGGAAGGCTTGGCAGCATACTTGCAAACTTTTAAATGAAGAAGTGACCCACTTCAATATGGATTTAGTTTTTCCACTTCGTCAATTTGTTGGAACAAGCCTATCCTTTATCACAATCATTCCCTTGCCTTAATCTTTCCAAAACAATCTTCTAACCTTTTCAAAGAGAAAGTTTGTACTATTGGGGATCTTTGGGATTTTCATACTATGAGATGGTTACCATGGCACTTTATCAAAGAATTTTTTTACATAAGCAATAAATACAAGGTATTTTTATATTTATTCAATCTTTAGTACCTCTAGAATTGATAATGAAACTTTGTACTCCTATCCATTGAAGTTTTTACAAAGATTGGTCATGGACAGTGTCATTTTTTTTTTTTTCTCCTTAAAGAAAATTTATTTACAACTGCTCCCAAGTTTATCCCTAAAGTCTCAATTAAATTCCAAGTGGGAATGCAAGTTAAATGAAAAAAATTGGTGTAAATTGTTATCTCAAATATGGAAATTGAAAGCCAATGCAAATGCACAATTATATGCTTGGAATATTTTACATTCTAGTTTCCCATTGTGGATAGGTTGAAATGTATGATGATTCAACCAATCAATTGTCTATTCTGCCACATGAAAGAAAGTATGAATCATATCTTTTGGTGCTATATATTTTGTAGGAAATAATTATGGAATCTTGTTTAGATTGATTTACTAGCTATTTTTAACATAACTTAAATTGAAAGGAAGCCCTTCTTGGTGTGGGGTTACATAGTAATTTTATTGTCAATGGTGTTAGGAAAGTTATCTTGTCTCATATATAGTGTTACAAGTGTAAATTTATCTTTAATAACCTTAATGATGTGCATTGCTAATCAATTCTTCCTCAATTATAGGCTGAGGTTGAGAAAAATTTAAAGATCAATATCTAGATTTAACAACTTAAGCACCAAGGTATGTGTCTCCTCAGTTAAAGGAATGTTATTATGGAAGATTATCTTCAATCTTCTTTCCAAGATCCATTTTAATGATTTGGTTGGTTCCTTTTAGATGTTTCTTTTTATTTATCATTTGTATGTGGTGTTATTTTGTATGTATTTTCAATTGTCTTTCTGAAGTTAGCAGTTGCATATGTATTATTATCTTCTATATATGTATCGTCTCTATTAGATTTTTGTCATGCCCAAGTGTTTACAACCCAGAAACACATCTATATAATTTTAAATCATATTTATTTATATTTTCCTTTTAATTAGTTGACCAATCTACACTACGATTAATGCTACATAATTTATGAACTTGAATGTAAAAATCTAAACATAAATCTACATTTAAATTTATTTTATCCAAACCTCTCTTTCATTCAAACATAGTAATAAATGATAAGCAACATTTCTTTCCAAAATAACATTAAATAATAACACACATTTCTTCTACATAATTCTTTTAGAAAGAATGTGTAAAATCTACTTGATTTGAAATTGCACTTCACATTTATATTTACAACAGAAAACTATTTTCCTCTTTTTTTCTTCAACAAGTTATAGACCATTTCCAAATAAACAAAAAGAACAATACATTTTAACAAGGTATAGTTCACTATTACATTATTTCTCACACAACATTGTGCAACTTTCTTAACACAAAGTGGCCTAGGTATACACTAATGGAGACTCTCCCAAGCACAATGAAAAATACACATAGCAGGCCTTCTTGCACAAATAGTTATAATAGCAATAATCTTCCTCCATGCTCTAAAACCTCATAAATAACCTACATTATAAAAACATCTTTCCCATGGAAAACTCTCGTCTCGTCCATAGGCCTTTTCAAGGCCACCCTTGAGGTAGGAGAACCTTATCTAGGTGAATAAACACATACTTTGCATACATTCTCACACACATATGTTTACAAAATAGATTTTTACAATGCATACACAATATCACTTTTTAACACAATACTCCCAACCAAACCTTGTACTTAGGATCACTATTGATCCATCAAAAGGGTGAAGGTGAAAATGAATATAGGGGAGAATCATCATTGCAATATAATAACACATGTATTCACAAGGCTATATATATTCCATTACATGCCTTCACAAGGCTTCTACATACCATTTCACTTGCCTTCACAAGGCTTGCACATGAAATTTTGCATGCCTTCACAAGGATTTCACTCCCTACCCTTATGACCCCCAAGTATAACTCTCCTTATGCCCCCAGAAAATGTGGTATATGAGCCCATAACAACCATATGGCATCCCTCTCCTTCTAAAGGAGAAACTCTCAACCAAATCCATTCTCCATACACACTTCACCCAGCAAGGTTATCTTCCCTCCCAAGGGTGAGACTCACCTTATAACACCCTTATGCACATAGAAAATCAAAGGAAAAGGCCAATAAAACTTACAAGAACACCAAAAAACTACATAGTATAATACATCATAATAGATTTACAACCAGCAAAATTGCAACAAAATCGAACATGAATACAAAGGAATGTTTACCAATATGCTACTATGGCCAAAAGACTACATCATATAAATACTAACTTTCTTCTAATATTGCATAAGGATGGTTGAGCTCTCTCCCACCAAGCTTCCTCTCCTTCCTTTGTAAATCTCCTTCTTGCCTTAGCCAAAATCCCAAGAGTTCTCTCATGCTTTCCTCACTTCAATTGTGCTTTTCTAAATCTCCCAAGTTTGTTTCTAAGTATATAGAGTGGCAATTATTCTACCACTTCCTCTAAAACTCCTCTAAGAATGCTCTCAACCACTCTCACCTAACACCCATCATGATGTGGATTTCTTTTGGTTTGATAAAAGACTCCTTTTACTATCTCCTAGGTCGTCACTCTCTTCTAAGGTATTTTTAAAAGGTCATAATTAATCTTTGGAAAGCTCAAATGGCCTATAAATTACCCCTAACCCATATTACACCCATGGAGAAAGTAAATTTTAGCCTACACTAGCCCCTAGAGTCACTTTTTACCCATTAAAAGTCCATCAAATGTTGACCTTCAAAAATGAGTGATGAATAAAATCTTCTTGGCTCTCTAAAAAGGAAATCTAAGCTAGGGTTCCTACATGGTTACTCAAAGATCAACCTACCTAGTCATTTGATATTGTTGTTTAGTGTGGAGCCTGATCGGTCCCCAAGTGGGAGATTGTTAGATTGTGGTGACTAATCAGAGAAGTACTATACATACTCCATAAGTCCTCAGTAGGGTCTGAGGTTGGGCTAGGCCTTGAGCGGTGGTTTCGGGGTGGCAACCCCCAATACAGTTGGGGTCATTAGACCCCAGCTATCTAGGGGTTTGGGGGCAAAAACCCTGAAAATTTTCTTTTGGGGCCCTATTTTATCAAGATTTTGGGCTAACATGTAATTATTAATTATGACCCTAAAGTGGTAAAAATACTTGTATAAAAGGGTTTAGGGTAAGGGATTGTTTCATTGTGGTGATGCAAAAATTGGTTCTTGTAGCGGTATTGAGCTATAAGGGATTACAGATTATAATCAAGGTGTAATCATTGAATTGTAATAATATCAGAATTATTGTTTGGTGGATGTAGCCCAGGGATTGGGTGAACCATGTTAAATCTTGGTGTCTTGTGTTCTTTTTTGTGTGATCTATTATTTTTTGATATTATTTATATTTGCATGTAATTGTTATTTCTGTCTATGGCTTAATCCCAAGAAGTGGTATCAGAGCGAGGTTGTTTTTTAGTTATCCTCTGTAGGAAAGTCTCACGATTGAGTAGGAGTCTCACAATTGAGTGGGA
Source organism: Cupressus sempervirens (assembly GCA_028749045.1). Classification (NCBI taxonomy): domain Eukaryota; kingdom Viridiplantae; phylum Streptophyta; class Pinopsida; order Cupressales; family Cupressaceae; genus Cupressus; species Cupressus sempervirens. Next base: position 169,051,056 of record CM053793.1, read on the forward strand.
GTGATGGCAAACAAGGGTAGGATGAGGGTTGACACGTTTAATGGGTAGAACTTTTAGTTATGGAAGATGCAAATAGAAGACTATCTTTATCAAAAGGATTTATGGAAGTTATTGGAAGGCAAAATCAAGAATTAGGGATCTATGTCAAATGACGATTGGGATCTTTTGGATAGAAAGGCACTTGGAAGCATTTGATTATGCCTAGCATCATTGGTGGCATTTAATATTACAAAAGCAAAGACAAAAAAAGAGTTGATGCAAACCCTAGCAAAACTGTATGAAAAGCCCTCCGCTTCAAACAAGGTATTTCTCCTGAAGCATTTATTTAATATAAAAATGATAGAAGGTGGATCTATTGTAGATCATTTAAATAAGTTTAATACTATTACTAGTTAGTTATCTTTTGTGGGTATAAATTTTGATGAAGAAATTAGGGCTCTCCTGATTTTGTGTTCTTTGCCTAAAAGTTGGAATGGATGTGAGTAATTATGTTTCCTGGATCTAGTACCTAGAATATGATGATGTGATCAATGTTATTTTGAGTGAGGAAAGTCGTAGGAAATCCTTAAGTGGATCTACTTTAGGAAGTGCTTTGAATGCATAAAGTTGATGTAGAACAACTGAGAGAGGAAATAATTCTAGAAATCATGGAAAATCAAGAGGAAAGTCAAAGGGGAGAAGGTCTCAATTGAGAGTACTAAATGACTACTGGTACTATGAGAAACCAGGGCATAAAAAGAAAGATTGTTGGACTTGAAAGAAAAATGAAGGAGGTAAACTAGACGGAGACAAGGATGCAAATGTGGTAAGTAAAAAATCTGAAGAGGATGCTTTGCTTCTATTTTTAGCAAGTATTGATGATTCATGGGTTTTAGATTCTAGTGCTTCATTTCATGCTACACCTCATAGAGGTTATTTCATTGATTATGGCCAAGGGGATTTTGGACTTATTTATTTGGGGGATAATGAACCCTATTAGATTGTTGGAAAGGGAAAAGTTAAGATTAAGTTGCAGAATGAGAATCAATGGCTACTACATGAGGTAAGACATGTTCCAAGGTTGAGTAGGAATTTAATTTCAGTAGGGAAAATTAGTGATGAGGGTTGTGTAGTTAATTTTAATGATAAAAATTGGAAGGTTTCAAAAGGTTCCCTTGTATTAGCAAAAGGTGTGAAAGTAGGCACCTTATATCTTTGTACAGTTAATATTGTTCCTTCTACTTTAATTATTTCAGAAAAAAATGAATGTTCAAGAACCATTGTTACAGTTGACTAGGGAGAACAAATAATTGTTGTAGATTCTAATATCATGCTATGGCACAACAGACTTGGGCACATGAGTGAGAAAGGTATGAAAGTAATTCATTCAAAGAAAGTGTTACCGGGTCTTAAATGTGTTAATATGGATTTATGTGAAAGTTGTGCATATGGAAAAAAAAAGAGAGTGAGTTTTGTGAAGACTAGGAAGGAAAATAAAAAGGAGAAATTATGGGTTTATTTCCTTGGACAAAAATTTAATATATTTCAAACTTTTAAGAAATGGAAATGCTTGGTTGAAAATGAGACTGGCAAGAAATTAAAATGTCTTAGATCTGATAATGATGGTGAGTATTGTAGTCATGAATTGAAGATTATATCTACACTAATGGTATTCATAGATAAAAAATTGTTGCAAGGACTCCACAAGAAAATGGAGTGGCTGAACACATGAACAAGACTATAATGGAGCATGAAAGGAGCATGAGGTTGCATGTTGGGTTGCCCTTACACATGTGGGTAGAGGTTGTCAATACTATTGTATATTTGATTAATAGAGGTCCTTATAGTCCTTTGGACTATGGTATTCTAGAGGAAGCATGGACTAGTAAGAAGGTGAGTTATTCTTTTCTCAAAACCTTTGGTTGTGAAGCATATACTCATATAGATTCTAAAAATAGAACCAAGCTAGAAGCTAAGTCAAAGAAATGTCTATTTCTTGGATATGACATTAATGAATTTAGTTATAGGCTTTGGGATTTTGAAAATCATAAAATTGTAAGAAACAGGGATGTCATATTCAATGAGAAAGTGTTGTACAAAGATTTGTTACAGCAACATGAGAAGAAAGAAGATGATTATGTAGTACTGGATGATACTCCAAAAGATGGTGTTCCAGCCATTCCTCATGATGTACAACAACCATAACAACAAAGACCACACACACCAATGAATTTTAGATGATCAACAAGGCCAATTACACCTCCAAAAAGATTTTCTCCCTCCTTGTATTCTATTTTACTTACTGATGTTGGTGAACCTGAATGTTATGATGAAGTTGTGTAGGTGGATACTAAGATTCAATGGGATTCTATAATGAAAGATGAAATGGACTTTTTGCTGAAAAATAAGACATGGGATTTATGCAAGTTGCTGGCAAGTAAAAGACCATTACAAAATAAGTGGGTTTACATGTTAAAATAAGAAGATGGAGATAAGAAAATATTTCAAGCCAGGTTAGTTGTAAAAGGATTTGCACAGAAAAAAGGAATTGAATTTGATGAGATATTCTCTCATGTTGTTAAAATGACTTCTATTTGTATTATTTTAAGTATTATGGCTATTGAAGATTTTCATTTAGAACAACTTGATTTTAAAATAGCCTTCCTTCATGGTGGTTTGGATGAAGAGATATATATGGCTCAGCCACAAGGATTTGAGGTCAAAGGTAAGGAGAACTTAGTGTGCAAATTGAAGAAAAGTTTATATGGCTTGAAGTAAGAATCTCGGCAACGGTATCTAAAATTTGTCAGTTCTATGCATGAGCACAGATATAGTAGGTGTCATTCAAATCAATGTGTTTATTTTAAGAGGTTGGATGATGACAACTACATTATTTTATGTTTATATGTTGATGATATGCTTGTAGTTGGGTCTAACATGGATCACATTAAGGGGCTGAAATGTCAGTTAGCAAATACATTTGCTATGAAGGATTTGGGAGCAGCAAAACAAATCCTTGGTATGAAGATTTTTAGAGATAGAAAAAATAGGAAATTGACACTATATTAGACTGGTTATGTTGAGAAGGTGTTGCAATGTTTCTCTATAGAGAATGCTAAAGCTGTCAACACACCTTTACCTAGTCATTTGAAGTTGACTAAGGAGATGTGTTCGACGATACAAGAAGAGGAGGATAAGATGTCAAAGGCACCATATGCTTCAACTATAGGAAGCTTGATGTATGTTATGGTATGTACAATGCCAGATATTGCACATGCAGTGGGAGTTGTTAGACGTTATATGAGTCATCCAGGAATTGAGCATTGGAATGTAGCTAAATGGATTCTTAGATATCTGAGAGGAACATCCATTAAGTTTTTTCACTTTGGGGGCTCTACTACTAATTTACAGGGCCATGTTGACTTAGATTTGGTAGGGGATATTGATAACAAGTAGAGTACTAGAGGTTATGTATTTACTGTTGGTGTGGTAGCTATGAGCTAGGTTTCTAGGTTATAGAAGGTTAATGATTTATCCACTATAAAGGCAGAGTATGTTGTTGCTATGGAGGTAGCCAAGGAAATGAGATGGCTTCAGTTCTTCTTGGTAGAGTTACAACACCTTCAAAAGGATAATTATTTGTTTATAGATAGTCAAAGTGTCATTCATCTTGTGAAGAATTCAGCTCTACATTCAAAGACCAAACACATATAATTGTGTTACCATTTCATTCTATCAGTTTTTGATGATGGATAGTTAAAGCTAGATAAGATACATACAGATGACAATCTATCAGATAGGTTTAGAAAGGTAGTAACAAGGGAGAAGTTGAACTCCTCTTCAGCTTTGGTTGGTCTTCTAGACTAAACATAAATAAAAGAATAGTAGAGTCTAGGGTGGTTTGATCCAATGGGAGCCTCATGGAGTAACAAAATAGATATAGGATTAGTCTCCAAGTGGGAGATTATTGTATAGTGTGGAGCCCAATTAGTCCCCAAGTGGGAGATTGTTAGATTGTGGTGACTAATCAAAGAAGTATTGTACATACTCCAAGAAAAAAAAAATTGGACCCTATTTTATTAGGATTTTTGGCTGACATGTAATTATTAATTATAACCCTAAAGTAGTAAAAATACTTGTATAAAAGGCCTTAGGGTTAGGTATTGTTTCATTTTGGTGATGAAAAAATTGGTTCTTGTGGCGGTATTGAGCTGTAAGGAATTACAGATTGTAATCAAGTTGTGAACGCTAGATTGTAATAATATCATACTTGCTATTTGGTGGACGTAGCCCAGGGATTGGATGAACCACATTTAATCTTGGTGTCTCATGTTCTTTTCTATGTTATCTATTGTTTTCTAATATTTTTTATATTTTCATGTACAAATGATTATGTAATGTGAACTTTTACCTTGACCTTTTTTGAGATTTCTCTTACTTTTCTTCTTATTACCAACATCGTGCAACATAAGGTTGGGGCCACTTGGCCAAGTTTTGTTTTGAAGGTCCTATTTTTCCTCAGGGACATCCTTATTGGTTTTGATTAAGGATTTTTTATTGGCTCCATACTTCAATTTTCTTGTATTTTGAAATTTTATATATGTTGCCTTTGATTTTGAGTTTAGTTTTTGAGGCATTTTTAAGTGAAAATTTGTTGGCAAATGTGTTGTAGTTTGATTTATTGTAGATGGCCATAACCAAAGTGGACTCTTGAAAAACTAAGGGAAAAGGGGGATTGGACATAGGAATGTAAATTTTTAGATATGGGGGTTAATGGAGGAGACCTCCATCCAAAAAATTGAGAATGACCAGTTTTATAAGATCATCTTAGTGATTGTCATAGTATTGCTCAGCTTGATAAGGTTAGGATTAATGATTATGCAGTAATAATGGATTTGTACAAGGATATGAATATCCTAAGGCTAACCAAGAACACTATCATGTAATGATACTTCAGGAATTTAGGTTTATTGGCATTTTAAGTAAGGTCCATGTTTCTAGGACGTTAAGTTTGGACCTAAGGAGGTCCCATGTATCATATAAACTTACATATAACTTTGTTACAACATAAGGGGTTGGAGGGGTTATCAACATGTATGGTTTTCCAAATTAAGTAATTATGTAGAAGGATATTATTTATTATTACCCTAAGATTTATTGGAGTTCATTTGTTATATTGCATTTTTACCTAGACCAACAATTTGTGAAATGATTAATTTTGGAACCTAAGCCTTCATTGAGTAAGGACCTAAATAGGATTGATAATATGGAATATTAACCAATAATAGTTAAAGATCTCACCAATTATAAATGAAAGCCTAGTGTGAGGCATACCTTATGGAAAAATAACCAACTTCCAAGAGGAAGTTGAAACTAGAGGGGGATGTAAGACCCTTCCTCTTATTGATTAAATAAAACCATAGCTATACAAACCTAAATGATAATTTTGGTTACAATGATTTTACATATACCTTCATGTGAATTATCATAGAGGAATTTGAAAACCATAATGTTATAACCTAATGTTAGGTGTTAAGATAAATTAATGTGCATAAAATTTGTAAGGCTACTTATTGTAAAATATTATAGTGATATACTATGGTGAGTATTAATGTGGGAATGCTAACTAAAAGTAAATTTTAGTTTGAGGCTACTTTAATAAATGCTTGATAGAGTTAAATGATTAAATTGTGATATAAATTGAACTAGGGTTAAACTAAAATTAATAGGAAAAATAGATACCCTATATGCTATGATTAATTATCAAACCTCTGATGACATAAAGTGTGACTTTATTAGTTGGACTAAGTACTTTTCAAGTTATTTTTTATCTCAAAATAATGATGGGATGATTTATAGTTGATTAACTTGAAAAGGGTAGTATGATGAGAAGAATATGAACTAGACAAAAGGATTCTAATATGGCAAGGAAGTCAACATTGTGTGTGATTCTAGTGTGAACCATTAAGGTTATATCATATTATTCAATTGAAGTGATGATTCTATGTGATGTGATTGATCATGCTATTACATACTTATGCATGTTTCTTATGACCTAGATGTCATTATCATACTTTTATGCATTGAGTACTTGTGGACAAGTGGTATTTTAATTGTTCAAATTATATGGTAATTTTATGTGATATTGTTAATCATGGTTTATGACTTATACGACATGTTTATTATTAGAAAGGAATTTAATTATGCATTTTTCATTTGATTTCTATATTAGTGTATATAAGTTTATTTTACATTTGGAGTATATAAGAATGATCATGATGCATTATGTTCAGGAATATAGATATGTCGATGAGAATATGTGATTTAATTAGGTGATATTGCTATACAAATTTTGCATGTTAGTTATATTATAATTCATATTGGGGTTTACGAGCATGATAATTTTGTTACCTTTCACATTTATTTTTATATTTACTTTGTATTGGACTACTGACATTTTTATGAATGTGCAAGAAGAATAACCATGGATATTAAGGAGAACCTTTTCTAGGTTATTTGTTGTGTCATTCCTTGTGAATCCAAGGTTAACCCTAAGGAGTGATATAACCTATTTGTAATTTGATTTTAATATGTAAACTTGTGTTGGAGTGAATTGTGTGAATTTCAAATGTAATTTTATAAATATCATTGATGGCATGCCTAGTGATTATAAAGTGATGTGATTAATGTGGTGTCAATTGACATATGTGTTGTAATGTGACATGTCGAGTTGGTAGGTAGGTTGACCTTTGAGTAACCATGTAGGAACCCTAGGTAAGATTTCTTTTTTAGAGAGCCAAAAATATTTTCCCCATTACTCATTTTTTGAAGGTGATGCAAGAGCATCCTAGGTGTAAGACAAATCTTGCATCACTCAAAAATATGCCATTTTAGTTTCTTGAATAAGGGTTTTCTTAATGTAGAGTTGTTGCTTGTGGAGGCTTCCTACTTAGTAAGTCAATCATATGAGCTTGGAATGTCCTAATTTCATAGGTATATGTTCATCTTGGATATATCAGCCTACCAATTGAGGATCAGTTCCATATCATGATTATTCATGTATTTATTGAGGTTTTTGGTATTAAGCTCACCATTGAAGGCCTTAAAATTCTCATATGAGGTTCTAAAACTTAATGGATGGGCACTTGTAAGGACTAGAGCTTATAGATCATAAGATAAGGATTTTAATAAGTGGTTATAATAGCCAATCAGAGCAATGATTCAAAAATTATGGCCTTCTAAATTTGGGCCAACCAAAACTTCCAAAATAAATGTCAAAAGTGTATTTGGCTGACTCTATATGTATTATTAGGGTGCATCGGCCCTAGGTATTAAGTTTAAGTTTCTAGAACCTTCTTGAGTAGCATAAAATTGCCCATTTAAGAAATGCCCATACATTGTCTAAGACAACTATAGGTGATAGTTCACAGCTTTGTCTTGCATATTACTATAATGAAGGCACCCATGTGGATTAGCATATTGGTGTAGGAACACCTATTCCTCCACTCCCTAGAGCATCCACTACAACAAGCTCTTCATGAGTTTCACTCGGGGGAATTCATGCCTAAGAGCCTTTGATAAGTTTTAGAAGTAGTTTTTCATTATAGATAAGCCTACTTGTAAGGCCTAGTCACTATTGGAGTTTTATCATGGTTTTTTTACTATGGTCAATAGGCATATATTAGTCCTAGGATATTGTAGGTGTGTTCTTAGGCTTCTAAACATGTGGACTTAGTTAACACAAAGCATCACTTTGTTAACCAATCCAACTTGGTTAGTACCAGATTTATGCTTTTTTTCCTTCATTAACCGACCCAACTCAGTAAATACTATTTTCAAACTCAATTATCACTAAATGTTTGAAACATACAAGAAACTATCTTTGATGCCCAAGTGAGCTCAGTTATCATTGACTGCTTAGTAAAGGCTTGACAGTTTTTGTTTATATTTAACAACTTTCACTTAATCACTCCCCAATGATCACAACCTTTGTAATTTAGTTGGATTAGTTGGGAAGGGTCTTTAAATAGCCCTTTCAAGTAGGTGGAAGATAGAGAACATGTACTTTTGTAATTTTAAATCAATAAAATCTCTCATTTTTCCTTATATTTGTTGTAACACGTGAGTGTACAGACTAGTACAGAATAGAAGAAGAAAATGATTGTTTGAACCTAAATTTTGAATGTCCTAGGAGAAGAATCCAAGTGTTTTGAAGGATTGAATTAATCAGCATCAAAAGATATTTAACTTTCTTCCTTGGGTGCACCAAAACCCTTGTTTCTTGTCAAGTTTTGGCAAAAATGCCCTAACTTGCATTTCGACCGTGGAAATCTCTTACCACTCAAGAAAATACAAGTTAGGAGGGTGTACTGTAGTACCTCTAAAGGATGGGAGATGGGGAACATATTATCTAATTTTACAATCTAGCCCTAGGCCAACCATCTCTATGTGTTTGGTTCAAGACATCGACTATTAAAGTGCTAGAAGCACTTAGGGGATGGATAAAACCATTCTGATGGTGAATTTTGATCTCTAATAGATCCCTCTTATTTTCTTAATTTTTGGCTAAGTTATACCAGTAGCCCAATTTGTACTTCCTTCACAAACCCAATCAGTTAGGCTTAATAGCACTAATTGCTACATTTTTGGTTTGGTGGTCATCTGATTAGTTGGAAGTCTGAAACCTATTAGCAAGAATGTTGATGATACTACTTTGGGGGAGTATCCTAAGCATTGGAAAGTATTGACTATTGAGATAATGGGTGTTGCACATGTTGCATGATATTCTTATATTGTATTATTTCATTATGTAATGTTCCACCTAGATGGATGTGCAACATGAAAAAATTCCCATGGGATATTCTTAGTGAGTTGTATTGTAACATTGTGATAATATTTCATGTAATTATTTAATATTGGAGAAAAGAATTAAATTTCCAATATTAAATGCAGGTTAAATGGGTTAGGTAGCACATGGTTTATGTAATAACACTTGGTGGTTTTATAGGACTTGCTACTATATAAGCAGCTAAAAGGGTAGTTGTAGAGAGTGAGAGAGAAGAAGAAGGCAAAAAAGCGAAAGAGTCAAGTGGGACAAGGCTTGACAAGTTAGCCAAAGGAGTATTTGTGAAAGTTGGAAGCATGGCATGGGATGTGTGGGTTCATGCTTGTTTACATAGATTTCTCAATTATGGCTATGGCTTTGAAGGCCTCCATGATGGTATTGCAATGGTATTTTTGTTGAATAATACATGGTGATGGATGCTTTTGGAGGCTAGGTTTTTCCCTCAATGAGGGCTTCCTAGGGTATATCTTGTGTCACAATTTTGTGGGTATGTTGTCTATTCACTTGCATGTGGATTTTAATTACATATTTATTTCATATCTATTATGGGTTATGTGGGAACAGTTACATTCTTTATTGCAAGTTTCCTTACAAGTGGTATCAAAGATATGATTTTATTGTTGTAACCCTAGATTGAATCCATGGGAATGCATGAGAGGATAAAAGAAATGAAAAGATATATGAGTTGTTTATTACAGATTTAAGGGTTTTGGGTTTGTTATTATGATGGGATATTAGTAGATTTTGGGTATGTGAAATTGTTGGACAAAATGATTTTTTGGATTTTTCACTTAAATGAGAGTTTTAGGGGGGAGCTTCTAGAAATGACCTCCTGGGTAAAAACAAACCTCACCATTGGATCTCAGTTGACATTTCCATGAATTTCTATAAATAATATGCCCTATTTTGGCATTGCTCAGAGGAAATGAAAGAGTTTTTTAGTTTTAGCCTATGATGGCCATCAAATTTAATCCCGTCAGAATTTTTGTAACAAAAAAAAAATCGCAGTGAAAATGGTAAAAAGATTGTCTTAGTAAAACAGCCATAACTTTCAAGATATCAGATTTCAGACTTCTTAAAGGCATTAGAAAGCTAATTCAGAGCACTACAGCTTGGTGTAGGTTTGGTTATGTGATTTTGACATTTTGTCAAGTTGTAAGAGCCTAAAAGTCAGATGTTATTTATTTTGAGCACAGATTAGGGCATAACTTGGGCATACATAGTCATATTTTTGACTTCAAGTAGTCAATAGAAAGCTCTTGGAGAGCTCTACACATTGGTTCAGATTTGGTGTAGGTTTGGCATGGCTTATTTAATGATATACTAATTTGAATAGTTTATGGTATTTATTGACTATGGTAGCATTATGAGTTTATGACATTGTATGCTTGGAGATTTAAGATTTGATGTCATTGTATACTCAGTTAATATTTTAGATTGGTCTCATGATGATATGGTTATCAATATTTCATTTGGATATGTATGATGATTTGTTGGGTCTACAAGTTGTGTAGTGTTGTAAGCGGTCTATACTTATAGGTTACATTTATGGCTTGGTTATGGGTTATTTTTCCCCATTGATCTTTCATTATTGATGCATATTCAAATTGGTGAGTTGGATTTGGGTTGTCTATGCCCTAAGTCACATGATTTTCTAATCTTTCTTCATAGAGAAGGGATGATATGTTGTTACCAAGTACAATCATGGTGGAGTATTATGGTTGAATATTTTATGCTGACAGATTGGACACATTGAGAGTCAGATGTTCAGTTCATGGATGTGATCATGGTGTCATGAATTTTGGCATGGCATGATTTGACATATAGGTACATACTTGATGTTCATTGACTTAGATACCTAATTTGGTTATGGTGGTATATCTTCTTGGTCAAGGATCATGGTTATTTGGTTTCTTTTGAGGAGCTCATGACGTGCACTTTGAGTTCTTTGATGGTTTGATGCCTTGGTTGATTCTCATGGTTAGAGGACGGATTTTTTTTCATCATGATGTCATGGATAGCTTGGATACATAGTTTAGTGGGAGCTTGTGATAGTGATGAGATGACAATGTAGGATTAGTTCCTAGTCCGATTTGTATCATCTTGGTTTGGAGATCTTGGTTTCACATGGTACTGACATTTTGGTTGTGTGAGTGTAGACCTCGAGGATCTTCATGTAGGATATGGACTTTATGATGCCATAGGTGACTTGGTACCATGATTGAGTGGGAGTTATTGGTATCAATATATTGATTGAGTGTTTGCATATGTTAGAGATTTGTCTTATATCTTGTTGCTACAAAAGCATCTATAACATTTGCATGATGCACTTGTTATCTTCATGGTGTCTAAACATAGTTAGATCTTGAGGACTCATGGAGTTCTTGGTTATCTTTATGGTGTGTCAAGATGGTTCTTCATGTTATGTGGAGATGGTTTTCTTCATGATGTGTGGAGATGGTTGCATCTTGGGGACTAATGTGGTTTTTGCTAAAGGTATGGTTTATGCTTTCATTTGACATGTTATCCTTGGTGTGAGGATGGTTTCATTTTTTATGTCATCATATACTCTTGATACATATTTAGAGTTTTGACATGTTATACTATGTTCATATGGAGCATGTTATCTCTTTGGTTGAGATGGTTTAGATCATGTTGTCATATTTATGTTCCTAAGGCCATGGTTGGAACTTTGACAATGATCTTGGTTTAGTTTCTTGGTATTGAGTACATTGATCATAAGTTGGATACTTCATGATATTTCTATGTTGCATTTAGAGTTGGCATGGATTGATTGGTTACAAGTGCTCATGGATGCTTAGAGACGGTGGTGATGCTGATTTCTCTTGGATTAGAGAATTATTTGTTGGGACGGTTGATGGTTTCAGCAAGAAGTCCAAGGGGCATTCACCTGATATGGACTTGAGAGGAGATTGTTCTTAGATGATTCTTGGCTATAGACTTGGACATATTGATGAGCATTCTCATTCCCTACTCTTGATCTACTCGACAGTTTTGCTACTTGAGAGGTATAGCCCATTGTTTCTCTCAGGTGCATTATGCTTATGCTTGTCTTTCACGGATATGGATCTTGAGCTATGGTACATGAGTTAGTTCTGGAGGGTTCATTTGAGAGATGGTTTAGCATTGGTTATCTCCGTTTGCATATGTTGTTATGTTGGTTGAGTTTGGGAGATGTTTTTATATTGGGTATATTCCTTGGTTTAGGAATGGTTTATGAGTTTGATCTTCTTGTGAGAGGCTTACATCCATGATTAGTTATATGGTATGGTTTGGGTATTGTTGAAGCTTCTCGTTGGAGTTTTGTGGAGGAGGTCATAATTGCATAGTTTACATCTATACGTGTATGTAGAAGGAAATGATACAAGTTATGATATGCATGGTTTCTCTTTGGTCTTGGTTTCTTAGATGTTTGGTTTCACTTACATTAGATTTGAGATTGGTTAGAGATTGTGATCACTAGTTTGTGCTCATGTATGTCATGTGAGAGATGACATGGTTATTCCTTTATCTCTTTCCTTTATTGGTTGTGGAGAACTTGAGAGAGTGATGGAGACTTGTTGTGAGAGTTGTTCTTGCATATTATTAGTTTATGTATTATGGATGTCCTTAATACTACATGGACTCACTTCTTTGAGATGTTGTGAGTGGATTGGTTATAGATTCGACATTATCTTTTGTAGTGGGAGCTTCTTGGTATATATGTGGCAAGTATTGATCTTGAAGCTTGTGATTTTAGGTTATAGATTGGAGATGTTGATGATGTGAGATTCACTTGATATACCTTTGGAGGTATGTATAGTTGGATGGGTTTGGCACTTACTATGGGTGCTATTTCAACTATGGATATTTTGACAACTATGGATAAATTTGATTACCTTTGGATTAGGTTTTTGTTCTTGGAATTTTAGTTGGTACAAGATTTTATGATCTTCTAATGTGACAGGTTGGGTGGCTTTATCTTTGGATGGCTTTTATGTATGTTTGATGGTAGTGACATAATAGGCGGTGAGATCATTCATGTTTGAGATGTTGGATACTTAATTTTGTTGCATGTACTAGGATGGAGCACTTGGTGTACTTTGATCCATGATGGTGGATTTGCTAAGAGGGATTGTTCCCTTGTTCATTTATATGGCTACAATTTGACCCTATGCAATCTATACAACAAGTGGGAGATTATTGAGATAATGGGTATTGCACACATTGCATAATATTTTTATTATATTATTTTATTATGTAACGTTTCATTTAGATGGATGTCCAACATGGAAAGATTCCCATGGGATATTCTTGATGAGTTGTATTGTAATATTGCGATAATATTTCATGTAATTATTTAATATTGGGGAAAAGAATTAAATTTTCAATATCAAATGTGGAATCAATGGGTTAGGTAGCACATGGTTTATGTAATTCCACTTGGTAGTTTTGTGAGACTTTCTACTATATAAGTAGCCACAAGGGTATTTGTAGAGAGTAAGAGAGAAGAAGAAGGTAAAAAAGGGAAAGAGTCAAGTGAGACAAGGCTTGACAGGTTAGCCAAAGGAGCATTTGTGAAGCTTGGAAGCATGGCATGGGATGTACGGATCATGCTTGTTCACATAGATTTCTCAGTTGTGGCTATGGCTTTGAAGGCTTCCATTATTGTATTGCAATGGTGTTTCTACTAAATAATACATGTTTATGGATGCTTTTGGAGGCTCAACTTTTCCCTTAATGAGGGTTTTCCAGAGTATATCTTGTGTCACAATTTTGTAGGTATGTTTTTTATTTTCTTGCATGTGGATTTTAATTACATATTTATTTACATCTATTATGGGTTATATGAAAATGGTTATATTCTTTATTGCAAGTTTCCTTACATTGACATGTTGCATTCATCACTGTGTTTATCATTGATGTAAGCATAATATGGTTTCTATAAAGATTAGCTAAGTAGGAGACAAAGATCTTAGTCATACTGAAAATAGTTTGATTTTATGGTGATGTGTGGTTATGGACATGTTTGGCATATTGTCCTAATGATATGGTTTAGTGCATAGAGTCTAAGTCAAAGACGTATGGAAGTTGTACCTAATTTACAAAGAGCAATTTAGAGACAGAGTATTGAGAAAGTAGTTCCTGATATTTGTTTGCTATCTTACATCTTAGATGTAGTAAGAAGATGCAAAGTTAGGAAGTGACAGAGGATAGTCTATTAGTGATGTCAGCAAGTTTGCAAGCCCTAGTATGGTAGATGTGGAGTTTTTGTATAGACTATGAGTCAACAGTTCTATTGTAGTTATAATTGTAATTAATTTATTATCTTATTATTATTAATTGGAAATTCCTCAAGGCTGACTCAAGAAATTAGTTTTAAGATATGGTATAAATGAAAGATGTTTTCCTTGTTTGTACAATATCAATTGTAATGCAAAGTGCAAAAAGGAGTGGAGTGTTTGGTAATTGCATGTAAGAAATTCAAGGGATTATTGGATGTAAGTTTTGTGATCTAGTTACAAGATCAAAAGGAATAGAGGTCTAGTTGATAGGACAAAAGAAGAAGAAGAAGGAAGTACATTTCATTTATATTATCCTACAAGGAATAATACAAAGATCATTTGGACAGTGGGTTCATTGGTCTTGCCCTTGAAGCAGTTTGGGTAGTGGGTCCAATTGTCTTCCACAACTCCTAATAGGGATTCAAAGTCTCCTAATAGGGACTCATATGTATTGAATGTATTCATAGACTCCTAATAGGGTCCATCCTCTAACAAGGAATATTTATTTTAGTATATCATCTTTTGGGTACCGTTTCCACTAAGGTTTTCCCTCTAATCAAGGGTTTCCCTAGTTAACATATCTAGTGCTATTGTGTCTAGGTATCTTGTTATGGTTTTTTATTATATTGCAAGTATGGTTAACATTTAATAAGGTTGATAATTGTGATATTAGTTTTATAACTAATTCACCCCCACCCCCCTCTTAGTTATATTGGTGGACTATAGATTCTAACAATTGGTATCAAAGCCTTGGGTCCTTGAAGGATAATCTTAATAGCTTTGGGAGATCGATGGCGAATATTTTTAGAAAGGATAGTCCTAGATTTGATGGGGCCAAATATGATAGTTGGAAGGAGAAGATGAAGATTCATCTATTGTGCATGGGTTTGGGTTATTGGATCTTGACAAAGAGTGGGAAGATGATTGTGGGAGAAGTGTTGGTGTTTTGAAATGCACTAAAACTACTAAGCGACAAAATGCTTAATACCAGAATGACAAGACATACACAATCTAAAGACTAGAAAATTCTTATTAACAATTGCATACACAAAGTATTTGGACCCAACTTCAACAAAACCATAGAAGGTTTTCTACACTTTTGGCTTTGCAAAACTAGGGTGGGTGTACCCGGGGATGATTCAAAACTGGAACAACTGTATGAGGATTATTCTTAGTTTCATTTTGATTCTCATTTCAAAATCCTCAGACATATACATAACTCTTTACTAACTTGATAAATACATCCCATAAAATAGATATGGCCAAGAATTCTTCTATAGATCTGCAGATGTTCTAGACAATAGTGGCTAACTGGAGCTAAAACATTCCATGCAGACAAGTGCTGGCCAACTTTGAAGATCTACAAGAAATAAAAGTAAAGTTTGATTTAATAATGCTGCATTTTGATAACCATTTATGACATATCTCTCCTTCAGCTGAATCAATTTGATCAGTGCCTAATTCATTTGGGTTTAGAGTCTATAGCAAGTTCTCAGATCTAGTTTGTTTCCTTACAACAAATTCTATCAGCAATTCTTATCAAAATTCATCATTCAAAACCCTTGCCACTACTAAAGAAACCTTATCACATTCATCAAAGATTTTATTTAATGCATTGAATTAACAGCAGTGATAAATAGATATACAACCTAACTAGATTGCATTTAATTGCACAAGCCTTTACTTATACAATATCAAGACAACCAAGTAATTGAAAGGAGACAAGATTCAGAAAGAACTAATATGGGGACAGTTCACAATTTATATTCATTTTCTTTGAAAATGGTACATCCTTTACAATAGACTCAGAATGACCTTTAGAAAGAAATAGAGCTCATTCTATATTCATGTATTCTCAGATAATTGATAGAGAAAATACATCATAAACCTACTTTCAAAATTTGGACCAAAAACAGACTAAGCTTATTACTTAGAGAAATAGAATTTGGACCCTTCTTTAGCCTTGGGATCTCACTTAAATAGTGTGAGATGCAACAAGCTTCAGGCTAAAGACAAAAATGACACGTGTCCTTTACAAGACACTTACATATACTTCTCTCATAAAAGACAAAAACAAATAATAGAAAGGCTTATTACATCAAACATTCCTTGGTGGGTCCCTTTCTATTATGCTTCTCAGTTGTTGAGACAAGAAAATATGATCTAATTTTACAATCATTCTTCATCCTCGGAGTACATAGTCATGAGGTTTGAAAGTGATGTATCATCTTCAGTTACCTACAAACGTACTTTAACCTAGGGATTTTCCATGTCTTCATTACTAACTACAAGGGTAACTTTTACTTTTGCATCTTCCTCCTCATCTTCTCTTGACATCTATTCTATAAACTGATTTTTCCATTTATTATAGGTAGCATCATCTGGCCAATCAAAATTTAGAGCCTCTCTTTGTACAACCAGTAAAGAATTTGCAATTTCTCCTAAACCATCAAGCTCTTTTTTGATGTCATTATAATATAACTGTATCTTTACCAATTCTTCATTTGTCCTTTCCCAAAACCAGTGGCTAGTTTCACTCATGATGCTCCTGATCCTTTCATCAAATATTTCATCTAACTCCTTTTTCCACTTTTCTTTTTTCTTTATTGTATCAACAGATTCTAAAGCACAAGGAAATAAGGTGAATTTTTTAGCAATATATTTGGAAAAATAGAGTGTTAATCTTTTCTGTAAAGAATCCCTTTTATCATCAAAATCTTCTAGTTTATTTAACAAATCAAAAAATTTCTCTACTTGATGATAAGGCATTTGGATGGCAGATATACATATAATTGTAATATCATTATTCCTCTCCCTCCACTTCTGTGCTAAGGGAGTCAATTTATCCTTATCTCTGTTCAACTCATCCATGAGGGTTGCAATTCTTGTCAACTGATCAAAGAAGGTTGACCATTTTATTTTATTCCTTAAATATATCACACCCTGCTTTAATTTTCCTTCATACTAATTTTTTAATTCTATCTGCAACTCATGTAATTTGGTTTTTTATTCTTCAAAGTCTTCTGCAGTATAGAATTGGGGCCTTTCAAGGGTGTCTAGTATTTTAATAATAGGGGCTGCTCCAACAAATGACTGTGAAGGGTATGCAATTCTAGGTGCACTGGATTCTCCCATCTTTCTTTTCCCAAGTATCTTCTCCATTTGAGATACCTTGTTTTCAAGTGACTGTATCTATATACCTCTTTCCCCATATGCTTTTAAGAGTTCTTCAAACCTAGCATTGAGTTGGGGTAAACTTATCTTCTTCCTGGCCAGATTCAACACCACCCAATTTTAGCACTTCTGAGGCCATTCCCATTACTTGTTTACTAGTTACCTCACCAGCCCTATATACTGTCAATGTACCAGTATGCTCTACTGCAGGAAACTCATGCAT
The DNA here is from genome assembly GCA_028749045.1 of Cupressus sempervirens. Classification (NCBI taxonomy): domain Eukaryota; kingdom Viridiplantae; phylum Streptophyta; class Pinopsida; order Cupressales; family Cupressaceae; genus Cupressus; species Cupressus sempervirens. Next base: position 169,068,562 of record CM053793.1, read on the forward strand.
CTTGGTATTTTCCCTCTTATCTATGGACCATATAACAAGGGCTTGGTGGTCATCACTAAATTTGACCCCTCTATGGGCCTATAGTACTTCTTCAGCAGTTGTTAGTTGAACATCCTTCTACTTTCTTACTGAATCAAAAACAATAGCATTTGCTATATCCCATTCTGGCAGAAGGAGGACTCTTGATTGTCTAACCATCTGCCTCCCGGCTTCACGAATAAACTAGGAAAAATCATTCAAAAATTTTGACTTTACCTCTTCTTTAATAACCAGGTCGGGTTTATCTGGTTGCTCAGCCTTGATCTTCTCACAGGCTTTCTCAAAAAATTTCATATTTAATCTCCACAAAAACTATGCAAAGGCTCTAGATCTTACAAAAAATTTCATCATTAATAAATCTTTCAGAAGCCTGGGCAATGATTGGGTCAATCTCCTTACCTTGGTAATCAGCAATGGTTAGGTCCAAGGAAGGTATAGGAGGTTCTTATGGTTCTCCAATATCCAGGTCCGTAGAAGTGACAATCACATCCCCTTCTCCACCCATTTGTCTAAGTTGTTCCCTTAGAGATGCCTCATCATCTATCTGGATTGGGGACTAGCTTGGGGAGTATTGTTCTTTTTGAGAAGAAGAAGACCCCTGCTCTAATTTTTGTCTTTTTGGAGAGCTGGGTGTAGATGGACTTCTTGAACTTGATTTTTTATGAGGGGGTTTCTATTTCACATTTTGAATCATGACATAACCTGCCCTTTTCTGCAATGTATATTGGCCAGGAGCTACCATATTTCTACTGCTTATTCTTCTTTGTATTTCTGTTGCCTTGTCTGGATGTGCTTCAACAAACGTAGCTTTCTTTTCATTCATGGTTTGAATTATTATGGAAAAATTATTCATTAATGCCTGTATTTTGGCTCCCCAATATTTCTTATCTTTCAATGGGTCATACTGGGGGTCAAAAGCATTAATGAATTCCAGGGTTTTACTGAAAACTATCCATTTCTCTTTCCTCAATTCTTGCTATTGCAATGTGAAGATGTTTATGATTATATCTTCTGGATAGTAAACCTGATGTACCATTCGGGAAGCTCTCACCCTTTCTTTAAATAGATCATAGAATCATTGAGGGTCAATGAATCGGGTGTGAGATTCTACCATGTTATACCTATCCAAAAACAAATTTAAATGCTTCCACCCCTTTTTGACAAAGACAAAATCATGCACCATAGTAACCATTGGAAAGAAAGTGCCCTTCTTAACCAATTCCCTCTCACCTATAGTGCCAATCTGCCATAAGAGCTCAGAAATCCCTATCTTCAAAGGCACATGAAACGGTAGCACGTGAGGTTTTCCCAAAAAATCATAAACTCTTATCACTGTTGAAACATTGTAGGGAATTATATCCCCCCAGTTATGACTGACAAGTAGCCCTTTAGCATGGTCCTTGGGTCTAACCAATTCTAATAATGCTTGTGGGATTCTAGGGCTATCTCCTCTTAAAAGCAGTCTAAGCTTTGATGCAAAATACCTATCAAATCTTACATAGCTAGCATCTGTGGCTTCTGAAGTCATATCTACACTCCACAACTGTACTAGATTCCTCTCTCCATCTTTTTTTGTTTTCAACTCCATACCCTTGGAAAAGAAAGTATATCCTTTGTATAAGCATACATGCATCATCAATGAATACCAACAGAATGGTTTGTTTACTTTTCCCTTTGCTATTCCAACCAAACCATTGTGAATCTCTTTTGCTAGAAAGGTGGCAAAATCCAGAATGGTACTCATTCCAAATTGAAGGGTTTGAACAATTACAAGGACAACAGAACCTAGAATTTGATCACCTTCATCTATCCCAAAGATCTTGCAAAGAGAAAAATACAGTGCTTGGACTCTCAAGTTGAAATGTCTTCTCAATAATGGCTCTGGGGTACTGGCTGTAATCACAGGCAAATTACCGACCTTGGCAGCATGCTCCTATAGTGGCCCTATTCTCAAATACATTCATTGTGCATCATATCTGGCTTGTAAATCATCCATATCAATGATTTCATGCACAGTGTGGTTATGGTTAAGGTTGAAAACCTCACTGAATAGCTCAAGGAAAACCCTAAAAAGATTGACTCCAGAATGATTTTTTACCCATCTCGTGATAGGATCATACTTCTTTGCCAAGTCCATCAATAAATCACTTTCAAAGAAAACAGTGGGGACTATTAATTTTCCAATATCAAATTCCCAAACATTGCTCATAGGAGTGTCCAGTTTTTGCTCTGAAACCCATTTCTTAAACAACTCCAGACCTCCCATGGAAACTTGGGCATCCCTTATCCAATTAGTTTTGTCATAAAAGCCTTCTGTTACAACTATTCTAGGATTTTTCGAAATGAGTTCCCTTCCCTTAGTTAATTCATGCACTGATAAGGGGAATTGTTCAAGAAAATCATCATGCAGAGAACATTTTAAATAATCCTTTTGACCAGTAAACTCTTTTCGGGGAGGCATTTTGAATGAACCCTAGGAAATTCACAACAGCAGATGCTTCAAATTTACTTAGAAAGTCACGGAGCACTTACCTACCAGAATTTGCACTTTTGCACTATATGATGTCTTCTGCAATTTTACTAGAGTAAAAACCAAGAATTTTTATGCCCTAGCTCTAAAATCTTGAATGCCTTGATGTTCTTTCTGCACTTCGATGGTTCATTAATGGTGAAATCGTGGGCTCTTTTCATAAATTAAAATTGCATGCACAAGGTCTAAATCACATTTACTCTCAGTAACTGTTGCCTGCAATTTGCATTCAAGTTTGAATCCCATCCGTAGATTTTATCGAATTGAACGGTTCTGATTTAAAAATAACAAGCTTTATGGTTTTTAGAAAAGTGCTACATGTCACAAATGCGCTTCCCCGCATTACTTAAAAACCTAAAACTTCATAATGCAGGGATGTGCCATCCGTTGATCAGAACAAGATCAATGATCAGACTAATCCACTTTTTATTAACAACTAGCTAACTGAGCTGACCAATAAGAAATTACCATATGAGCTCATACTATTTGACAACATTCCACGCTAGTAGATCCTGTATCTTCTTCTAAGCAAGCAAGTAATTGACATCATCTAGTCCACATGTCGCAAATGCACTTCTCTGCATTACTTAAAAACCTACAACTTCATAATGCGGGGATGTGCTAACTGTAGATCTTCGAAAGATCAACGATGATACTGACTCCACCCTGCCGGGAATCTAAGCAAAAATTTGACATCACCATGGACACGTGTCTGCAGGGTGCATCCCCGCTTTGTTTAAACTTCACTCAAATGCAAAATGCAGGGACGCGTTGTTCGTTGATCAAGACAAGATCAACAATCAAAAAAAGTCCTTTATTTCATGCTTGCATTATCCACTTGGGCCAATGATATGACTATTGTTAACCCGCATGTTCTAACTGTTGCATTTATTTCTGACACCTTTCTGACCCACATGGATGAGTATTTCCAACTAAGCACAATTGTCAGATCCTATGGCATGAATTCTGCATTCTTCATAGTCTGGCCCCACTGTGACACGCATCACAAATGCACTTCCCCACATTACTTAAATTCCTACATCTTCATAATACAAGGATGTGCTAATCATAGATCTTTGAAAGATCTACAGTTGATAAGATCTCACTTCCATTTAGCAGCCAAAATCCTTCAGTGCACATTTGGCGGTACACATCATCCATCTTTTACAGTGTAGCACGCTTAATCAGAAATACCTGACCCCACTTTGCCATGCGTCACAAATGTGCTTCCCCACATTACTTAAATACCTACAACTTCATAATGCTGAGATGCACTGGACCTTGATCTCTGATGGATCAACAGTGTTTGAAGCAACTCTTCAACCTAGCGTTCTAAAAGGAATATCGCAATTAAAAGCACATGAAAGGTTTATCACAAGGATTAAAAAAAAAATTTTGATGTGAACAAAACATTAGGATAAAACATCCTGCCAAGATACTTGAAGAAACCCCCCCCCCCCCCCCCCCTTTTTTTTTTGGAAAATAGGGCAACATAAAACCAAGGTATAAGGGTTTTTTACGTACTTAGGGCCTTTTTATGGATAATTTGAAAGCCAAATCCTGAGAATTTAAAGGGAAAATACAACTTACAGGACAGGGCATAACTAGGGTGATCTAACAATTTTCAGGATTTCATAAAATAAAACCCTAGTCTGCAAGAAACAAAGACCTAACTGATTTTTCATCCAAATAACAGAATTTTTCTATACTGTGAAAAATCACACCAACAAGAAGAATACCTTGAACAATGCATTGAAGTAGAGAAAGATATGTTCATGTGTAACATGAGAGCTAGAGAAGCTCTACTATAAGATCTTCTAGAGAATGTATACAATCAGGTAAAGTCACTTCAAACATCTCATGAAATTTGGAAAGAATTATAATCTACTCTTGAAGGTGATACACATGCAAAAAGAATGAGATCACATAATTGGATATGTGCATTTCAAGATGCTAAGATGATGGAAGATGAATCTGTAAGAAGCTATATTGGTAGAATGTCATAAATTTGTGTAGCAATTTGGTCTCTTGGTGGAGCCAAGGAAGAAGATGTAGTATGGAAGATCTTGAAAAGTTTGATGCCACCATTCAAGAAAGTAGCTCAAGTGATTCAACTATTAGTGCCCTACACTAAGGATTTCACAAAGGAAACATTTCTTTGAAGATTAGAATCTAAAAAAATAGATTTGAGATAGTCTGGAGATTTAGCAAGAGTCAAAACAACTTCCAGTGCCCTAAACATTGGACCTAATTTGACAAGGAGTGCAAGAACATGTGGATATTTTGCTAGTAGAAGAAGATATGAGGAAGACAAGAAGATTAAGAAAAGTAAACCCTTCTTGTAAGAAGAGAAAAAGATGGTAAGACTTAATGTCCTGAAAGAGAGAAAAAAAACTAAGGGAAAGTTTAAGCCTAGAAGAGACAAAAGTTATTTGTATGCAAATGAAGATGAAGAATCAGATGAGAAAGCCAAAATGAAAGTGATTATGAATTGGTATTTGTGGCTATCAAGGAAGATAGTCTTGATAGATAATTTTGAGAAGAAAGAGCTCTAGTTTCCCAAGTGGAAAAGAAATCTAATTGGATAATTAGCAGTGGTTGTTCACATCACATGACTGGTGATATGAATACGTTTGTTAAGTTTAGGAACCATGATGGAGGCATTTTTAGATTTGGTAACAATGTAGCCTATCATATAGTAGGAATTAGATCCATTACCCTTAATGGTAAAACTAACATTAATGATGTTTATTTTGTTGATGAATTGAAGCATAATTTGTTAAGTGTTGGAAGTTGGTGGACAAGGGTTATCAGTTGCAATTCACTAAGAAGACTTGCATTATCAAAGACAAAGATGGTAAGCTGATTGGAATAGGCACAAGATCTAGAGGTAATGTATTTTAGTTGAGTCCTACTAAAATGACATGTTTGGTTGCTAAAGTGGACAATAGTTGGTAGTGGCATAGAAGATTCTATCACATAAACTTTGATAATATTGTAAATGTTAGTCGTACATTTGTGGTCAAAGACTTGCCTAAGATTACAAAGCCTACTAATGTTGTTTGTAAAGAATTTATTTTGGCTAAATAGAAGTATCATTTCCTAGCAATAAGTTCACTACCACGGAGAAGTTCAAGATCATTCACACATATCTAAGTGGTCCTTCAAGAATAAGAGGATTCTATGGTGAAAGATACTTTATGATTTTTGTTGATGATTTCACTAGAATGATGTGTGTAGTATTTCTTAAAGAGAAATATTAAGTTTTTGAGAAGTTTAAGATATTTATGAAAAGAGTTAAGAATGAATCCGGTGTTAAGATAAAGTGTTTGAGATCATATAGAGGAGGAGAGTTCACCTCTAGAGAGTTTAACATATTTTGTGAAGAAAATGGAATTAAAAGATAGCTATCCTCACCTAGAACACTTGAGAATAATGGGAATACTAAAAGAAGAAATAAATTAGTAGCAAAGGTAGCAAGAGCGATGTTGTTTGAGAATAATGTTTCTAAGACATTTTGGAGAGAAGCAATCAATACAATAGTATACACTCTGAACAAAGTACAGATTAGAAAATGTATGAGCAATACACCTTATGAACTATGGTTTGGTCATTCACCATCAATTAAATATTTCAATATATTTGGGAGAAAATGTTATATTAAAAGAGATGATGACATTGGTAAGTTTGATCCAAAAAGTGATGAAGTTATGTTTCTTGGTTATTCATTGAAAAGCAAGGCATACAAATGTTTTAACTATAGAACTAAGACAATAGTTGAATGCAAAATTGTAAGGATTGATGAAAAGTTTGGAACTAAGGAAAATATGGTAGATTATAATTCATATGAAGAAGATAATTCTGGAATTGTTAGAAAAAATGCAGAAGTTTTCTTTGAGACTAACAATGATTTGAAGAATGATGTGTTAACTATTGAGAAAAGAGGAAAGAAGAGATTTGAATCTAGAGATGAGATAAGAGTTGAGATGTCAACTCCTACCCTTAATAGGAATCTAACAAAGAATCACCCTCCTGAATAGATAATTGGAAGCAAAGACAAAGGTGTGATGACAAGAAACAAAGTAAATTTATGCGAGATAGGACAACAAACTCTCCCTATTTGACATCTCATGCCAAAGACAATATGAATATACCATAGATACTAATTTATATGCAATATGCCCTTTTCAATACTGCATCAACTTACTAATCTTCAACATGCTCTGGTTGGTGCATCACTAAACTTCATTTAGTGAGCTTCAAATAGGGGAATGACCCCCAACTTACCTCTTAGATACAAAAATGCATCCTTAAGTAATGGTTTAGTGAATATGTCTATAATTTTTTCTTTAGTATTCACATATTCCAACATTACCTCTTTATCTTGCTAATTCTCTTAGAAAATGATATGTTATAGCAATGTTCTTGGCTTTGATATGCATCACATGATTCTTTGATATATTAATTGCACTGGTGTTACCATAGAAGATAACCACTAGATCCTTGATTTTTATCTCCATACCCACCAATAGTTATTTGAACTAAATAACATTAGAATAATTAATTGTTACTACCACATACTCTGCCTCTGTTGTAGAATGAGAAATACAATTATGCTTCTTGCTTGTCCAAGTCACTAGTCTTTTACCAAGAAAGAATGCTCCAAACTGGTGCTCTTCCTATCATCAACACTTCCTTCCCAATCAACATCTGTGAAGGCTTTCAAATTTAGATTTCCTCCTCTCTTGTACCATAATCCATAGTCTTCAATACCCTTCAAATACCTCATGATTCTCTTGATTTCCATCATGTAATTTTCTTTAGGATTTTCTAAGAATCTTACCACCATGCCAACTACTAATGTAATATCAGGCCTTATGTGTACTACATATTGCAATTTTTCAATCATTGATCTATATGTGGTCTAATCTACTTCTTTGGAATCATCATTCTCAGAAAGGTTATGTCAAGTATAAATAGGTGTTCCAACTGGTCTTGAATCTTCCATTCCAAATTTCTTTAGTATCTCTTTGATATATTTAGATTGAATTATATAAATACCATCTTTCTTATATTTAATTTGTAATCCAACAAAGAATTTTATCTCTCTAAACATGGACATCTCAAATTATTTACTCACCTCTTCTGAAAATTCTTTGCATAAGTCATCATTTCCTATGAACAATGTGTCGCCCACAAAGATTTCTGCTAATACAATTTTATTGTCTAGCCCTTCTTTGATATATAGGCTACTATTATCATTTGTTCTTTGGAAACCAATATTTATCAAATAGTTATGAAGTCTTTCATACCAAGCTCTAGGAGCTTGCTTGAGTCCATATAATACCTTGTGTAGTTTACAAACCATATCCTTTTTGCTAGGATCTACAAAGTCTTCTGGTTGTTCTATGTAAATTTCCTCTTCAAGAATGTAGATTTCACATCCATTTGATAAACTTTAAATCCTTTATGTCTAGCATAAGAAAGTAAAATTATAACACCTTCTAATCTTGCAACAAGAGAAAATTTTTCACCATAATCAATACCTTCTTCTTGAGAATAACCTTTCCATACTAATCTTTCTTTATTCTTGATGCTTCTTCATCTTCATTTAGCTTATTTCTAAAAACCCACTTAGTGCCAATTACATTTTTATCCTTGGGTTTAGGAATAAGAGTCCAGGTCTTATCTTGCTCTATCTCTTCTATATCTTCATTCATATCTTTAATCCATCTTTCATTATCCAAAGCATCTTTAACTAGGATCCAGGTTCAAATTTAGCAAGAAAACATGTACCTCTCAATTTATTTCTTGTCATTGTTCCATCTGACTTGTCTCTAATGATCTATTAGGTGCAAGGTGCCTTCTAACATATCTTGCTAACATAGGTGCTTTGGATTTAGAACTTGTTCCACTAGCTTCCTTGTGATCTTTTGTATATAGCTCAGGTCCCACTATCTGTGACTCGAGTCCTTCATACTTGATTTACTCTAGTTGCAACTTGATAGCTTCTGGCTATGACTTAGGTCTTTCAAATTGTGACTTGGGTTGCAGTGGTTGCAACTTGGTAGCCTTTGGAGATTTTTGGAACTTGGGAGGTGAAGTCTGATGACTTCTAATTGGATTTGACAATGTATCAGGTTCATAATAGACAAACTTCTTGTAATCCTCAGGTTCTTTACTACTTTATTCTTCACTCTTTTTTGCAAACTCAACAATTCTCATGTGTGCACTTTATATGATCTTAAGAGTTGATAAATTCAAACATTTATATTTACTTTTGTAGGAATATACTAGGAATATACCTCCATCACCTCTGACATCAAATTTACCTTTCCTAGTCTCTTTTAGAATATAGCATTTGTTACCAAATACTTTCAAGTAACTTACATTAGGTTTGTAGCCATTCCATAGTTCATAAGGAGTTTGATTTGAGTCTTTCTTCAGGTGTACTCTATTCAAGGTATGCACTACAGTACTGATTGTTTCCTTCCAGTATGTGATTGCAAAATTCTTTTCTATCATCAAGATTCTTGCACAATCCATGATAGATATGTTCCTTATTTTAGCTATACCATTATTTTGTGGTGTACCAAGGGCTGATACTTGTCTTTTAATTCCTCTTTCAATGAAAAATTCAACTAATTCATTGGAAATGAATTCACCACCTCTATCTGATCTCAAACACTTCAACTTCTTTCCAGTTTCTTTCTCTACTCTTGCCAAATACCACTTGAATTTTTGAAATGTTTCAGACTTAAATTTTAGATAAATTACAATCATCATTCTAGAATAATCATCAACAAAAAAGAATAAAATATGTATCTCCACTATAACTTTCAATTCCAATAGGTCCACATAAGTTTTTATAAGCTAGCTCCAAGACTTCTTTAGAATGAGAGTTTTTTCTTTTGAAACTTGTCTTTCCCATCTTACCAATTTGATAGTTTTTTCATAGGCCTATATCAAGTTTCCTCAGACTATGAATACCTCTCACTCATTTGTTTTTCTCATCTTGATTAGATTAGCAAAGTTCACATGACATAGCCTTTTATCCTATAACTAGCTTTCTTCTACTTGAGCAATGGAACATGAACTTTCGCTAAGATCTTGGTAGAATAGATTACCTTTTGTTTGGCTACTAGACCCAACCAGATTTTGTTTTCCATCTAGCATCTTGGCCTTCCCATTCATGAATTCTACTTTGAATCCAATGTTAATCAACTATGCTACACTCAATAGATTATTCTTTAGTCCTTCAATCCAATAAGCATTATCACATCTAAGTTCATTAGTGTTGGTGTAAATAGGTATTTACTATTTACACTTTACTTAAGTTTACTTAGGTTAGTGCATTATTTTATTATTTATTTTGTGAGAAATTTAGGAGTTTGCATACCTTTATGAGTTGTCATGTTGATAACACAAAAGTGCGCAACTCTAATTCAGCACATGGTGTCTACAACACTAGAGTTTGCATCATTCATTGAGTTGTCATGTATATAACATAGTTATTCACATTCCTAATTCAGCACATGGTGTCTACAACATAAATTTGTGTGCTATATCATTGTGGTCATATCCTCTCATTATCACACTTACTTCCATGCTTAATAGAGGATAACCCATATCTAGTGGACATGTGCTTGGTTGTATGACTTATCATGATGCTAATTCCTAGGCATTCAAGATGCATCTCAAAGGCCTTAATATAAAGCCACTACTAGTGTGCTTGTACATTATATTAAATACTATATAGTTATTTTGATCATACTCTAGTCTATTTTGTGCTTGTTTTTGAGTTCCTTGGTCTTAGGTGAATTTTTCCCTAAGGCAAATTCTTACATGGTATCAAAGCATACTTGGGTTGAGATCCTTTTTGTGAGCAATTTTTTTTATTTTGGGGTAGAATTTCATGATCTACACATTGATTTAGGTGGTTTGAGAATTTTTTTGAAACTCAAAAATTACAATTTAGGCCATTTAAAATGCTTAGTACAGGTTCATCTGGACTCTAAATCAAGTTCCTTTTTTTTTTTTAAGTGCATATTTTTTGTCTACTTTCTAGATCTGTAATCATATTCTAAGTTTTGTGGACAAAAATAGTACTTTTAGAAATAGGCCCTAAATTGGCAAGTGGCTACCAAGTGCCTAAATCATTCATTGGGGCAGGGAGGGGGGTTTCTTTGATTCTTTGGGGGTTCATTCATCTCATGGAGTCTTGTCAGATATGTCAATTTGGTATTAGACCAAAGTTGACAACAAGGAACTATCATGAATGGAGTGCTTTGATACTTGATCATCTAAGAGACCATCCAGAATTGCTTCCTTATCTCTATTCATTTCCACCACATTTTAATTGGACACATCACATGCACCTTTGTCACTTTTTATATAATAGTATGAGTAAGGAACCTTTTGCTCCTCTTAGAATGGTAAGTTTTCCTTATGATATTTGGATGTTGATTTGGGAAGCATATGGAGATTTATGTGTTCCTCCATCTCCAAAGGACATTCTACATCCAGTTACTCTAGCTATAGTTTCTTCAACTCCAAATGCAGTCACACCTCTAGATGCTCATGTTGCTCCTACTAATCCTATTCCAACCACAGATGGTTTAGATTCAGTGCAGCAAGACCCCTATGTCTTCCTACTTTACCTTCATGTGACAACTTCCTTCCCACCATTGCAGGCATGTTTATGGAGTCTCACATTGAAGATGTGGGAGACACTATTGATGATATTTTTCTTCTCTTTGAGGAAAATTCTTCATTCATTTTCGTAGTGATAGATTCATGTACTTTAGCACAACAGGGTACACTAGGTCTTCTAGTTTCAGCCTGTAGTGATGACTTCTTGACTAACATTTTAGTTTTGTTCATGAAGTCACACACAATAGATTTGGAAAACTTCTTTGATAATATTCTACTTCTCTTTTTTGAGGATTATCCTTCTACAGTTCTTGCGAGGGCTCACTTTGACCCTCATGTGCATTCTCTACACGATCAATCTTTATAGGCTGATGTGATTGTGGATCCTTATGTACATCACTTGTAGGAGGTCTCTTTATCATTTGAGAAGATTGTTTCTTCTTTGAAACAGGTTCTACATCACTCCTTTCTTGATCTTCACTTCTTCTTAGTAGTTTTGGAAGGAGCCATCATTAGTATCAACACAAGGACACTTCAATAGGTTTCAGAGACACCTTTCATCATCGAGATTCTTTCCACAAAAAGGGGGAGCATCTCACTAGTACCTCTGTTATTGTTTCTTCCAAAGGGGAGGAACATCATTCAATAGTCATGGATCAGCTTCTACATTGGAGCATTTCTCACTAGTCAGCACCTTACATTTAGGGGGGGGGGGACTACCTTGTCTCCTTATTCTTCTTTCTGGGGGGGATTTTTTCCTCTTAGGAGGTTTTGTCCTTCTCCCATTTCTCTCTTGTATATACTCAATGTATGTCATAATAGGGGGTGTCAATTACTCCATCCATCCATGCATCTAGTCTTTTTATCTCTCTTTTTGGAGGAGGGTTTTTCCCATGAGGTTTTCCCTCTTTCTCCACTTTATGAGAGATTGCATTGCATCATTGTATGTAGAGCATTACTTTTGTACATGGGTACCTAACATGGCCTTGTAGTTGGGACCCATTATGCATTTGTAAGCTTAAATGCATTCCCCTAAGTTACACTTAAGGGGGGGGGGAGGGTTGGGGGGTGCGGTTGTTGTTGTAAATAAGTATTTACTATTTACACTTTACTTAAGTTTACTTAGGTTAATGCATTATTTCATTATTTATCTTGTGAGAATCTTAGGAGTTTGTGTACCTTTATGAGTTGTCATGTTGACAACACAGAAGTGTGCAACTCTAATTTAGCACACGGTGTCTACAACACTGGAGTTTGCATCATTCATTGAGTTTTCATGTAGACAACACAATTATTTGCACTCCTAATTCAGCACATGGTGTCTACAACATAAATTTGCATGCTACACCATTGCCAACTTATCCTCTCATCATCGCACTTACTTCCATGCTTAATGGAGGATAACCCATATTTGGTGGACATGTTCCTAGTTATATGACTTATCATGATGCTGATTCCTAGGCATTCTAGATGCATCTTAGAGGCCTTTATATATAGGAACTCCTAGTGTACTTGTACATCGTATTGAATACTATACAATTATTTTGATCATACTCTAGTCTATTTTGTCCTTGTTGAGTTCCTTGGTCTTGGGTGATTTTTTCCCTAAGACAAACTCTTACAATTAGTTAGTGAGATACAACCTTTTCTCTTTATGTAACATGGTTCATTGTTTCCAAATATCATACTCCTACCATAATAATGTTCCATATGTTCAAACTTTGTTTTGTCACCAATCATATGATGTGAGAAACCAGTATCAACAATCCATGTATCATTTTGGCTAACATGAGATAAGTGTCATTTTATCTTCTTCATCATCAGATTCATCTTTCACAATAATCTATACCATTTCATCATCTTCACTACTATCTAAATCTTTACCATAAAAAAAAAATTCTTACCTTTGTCCTTGTCATCTTTGTAGTTCTTGAAATCCTTCTTACCTTTGTACTTGGTGTGCTTCTTTTCATCTTTATCGTCTCTATTAGGACACCTTTCAGCAATGTGTCCAACATCTTCACAAAATAAACAAATCAAGGGGATTTCACCTTTGTATTTTCCTTTGCTTTGGGATACCTTCTTGCAAGTAATACCTCAATAGTTTCAAGATCACTATCAAAACTATCTTCATCTTTACTTTCAAATTGTTTGGCTTTTACTTTTTTGCTATATTCTTGAGTGAGAACTTGGCTTCAAATGCAAACTCAAGATTGGTAGAACTAGGAACATAATTATCATAGTTATCTAGGTCAAATGTTGTCAATTTTCCAACTATTGAATCCATTGTTATATCATTATTTGGATTGTGTCTCATTTCTTGAGTTTTTGATACTCTAATTTCATATAAGATGAAGTGTTTTGAGAGACTTACCATTATTTCATCTTCAATCTTTCCTCCTAAAGATTTGATAGCACAAATATTGGCTTTGATTCTATCACTATACTTTGCAATTCTCTCATCTTCTCTCATCTTTATTTGATCAAATTGTCCTCTAAGACTTTTAGCTTTAGCTCTTCTTACATTATCATCTCCTTGATAGATGGCTTTTAGCTTGATCCATATTTAATGAGCAGTTGCACAACCTTTGACTTCGTCAAATTCAACGTAGTTGAGAGATGAAGCAATATCAATCATCCTAATGTTATGACTCTTCTTTTCTCCAAATTTTTCAACAATCATAGTTCTATCAGGTGTCACATATTGGGTGTCTAGATACTTTAGCCTTAAAACTCCAACAATTGCCAAGTGTAGACTCATGAGTTTCTGCCATGCCTTGAAGTTATCTCTATTCAACTTGGGGATCTCCCTTCTATAAGACATCCTTATCTTAACCTTAGGTCTTTGAAACTTTCTTTGCAAGCACCAAGAAGCTCTAATACCAATTGTTGGAATTATAAGAGGAGTAATTGAGAGGGAAGGGTTGAATCAGTGACCAACACAATAAATCCTATATCCCTTAGATGTTGACATGGAACATGAACTTCATTAAAAATATTGATGCTTGGCAAACACACAAGCACTTGGTTTACACTAGTTATTGATGTAACTCAGTAAGCACTGAAATAGCAACTGTAACTCAGTAAATGATTAACATGTAAATCTTAAGATATTATCTTTGATTAATCTTACTTAACTTAGTTGGATACAGATGAAAGAAATAGCATGAACACAAGCCACACGAAGATTTAACGCTAAAAGCCAATTTGGGAAAAATCACCAATTACAACTAGTTACTAATTTTCACTCTTTTGAAGTGAGCCTTGTTAGGAGCCAACCTTGTTAAAAGTTACAAAATACATTGGTGTAACCTTGTTAGAGGATTTAATCACCCTATTAGGAGTGGCCTTGTTAGAGGTCTTTAGACACTTCAATCTAGAAATGTCAACTTGATTGAAAAAGATCATAAGGGAGATTGTTGGAAATGACTGAAGAGATTATACATAAAAAGTAATGAAATTGGTAAAGAATGTTCTAAATCATTGTTTTGTCATTGATGTCAAACTTGCTACTTGAAGGAATGACAATCGCTTTAGTGATCCAAATACTATCAATTGGTTGATTGACAAGGAGGAGGCAATCAATAAGATGTAACTAGAGTACCTAGAGAAAGGTTGAAGTTATGATGTTGTAATGAAATGCAAGGATCAGCTAAGCCATTGATGAAAAAGTGTATTGATGACATACTCTAAGACACAGAGAGTGGGCACACTAAAACATATCAAAGATGTAAGGTTTTAGCTAAGTCATTTGTAAAGTCTAACTAAGTTCATTAGAGAGAGAGAACTGAGCAAGCAAGTCAGTGCCGAATAGATTCTTAGTTGAAGCTGAGAAAGTTCACTTTTAGAGTGTACCAAGTAAATATCAAGTGCCAAACAAAAAAAAAGTGCTGAGTAAATATCAAGTGCCGAGCAGAAAACAAGTGTCGAGTAAACATCAAGTGCCAAGCATGAAATAGGTGCCGAGTAAATATATAGATGCCGAGCAAGATATAAGTGTCGAGTAACACAGAACAATCTGGTGGCACAAAAAACCATGTAAAAAGGTTTTTAGCTAATACAACTAGATGCTAGACAAGGTTTCTAGATGAAGAAGAAAAATGGGGTAGATACATTGTATCCTACCTAATCCATTGAAACCCTAAAATTGGAGAGGGAGAATTGAGCGAGAAAGTTATTTCAGATTTCTATTTAAGAAGTCATAAGGTCACAAAGCAGTAGAGTGGTGGTGAGAAAGTATGAAATCATGAGCTGCTGAAGAAAAGTGCTAAGGAATAAGAGAACAAAGAATACTCTATTTTGCTGGATCACCACAGATATGATTGCATTGGTATGATGAGTAAAGAAGACTCAATGAAGCAAAGCTTGAGAGGAAGACAAGCTAACATAACTAAAGTGATTAAAAAGCCAAGCAAAGGATTCAACTGAAGTGTGAACTATAATCTGCAAGTTATGTTGTAAGTTGAATTAGATTAAAGCCATTGTTGTTACTTTCTAACAATTGTAACAGTTAAGATAAAACCTATGGACTTAGGTTGGTTTAATAGCCATGTTGTAAATCCTTTAACAGGGTGACATTCCAAGTGAATGTTCCAAAGTCCTTTAACTAGGCCCATTCCTAACAGTTTGGTGAAATCCTCTAACAAGGTCACATTTAACAATGTGTTGTAGCCTTTAACAGGGCAGGCTTTTCATAGGGCAGACCATCAGAAGTGGTTAAAATCAATTGCACAGTTATTTTGTGGGTATCATCCCCACCCTAGTTTTACCTTCTTATTCCTGGAGGGTTTTTGTGTTATCCAATTCTTAGTGTTATGGTGTGATGCATGTTTACTTTTCTTAGTTGTTTCAATATTTAAATAGCATGCATGATAAGTTTAGTTATGCACCATTAAAGATTTGTAGAGAAAATAGAAAAAGTTTTATTATGGCATTTGGACCTTGAATAATTGATTCACCCCCCCTCTCAGTTATTCTAAAGAATTATAACAATTGGTATTAGAGCCTTGGCTGTTGATTTAGTTTAAAAGACCAAAAGCAAAAAAGATCAAAATGCCTAAGAAAGAAGCTCCCAAGCTCAACAAAGAAAACTTTGTTGCTTGGCAAAGCTTGATGAAGCTACATCTTGGATCCATAGGAGATTATGCCCAAAACTCAATTGATACTGAACATGTTGATCCAACTGGTGCTCCTACTACAAAAGATTTAAAAAAAAAATAGGAACGCAATCAAACAATGTTGGAAATTGCTTCTACACTCAACTATGCTGAATTTGATGATATCAAAGGATGTGACACTGCATTAAAAATGTGGAAAGCCCTATCTGACATTTATGGAGGAGATTAGAATGTCCAAGGAGAAAAAAGAGAAAGTCTCAGAGGAAAGTTTGATGATATGAAAATGGAGGAAGGTGAGAATGTTGCTCAGTATGCTGCTAGAATAAAGGAAGTGGTAAGTGCAATAAGATGCTTGAATGGTCAATTAGATGATGATACTGTTAATAGTAAGTTTTTAGGAACCTTTCTCCCTATCTATGCTATTAGAATATCAGCTATACAAGAGCTAAGATGTGTGCCAGGAAACAATCTAAGTTTTGAAGGCATAGTAGGTAGACTCACTTCATTTGAGTTATCTAACTTTGATAACTATAGACCTGAGAATGTTGAAGAAAGAAGAAAGATGAAATATGTATCCAGTGATAGTAGCATTGATGAGGAAGATGTGGAACAATTGGAAGCACTACTAGTTAGAAGATTTCACAAAGGCAAAGGAAGATTCAAAGGTAAGATGCCTATCATTTGTTTTAATTGCAATGAAATAGGACATATTGCTGCAAGGTGTACACAGAAAAAGGAATACAAGGAAAGAAACAAGTACAAAAATAGAAGAGAAGATGATAAGAGAGAATACAAAGACAAAGGCAAGAAGTGCTATATTGCTAAAGAGGATTTTGATGATAATGATGATGAAGTTGTTTATGTGGCCATGAAGGACCAATCTGATGAAGAGGAGCCAACAGCACTGGTAACATGCATGAACAATAATGATAAATGGATCATAGACAGTGGATGGTCGCATCACATGATAGGAGACAAAAGTAAGTTTGTTAACTTTACTCAGTATGATGGAAATTGTGTCAGATTTGGTAATGATGCTCCATGTCAAGTCAAAGGAAAAGGTACCATTAAGCTCACAAAACAAATTTCATGTGATAATGCATACTATGTTGAATGACTAAACTAAAATTTTCTAAGTGTCCCACAGTTAGGCAATGTAGGTTACAAAGTAGAATTTGGAAATAAAACTGCAAAACTCTATGATACTGATGATAGACTGATAGGAAAAGGAGATCAAATAAGAAGTAATCTATTTTATCTTGATTTGGAAAATACCTCTTGTCTCTTTTCAAAATTTGATGATGTGTGGTTATGGCATAGAAGGCTATGTCATGTCAACTTTGATAATCTGGTCAATATCAGTAAAATGAAGAAAGTCAGAGGTTTACCTAAACTGAAGAAACCTAACAATATCATGTGCAAACAATGTCAGCTAAGAAAGATGACCAAGTCAAGTTTTAAAAGTAAAAACTATACATCTAAAGAAGTACTTGAGTTAGTCCATAATGACTTATGTGGTCCAATGAAAGTACAAAGCTACAAAGGAGACAAATATATAATGTTGTTTGTTGATGATTATTCCAGGATGATGACTGTTATGTTTTTAAAGAAAAATTTGATGCTTTCAAATGTTTAAGTGGTATGTGGCTAGAGTTGAAAAGGAAATAGGAAAAAGTTTGAAATGCCTGAGATCAAACAGAGGTGGTGAATTTACATCAAATGAATTCGAGATATTCTGCAATGACAAAGGAATCAAGAGACAAACATCAACCCCAAGAACTCCCCCACAAAATGGAATTGCTGAAAGAAGAAATAGATCTATGATTGACTGTGCCACAACATTAATGATGGAAAAGATTGTTGCTCTAAAATATTGAAGAGAAGCTGTAAGTGCGGTTGTTCATACATTGAACTGAGTACAAGTCAAGAAAGGTACAAATGCAACATCTTTTGAATTATGGTATGGTCACTCACCCAATGTAAAGAATTTCAAATTATTTGGATGCAAATGTTTTATCCTTAAAGATGCTAGAAATGAAAAATTTGATGCAAAAAGTGATGAAGGCATATTTCTTGGTTACTCCACTAGAAGTAAAGTATACAAGTGTTTAACTACTAACACTGACAAAATTGTGGAAAGTGCAAATGTAAACTTTGATGAGCATGCAAATGTCTAAGTTGAAAAACCAAAGAAAATGGATGACTATAGAACCTTCATGTATTCTTATGAAGGAATGCCCATTGACAAAGATACCATCAATCAAACTAGGATTCAACAACAAGTTTCAATTTCAGCCAACTCACAACCAATGAAAGCCGAGTTGTATTCAGAAGCTGAGTTGCAAAATGAAGAAAATGCTCATTCTCACTTTGAAGTCAGTACACATGACAAAGATGTAGAGCTACCTGACAATGAAGTGCATAGTGATCCTGAATCTGAAAGATCAAATATGGAAACAAGGACAGAACCAAGATTGTCCAAACATGTGAAGAGGCATCACCCTGCTGAATAGATAATTGGTGACAAAGATGCAAGACCAATGACAAGGAATGGACTAAGAAATGAATCATGTCTACTAAGAAAAATTGAACCTATGATAGTGTACGATGCATTACAAGATGGTGACTGGTATAAAGCTATGGAAGAAGAAATTGATCAAATTAAGAAGAACAAAACTTGGAATTTAGTTCCCAGACCAGTTGACAAAAATTTGATTGGTACCAAATGGGTATTTAGAAATAAGCTAGATGAGAATGGAGAAATTACCAGAAATAAAGCCAGATTAGTATGTAAAGGTTATGCTCAAGAAGAAGGATTAGACTATGGGGAAACATGTGCCCCTGTTGCAAGAATGGAAGGAGTAAGAACTTTACTTGCATATGCTACATATAAAGGCTTTAAAGTCTATCAGATGGATGTAAAGTCTACTTTTTTGAATGATATATTGGAAGAGGAAGTCTACATTAAACAACCAGATGGTTTTGTTGATGAAAACAACAAAGATATGGTTTGTAAACTACATAAAGCACTCTATGGTCTGAAACAAGCACCTAGAGCATGGTATGAGAGACTTCACAAGTATCTAGTGCAAATTGGATTTGAAAGAACCGATGACAACAAGAACATGTATATCAAATCAGAAGAAGGTAAGGACATTATTGTATCTGAAATTTTTGTAGATGACATAGTGTTTGGAGGAAAGGAAGTGCTTTGCAAAAGTTTTACTGAAAAAATGAAACATGAATTTGAAATGTCTATGTTTGGATAAATCAAATTCTTTGTTGGATTGCAAGTACATCAACTAAAACATGGTATATTTATGACACAATCAAAGTACATCAAAGAGATACTTAAAACATTTGGATTAGAAGATTCCAAACCTGTCAGCACACCAATGGCAACAGGAATAAGCTATCCAAAAATGATGTATCAACTAAAGTTAATCAAAAAATGTATAGATCCATGATTGGAAAATTACAATATGTTGTACATAGTAGACCATACATAGCATTAGCAGTTGGAATAGTGGCTAGATTCTCTACTAATCCCAAAGAAAATCATCTCATAGCAGTAAAAAGAATAATGAGGTATCTTAAAGGAACTGATAACTTTGGTTTATATTATAAAAAGAATGAAAAGTTTGAGCTCAATGCATACATAGATGCAGATTGGGGAGGTAACATTGATGACAGAAAAAGCACAAGTGGAGGAGCACTATTTTTAGGAAAAATATTAGTTACTTGGACCAGCAAGAAGCAAACATGCACATCTCAGTCCACTGCAGAATCAGAATACGTGGCAGTAGTAGTCAATTGCACAAACCTTGTGTGGCTCACACATTTATTAAAAGGAATGAAAGAAGAGGTAAACAAACCTGTGATATTGTATTGTGATAACACAAGTGCTATAAACATATCCAAGAATCCAGTAATGCATGCAAAAACCAAACATATTCCAATCAAGTATCACTATGTTAGAGAATTGGTAGAAGACAAACAAGTGAAGATGGAGTATATTCACACAAAAGAACAAATTGCAGATATCTTCACCAAACCATTGCCCAAGGATGCTTATGAATATCTTAGAGGCAAGTTGGGGGTAATACCCCTAACTCAAGCAGTATAAAAATAACAAGGAAGCTACCCTGCATCAACAGGAATAAATCATTGAAATATCAGAAGAATGATGCAGAGGATGACAGCAGGAGCAGAAACTCCAAATCGGTCACAAGAATGATGACAAAGGGAGACAATATGAGATGCAAAGCCTATATTTCACATGTTAAAGATGCTACATCTTTGGCATTTATGTCAAAGAGGGAGATATGAAGAAACTGATCAAAATAAACAAAATAAGAGAGAGATACTCATGATGGAGATATATATGAAAGAGGGAGACTTATGAGAAACTAAAAAGTAAAGATATATGAATTTGATGGTAACTAAGTTGATCAAATGATCAGTTTGGTTTGCCATCAATGCCAAAGAGGGAGATTGTTGGAAATGATTGAAAAAGATCATAAGGGAGATTGTTGGAAATGACTGAAGAGATTATACATAAAAAGTAATGGAACTGGTAAAGAATGTTCTCAATCATTGTTTTGTCATTGATGTCAAACTTGCTACTTGAAGGAATGACAATTGCTTTAGTGATCCAAAAATTATCAATTGGTTGATTGACAAGGAGGAGGCAATCAATAAGATGTAACTAGAGTACCTAGAGAAAGGTTGAAGTTATGATGTTGTAGTGAAATGCAAGGATCAGCTAAGCCATTGATGAAAAAGTGTATTGATGACATACTCTAAGACACAGAGAGTGGGCACACTAAAACATATCAAAGATGTAAGGTTTTAGCTAAGTCATTTGTAAAGTCTAACTAAGTTCATTAGAGAGAGAGAGTCGAGCAAGCAAGTCAGTGCCAAATAGATTCTTAGTTGAAGCCAAGAAAGTTCACTTTTAGAGTGTGCCGTGTAAATATCAAGTGCCAAACAGAAAATATGTGCCGAGTAAATATCAAGTGTTGAGCAAAAAACAAGTGCTGAGTAAACATCAAGTGTCGAGCATGAAACAGGTGTCGAGTAAAGATATAGATGCCAAGAAGGATATAAGTGTCAAGTAACATAGAACAAGCCGAGTATCAGTAAACCAATAATGCCGAGTTGCTGCACTATTTTGAAATTGAAGATTTGCTAGATCTGAGCTGACAAGGTTGTTACCTAGAAGTTTGTAAACCAGATAGAAGATAAGAGTGATGATCTGGTGGCATAGAACACCATGTAAAAAGGTTTTTAGCAAATACAACTGGATGCTAGACAAGGTTTCTAGATGAAGAAGAAAAATGGGGTAGATACATTGTATCCTACCTAATCCATTGAAACCCTAAAATTGGAGAGGGAGAATTGAGTGGGAAAGTTATTTTAGATTTCTATTTAAGAAGTCATAAGGTCACAAAGTAGTAGAGTGGTGGTGAGAAAGTATGGAATCATGAGCTGCTGAAGAAAAGTGCTAAGGAATAAGAGAACAAAGAATACTCTGTTTCCTTGGATGACCATAGATATGATTGCATTGGTATGATGAGTAAAGAAGACTCAAGGAAACAAAGCTTGACAGGAAGACAAGCTAACAGAACTGAAGTGATTAAAAATCCAAGCAAAGGATTGAACTGAAGTGTGATCTATAATCTATAAGTTATGTTGTAAGTTAAATCAAATCAAAGCCATTGTTGTTACTTTCTAGCAATTGTAACAGTTAAGATAAAACCTATGGACTTAGGTTGGTTTAATAGCCATGTTGTAAATCCTTTAACAGGGTGACATTCCAAGTATATGTTCCAAAGTCCTTTAACGAGGCCCATTCCTAATAGTTTGGTGAAATCCTCTAACAAGGTCACATTTAACAATGTGTTGTAGCCTTTAACGGGGCAGGTTTTTCATAGGGCAGACCATCAAAATTGGTTAAAATCAATTGCGTAGTTATTTTGTGGGTATCATCCCCACCCCAATTTTACCTTCTTATTCCTAGAGGGTTTCTGGGTTACCAAATTCTTAGTGTTATGGTGTGATACATGTTTTCTTTTCTTAGTTGTTTCGATATTTAAATTGCATGGATGATAAGTTCAGTTATGCACCATTAAGGATTTGTAGAGAAAACAGAAAAAGTTTTATTATGGAATTTGGACCTTGAATAACTGATTCACCCCCCCTCTCAGTTATTCTAAAGAATTATAATAGTCTTTAGACACTTCAATCTAGAAATGTCACCTTGTTAAAGGATTTATAAATAGACATTAAGCCAACTTTGTTAAGAGTTTTAAATTACTACTACAATGGTTAGAGAGTAACAATGAGATGACCTAATTTCTGATGCAACTAAATTACTGATTACATTTCTTAATTTTCGCTTGTATATTTAATCCTTTCTAATCAAATGTATCTTTCTAGCTCCTTAAGGATATTCTTCTTATCGTTCTAATTTGCTTCCTCTTAGCATCTTCTATTCATTTGCACACATTCAATCCTCAAATTGACCTTATATTTATCTTATAGACATTGTCAAGTTGGCTTGAATATGACTTAGAATAATTGATGTTCATATTCTTAGATGGCTAGAACCAACAAAAAATCCATTATATTCAATATGCCAAAACAAGAAAATCCTTCATTAGCTGACCCTACTTAGTAGACACTAACTTAGAAACAATTTTTCTATATTAACCAAGTGAAATTGGTTAACACTACATATTTACAGAGTTCCTTCGGTAATCAAGTGAGCTCAATTAACACTAATTCCATCAACTTTTCCTTTATTAATTGAGTAATCTTGGTTAACACTCAATCTTCTACGAACTTCTCTTTGTCACCTGAGTGAACTTAGTAGACACTGTCTTCTAAATTTGGCAAACTATGGAATGCTCAACAGACACAGGAAATTGTCTTCATCACCTGAGTGAGCTTGGCATACACTAACTAGAAAATATATGACATTTTTTGTAACATCAAAGACAACACATAATTAACCAATTGTATTCAATAGTATTGCATTCTAAGACTAAGCATATATCTATTAAGTATCATGCATTGAGAGAGAAAGACAGAAAAAAGAGATCAAATTAGAGTATGTGAGTATTAAAGATCAGATTGAAGATATATTTATGAAGCCTTTTCCTAAAAGTACATTTGAGCACTAATGAGGTATGCTTGGGATTATGCCCTTGCCTACTTCTGAGTAGATGATTTAGTAAGTGCATCAGTCTAGTGGTATAGAGCACTATTGTTAGACTAGACTAAATGTTGATACTTCCCATATGGGGGAGTATCTATGATAAGCTAAGTCATTGAGGACTCTCAGTAATTGGTCTTGAACAATGTATTTGGACACTTGAGCTAGTTGAAGACTTGGACTAGTATGTTAGCAATTGGTATTTAAGAATTGGTATTTTGTAATATTGAGGCCTTTGACATTGATGTCAATGGGGGAGTGAATATGCATGAAAAACATCTCCTAAGAAATAAGGGAGAAAAACTCCTAAGTATGAATGAGGAAGAGATATATCTTTAGGGAGATTTAGAAATATTCATGTAAGGGAGTAGAGTATGCACCTAATGTATTGTGAGTTATTTAGTGTGAAGTGAACAAATTTTGTCAATCCTAAAGAAGAAAAATAATAGAGAAATTCATGTAAGGAAGCTGAAATATTCACTTAATGTGTTGAGAATTATTTAGCATGTGAACAATTGATGTTGGTCAGCAACAATAGAAAAACACTATTTTGGTATTCTTGGAAATTAGATGGTTTTTCATCTATGTTGCCATCAATACCAAACGGGGAGATTTTAAGCATGAACACTGCTAATACTACTTTGGAGGAGTATCCTAACCATTGGAGAGTATTGACATATTGCATTCATGACTATGTTTGTCATTGATTTCAACATAGTATGGTTTATATAAAGACTGGCTGAGTAGCAGACAAATATCTTAGTCATACGAACAATGGTCTGATTTTTTGGTGATGCATGATTATGGACATGTTTGGCATAGTGTCCTAATGATGTGGTTCAGTGCATAGAGTCTAAGTCAAAGATGTACATAAGTTGTACCTAATTTACAAAGAGTAGTTAAGAGACAGAGTATTGGGAAAGTAGTTCCTAATATTTGTTCACTATCTTACATATGAGATGTGGTAAGAATATGTGCAGTCAGGTAGTGATAGATGGTAGTTTTTCGGTGATATCAGCAAGTGTACACACCCTAGCATTGTAGTGTGAAGTTTTTGTATAGATTGTGAGCTGACAGTGCTATTATAATTCTAATTAATCAATTATCTTATTATAATTAATTGGGAAAGCCTCAAGGTTGACTCAAGGAATTATTTTGAAGATATGGTATAAAGAAAAGATGCCTTCCTTTTTTGTACAGTATCAATTGTAGTATGAAGTGTCAAAAGGAGCAAAGTGTTTGGTAAATGTGTGTAAGTGATCCAAGGGATTATTGGATACATTTTTTGTGATCTAGTTAAAAGATCAGAAGGAATAGAGGTCCAGTTGATAGGAAAAAAGAAGAGGAAGGAAGTATATTTCATTTCTATTGTTCTACAAGGAATAATATAGAGATCATTTGGACAATGGGTTCATTGGTCCTTCCCTTGAAGCTATTTGGGTAGTGGGTCTAGTTGTCTTCCATAACTCCTAACAGGGATAGAATCTCCTAACATGGATTCAAAGTCTCCTAATAGGGACTCATATGTACTAAATTTATTCATAGACTCCTAAAAAGGTCCATCCTCTAACAAGGAGTATTTATATTAGTGCATCATCATGTAGGTACCATCCCCACCAGAGCTTTCCCTTTGATCAAGGGTTTCCCTAGTTAACATATCTAGTGTTATTATGTATGAGTATCTTGTTGTGGTTTATGATTATATTGCTGATATGGTTAAAGTTTAATAAGGTTGATAATTGTGATATTAGTTGTATAATTGATTCACCCCCACCCCATCCCACCCCCCCTTCCCCTCTCAATTATATTGGTGGACTATATATTGTAACAAAACCTTGGAACTAGAAGCATCTTCCAAAAGGGTGTCTGGATATCAACTTTGTTTTCTAGGTCTTTTGTAGTAATTTCAAACCAAGTTCTCATTTCCTCTTTGGTAGGACTAATTGGGACTCCTAGGTCTAAAAGCCAATTTTTCTATTTGGGGCATTTGGGAATATATTAGGTTGTTCTAACCCATCAAGTTGAGTTTTTTGAATGTTCAAGAACCTTTCCATTCCCCTTTGAACACATAGGTTCCCATTTCAAGCATATCCCTAGTATTTAGTGGTTTTGTGCTTAGAGACCTAGTTGTGCTCTTTTGAGCACCTAGTTCATGTTTGTGAGTAAAGTTTATATAAATGTGTAGAGCCCTCTCTTAACTCCATTTTGGGGTATTTGTAGTAGTCTAAGGCCACACCACAACCTAGTTACCTATATAACAGTGAGCTCTACATCAAGTGGTATTAGAGAAACCTAAGTTCCCTTAGGGTAAATGATCTATTAACACCAGGTAAGGAGAAGATGAAAGAGGGTTATCTATAAGGATGACCAATGTAGAGATAGTGAAATAACTTAGAGACTAGAAACTAAGGCAAGATGAGAAAAGGAACAAGGAGATGTAGTTGATGAGGCAAGAGATGGAAAAGCTTAAGGAAGAGCTTCAAAATAGAAGTGGTGAAAACTATGAAGAAGTTAGACAAGGGAGTGATGAAGAACCCTGTAAGCAAGAGGAAGAAGAATTTCTTACTAACTAGAGGCTACTTGTGAGGACTCTAAAATCTATAGAGAGGAGAACCATGGATGCTAATCTTGATTTTCCTACACACAATAGTAAGATGGCCCCAAAGGCTAAAATGGATTGGGTAGATGCCCTAGCCAATTTATTTAACTGTGAAGACATCCCTAAGAAGAAAAGGGTGAATATTGTCAAGTCAAGTCTCAAAGGATCTGCACTCACATGGTGGAACTTCACTCAAGATGATAGGGTGAAGAGTAACAAGAATCTAGTCACCACATGGAAGAAGATGGTGACCCTACTCAGAGAGACCTATGTCCCTAAGGACTATGAAGTTCAACTTCATAAGAAAAGGATGAGTTTAAGGTAGAAAGAGATGAACATCTCTAGCTATACAGAAGAATTTTAGAAGTTAGTACTGAAGTCAAAACTTGTTGAACCTAAAAGTATGAAACATTCTAGATACATGCAAGGACTACAGATTTCCATTCAAGATGAACTAAGTTTTACAAATCCTACCATAGTAAACCAATGCTACCAATTGGCACTCAAGGTTGAAGAGAAGTTTAAAAGAAGGAATAAATAAAGCGGTAGAAACAAAGGAAATAATGATAAAGGAAGAGGAAACTATGGAGGTAAAGGAATAGAAAACAATAGACCACAAGGAGATTCCAATAAGGAGAATACCCAAGGAGAAAGTAGTTCAAGAGGTGGATATAGAGGAAGGAGAGGTAATTCCAGAGGCAAAAATGGGGGAAGAAATAATGGGCAGATCAAATGCTACAATTGTAACTGGATGGGCCAATATGAAAACAAGTGTCTTAACAAGAATAACCAAGGAGAGAGAAGAAAAAATATTTTCTAGTAAGATGATGATGATAAAAGTGTAAGAGACTATGCTAGTGAAGAAGGGGCTACTCTCATGATGAAGAGGACATTGATTCAAGCACCCATGCCAATGGAGCCTCCTTAAAGAAAGACTCTCTTTAGGACCAACTATAAAAGGCATGGAAAGGTATGAAAGGTAGTTATTGATTCTAGTTCTACTAAAAATTTTGTATCTAAAGAAATGGTAGATAAAATAAATCTAGAGAAAATACCCCACGCAAATCCCTCCCATGTATCTTGGTTGACAAAAGGACAATAAACCCTTATAAATGAACAAGCTTGGGTAGATTTTTCAATAAATGACTACAAGGATAGAGTCCTTTATCACATTGTAGACATGCAGTACAACTTTCCCCTAACCCTGACCCTCACCAAGAGAAATCTAAAGAGTAGTAAATCATTGTGGTAGGAGACCAAGAAATGATGTATACCATCCAAGAATCTTAGATAGGGTATGCCCTAGTTCTCATACCTAAGATGAAAGTAGTCAATAAAGAAGTGCCTAAGGAAGTAGATGGTCTACTACAAAAGTACAAAGGAATACTAGCAATAGACAAACCAAATGAACTCCCACCATTGAGGGACATCTCACATTAGATAGACTTCATACCAGATGCTTCTCTCTCCAAAAAGGTTGGATACAAACTCACCCCTAATCAAAATGTAGAGGTCTTCAGACAGATTAGGGATGTTTTAGTAAAAGGACTCATACATAAGAGTCTCAACTTTTGTGCATTCCCTAGTGTATTGGCCCCTAAAAAGGATTGAAAATGGAGACTTTGCACTAACTCTAGGGCAATAAAAAAAAAGGTATAGGTTCCCTATTCCCAGGATTGAAGACCTACTAGATCAACTTGGAGGAGCATGCTACTTTTCTAAAATAGACCTTAAATTAGGCTATCACTAGATAAGGATCAGGCCTGGAGATGAGTGGAAAATAGCATTTAAAACCATTGAAGGATTATATGAATGGCTTATCATGCCATTTGGTCTAAAAAATTCCCCTAGGACCTTCATGCAACTGATAAATGAAGTGCTTCATGACTTCATAGGTAAGTTTGTAGTGGTCTATCTAGATGACATATTGATCTTCAACCGAACCAAGGAAGAGCATATGATGCATTTGGAACAAGTCCTTCAAAGGCTACATGAAAAGAAGTTTGCAATCAAACTTGAAAAATGTGCATTTATGCAAACAAAATTGACATTCTTGGGCTCTGTCATCTCAAAAAGAATTTTGAAAATAGATCCTTAAAAGGTAAAGCCTATCATTAATTGGCCAACATCAAAGACAATAGGAGAAGTTAGGATCTTTTGTGGATTGGTGACATTTTATAGAAAAAAATTCAAGAACTTCAGTCATATCCATGCACCTTTATTGGATACCATCAAAGGAGGTAAGAAGACAAAGTTTTAATGGACAACACAAGAAGATGAAGCATTTGATTATTTAAAGGGTAGAGTAGCACAATATCCAAGCTTGGCACTACCTACCTTAAACAAATTTTTCACAGTGGAGACTAATGCTAGAAACCTTGCCATAGGTGCAGTCCTCAGCCAAGAGGGAAGACCAATGGCCTTCTTGTCTAAAAAAATCAATGATGCCAAGAACTGTATCCTATGGTTCAAGCTCTTAATAAATGGAGGCCCTACTTGCTTCCTAGGGAATTCATTGTCTATACAGACAATTATGCACTAAGATTTCTAAATAGCCAAGACAAGTTGAGTTGTAGACACATTAAGTGGGTTGAGCAACTCCAAGCCTTCACATTCTCTATTAAGCACAAGAAAGGAACTACAAACAGGGTAATAGATGCTCTTAGTAGGAGATTCATCTTGGTAGAAGAATAAAAGTGAAAAGTATGGGGGTTGATCCCCTTAAATACCTATACAAAGATTATCCATATTTTTGTGACATCCATAAGGTTTTCCCTACCTTATCTAATGCCTATTAACACTACATATTTTGAATATTTATTGTAGAATAGTCTCTTATTTAAATGAGGACAAGTTTTCATTCCAAGATGCTCCATTAGGGAAAAAATGATTAGACAGAAGCATTATGGCACATTAGGAGGACACTTTGGGATTGACAAGACTCTAGAACTCCTAAGGAGAAACTACCATTGGTTAGAGTTACCTACTAATGTTAGAAAGTTTGTTGAAACTCACAATATTTGTCAAAGAGCCAAGGGAGTAAAAACAAACCAAAAAATTCATGGGACAGTGTGAGTATGGATTTTGTCTTGGGTCTCCCAAGAACAAGACAAGATTTTGATAGAATTTTTGTTATGTGGGCATATTTAGTAAAATGGCTCATTTTTTTCCTTGCAAAAGCTTTAATGATGCTTCACATATTGCTAACCTATTTTTAAAGGAAGTTCTCAAGATTCATGGATTACCAAATCCATTATCTCAAACATAGAAGTAAAATTCCAAGGTCATTTTTGGAGGACCCTATCGAAAAATTTGGGCACAAAACTATCTTTTAGTTCTACCTACCATTCACAAACAAATGGGAAAACTGAAGTAGTGAACAAATCTTTAGGAAACCTTCTAAGGTGTCTAACCAAACAACATAGACAAACACAAGATGTTATCCTTCCTCAAGAAAAATTTACCTTCAATGACTCAGTAAATAGGTCAATGGAGAAAATAAAATTCCAAGTAAATTATGGACTTAATCCTAGAGGAGTCATGGAATTGAGAGATTTACCAAATGACTTTAAAGTCAGTGCACAAGGTGAATAATTCTCAGCATGGACCAAGCGGATTCATGATCAAGATAAAGACACTTTAAATTAGAATACTACAAGGTACAAAGAAAAAGAAGACAAAAATAAAATATATGTTTCTTTCAAGGAAGGAGATCAAGCGTGGGCATATTTGAACAAAGCAAGGCTACCTAGGGGACACACCAAGTTGTAGATGGGAAAGATTGGACCCTGTTAGATATTGCATAAATTTGGGGAAAGTGCATATGAAATATCATTGCCCCTAGCCATCTCTATTTCTCCTATCTTTAATGTTTGTGATCTCACCCCTTTCAAAGGTGTTACAGGGACTAATGATTTTGTGCAGGATATTGATGATGTACAAAAATAATGGATCAAATACTTACCACCTAGCCAACCATTACAATGTTAGAGTAAATAATTATTTATTAATTATTTATTCTTTTACTTAGGTTTACTTAGGTTAATGCATTTAGTTAATAGTTTAAGTTCATGAGTTGTTGACAACACGAGAGTTTGTTCCCTTCTAGGATATTCCATCTTTTTGTGGATGTATGCTTAGTTGTCAACCTTATCTTCTACCACTTTCTAGCTTGTTCTAAAAGCTTCCTTGAAGACTTTATATTTAGTCTCTCTCTCATTGTAAATTCATTTATTCACATAGCAATTTCATTTTTCCTATTGTGAAATATTTTCTCTTGCTTTGTTTTCTTCGATTTCTTACTCCTTCGGTTTCTCTTCAGCAAGCTATTTTCATGTAGGTGATCTTGGTTCACTATGAAGTTGGATTTCATTAACCTCTACATGGTATCAAAGCCTCCCTACTACTTCTTAGTTGAAGGATTTTTGAAGTCATGATTCAAAGACACAAACCCTAGTTTTTTTGTGCATTTTTCTTCAATCTGGGGGTAGAGCAATTTTTTAGAGCACTTTGGGCGCAAACGGATGTTGCCATTGGATCTAGAAGACCACTTACAATCAAGATTCATATAAAAAAATTCAATTTTGGCTTGCGGGGATCTGGGAAATTTTATTTTATTTTTTCCCTCTATAGGTAGTCGTATGGATTGTACAAACTCCATGAACAAAAAATAATTTAAAAAATAGCACACCACTGCAATAGTGCTTGTACACCAACCATGCTCCACCAAAGTCGCTTGTGCCACCCATGTGATGCCTAGCCCCAACTGCCACTAGCATGTAACCTCCTCTCCACCTCCACTAGCAGCATGTCAGCTGCACCGTCGGGTTCTCCTCCCCAGCGTCACCATCACTGGCAAACCATTGCATGTCATCACTCTAGTGGGTGACATCACCATGTTTTGGCCATGCATCATCAATGGTAGCCATGTTAGCATTTTTTGGTTGCTGATGTTAGCAATTTTTGGCATGACATCATGCTGATATCATCAACCCTGCCAGGCTAGTTAACGTCATTTTTTAGCATGCTAACATCATCTTTTTAGCTACATATGTCAGCAACCCAATGACCAGATTTATTTGGTGACATTCAATTAATGGTTGGAAGGCCATCAAATTTTTTCTAGTGATTGTATTTTTCTAGCACAGTTGTTTTTTGAGCAACAGTTGGTTTGTTGGCCATAACTTGAGCATACAGAGCTATTTTTCTGATCTAAAAGAAGTGTCAGAAAGCTAACTTAGAGATAGAGACAATGGTCTAGTTTCATCACATTTTGAGTTCATTTCAGCTCCCACTTTTGACATCAAAGTAGAGGCTTATGTTTCCTCCTTCTTTGTATCTGGAATCCAGGTTCTTTTTCAGTTATTCTTACTTTCCATAGTTGTTTTTTTGTGGTATTTGAGGGATATCATTATCAATTAGAGGGGGGGGCATTTTCTTTTCTATAATTTAAATTAGAATAAAACCCTTCTACTTCCATCTTCTTCTCTCAATGGTGGATCCATCTATGACCCATCTCACACCACACAACTATCACACCTAGAAGGCAAAAATGACTAGGCTTCTCATGTCAAGGGGCTTATGGTCATCTCTAGATGAGAACCAACCTATTATCACATGCCCTTTTGAGTTTCTTTAGCATAGGAATAAAATGGATGAGGCCATGGGATTGATTGCACTGAACATCTCAGATAGTCTTTGTTTTACTTGGATGGTTTGACTACTCTGTGGGCTATTTGGATGAAATTCTAGTGTTTGTTTGGCATAGTGAATGAGTTCCAAGCACTTCAGCTTGATGTAGAGTTGACCTCTTTGACACCTGATAGCTTTCCCACCATTGAAGACTTCTTGATGAAGTTCAAATCTCTATGTGCAATTTTGTAGGGATGTGCAGAAAATGAAATAGATGATGAGTGTATCTTTTTGATACTCTCAAAGTTGTGAGGACAGTATCAAATATTTTCTTCCACTTTCTACTTTACTATGGATGTCTTAGGTAACAGAAATTAGATGCCTTCATTTGATACATTTTGTGATCAGTTGACATGGGAACAGTCCAAGATCACTCAGATGGATTCACGTACAAGTTCATAGTCCCAAGCATTGCTTGCCAAGGATACACAGGAGCAGAAGCCAAAGTAAATATCTGATTCCTCCTCTTAGCACACTACTAGTATATCCTCTTCTTCTAAGAAGAGGAAGAAAAAGAAGACTATGACTTCTACCTATTTCTATTTTTAGAAAGGATCTCATGATGAGTCATGTTGTTTTCAGAAGAGATTTGATGGCTATGAGAAACAGATTGCCAATTTGCAAGCTCTCCTTCACAAGAGCATTATTTCCTCTCCATCCTCTTCTACCTCACAAGGGTCTTCTTTTTAGGCTTCTTCCACCTCTTTGACATCTACACTAGATCTTGGAAAGGGTTATGCATTACGGGCTTCCATTGCATCCCCTTCATAGGTCCCTTAGATATTGGATTCAAGTGCTTCTCACCATATGACATCTTCTCAAGGTGTCTTCTCCACTATTGGGGCTTTTCCCATTCCTCATATTCTCATGGGGAATAACACTACCCTACTAGTCTATGGGAAAGGTTTAGTTCACATCTAGGATGGTATATTCAATGATGTATTGTATGTTCCATCTATGTCTACAAACCTTCTCTCAATTTCTCATATTACATGCAGTGGATCAGGGAAGACAGTTGAGTTCACTACTAATTTAGTCTTCATTTAGGATTGTGAAATAGGAGGTCTTATTGCTATAGGGGTAGTTTATCCTTCCACTCATCTCTACATATTCTCGCACTTTGGTTCACCATCTTCATTTTTGGAGCACACTACATCTCTTTCGTAGGAGCATCATGTGGTGTAGTCAAGATACTTGAACCTTTGTATTGTTCCTAAAATCCCTATTTTGACCACCACACCACACTAGTTGAGATCTTCTCTCTTCAGTAGGATTCTTCTTCTACTCTGTCTAATCCTCTAGCTCCATTCATTGAGCCTCTAGGTGCACCTATTCCAGATTTTATAGTGGACATTCATGACAGTATCATCACACCTATCTTGGGGATTCCCTTTCAAGATCCTAATATTTTCTCCTTTGAGCACCAGCTAGGCCTTCCAGTTTTCCCTCTCATTTAGGGGTTCCCTTATTTTTTTCCCTTGTTTACTCTACATTGGAGTTTCATTGGTTTGATTCTTTCTCCAAGGACTCCATTATTCTAGGGGGACTTTGGTGTCTTTTATATCTCTCATGGGGGGGCTAGTTATACTTATGGTTTTGAGAGAGTCTCTTGAAACATTTTTGGTGGAAGTTGTCATTGGGGGGTCTTGTTGAGGCCTTCCTTCTTTCATTTTTTTTGCATGTTTGTACTTACCTCTTTTTGGGGGAGGGTTTTTCCCATGAGGTTTTCCCTCTTTCCTCATTTTCAGAGGTTGTATTTCTTTACATTATACATTGGTACCTAACATGGCCTTGTTGTCAAGACCCATTTTGCATTTCATCTTAATTTTTGTGAGCTTAAGGCATTCCCCTAAGTTGCACTTAAGGGGTTGTTAGAGTAAACAATTATTTATTAATTATTTATTCTTTTACTTAAGTTTACCTAGGTTAATGCATTTAGTTAATAGTTGTAGTTCATGAGTTGTTGAAAACATGGGAGTTTGTCCCCTTCTAGGATATTCCACCTTTTTTTGGACATATGCTTGGTTGTCAACCTTATCTTCTACCACTTTCCAGCTTTTTCTAGAAGCTTCCTTGAGGCCTTCATATTCGGTCTCTCTCTCATTGTAAATCCATTCATTCACATAGCAATTTCATTTTCCCTATTGTGAAATATTTTCTCTTGCTTTGTTTGCTTCAACCTCTTGCTCCTTCAATTTCTCTTCAACAAGCTATTTGCATGTAGGTGATCTTGGTGCACTGTGAAGTTGTATTTCATCAAATTCTACATATAGTTGGAGAAGATTTTGGATTCTAAGGTGGTCAAGAAGACAAGAAAGAAGACACAGACTACTTGGTCAAATGGCAAGGTCTTCCAGATATATATGCTACATGGATAAGTGAAGAATGCATTTTCAAGCATGGTACTTCTATTCATAAACTATCCTCAAGTGGGACTTGAGTTTTTAAAACAAGGGAATATATTGTAGGAGCACCTATTCCTCCACTCTCTAAAGCATTTTCTACAACAAGCTCTTCATGAGTTTCACTTAAGGGCATTCATTCCTAAGATTCTTTGATAAGTTTTAGAAATGGTTTTACATTACAAATAAGCCTACTTGCAAGACCTAGTCACCATTGGTGTTTTATAAACCATGGGTTTTTTACTATGGTCATTAGGCACATCTTAGCCCTAGTATAGGGTAGCTGTTCTCTTAGGCTTCTAAACATGTGTACTTGATTAACATAGAGGATCCCTTTGTGAACCAGCCTAACTTAGTTACTATAGAATTTATGTTGGTGTTCCTTCATTAGCTGACCCAACTTGATCAATACTATCTTTGAACTTAGTTATCACTGAATGCTCAGCACATATGGGAAATTATCTTCGATGCTTGAGTGAGCTCAATTATAACTGACTGCTTAGTAAAGGCTTGAAAATTTTTTATTATATTTAACAACTTTCACTTAATCACTCTTTGACAATAAAAGCCTTTGGAAATTGGTTGGATTAGATGGGAAGGGTCTTCAAATTTCCCTTTCAAGTAGGTGGAAGACAAAGAACATGTACTTTTGAAATTCGAAATCAATAAAATCTCTCATTTTTCCCTATAATTTGTTGTAAGATGTGAGTGTACATATTAGTATGGATTGGAAAAATAAAATGAATTTTTGGACCCAAATTTTTAATGTATTAGGATAATAATTCAAGTGGTTTTAATGATTGAATCAATCAACATCAAAAGATATTTAACATTCTTCCTTGGGTGCACCAAAACCCTTGTTTTATTGACAAGTTTTGGCAAAAATGCCCTAACTTGCATTTCCACCATAGAAATCTCTTGCCACTCATGAAAATTCAAGTTAGGAGGATGTACTATAGGACCTCTAAAGGATGGGAGATGGGGAATAAATTATCTAATTTTGCAATCCATCCCTAGGCCAAACATCTCTATGTGTTTGGTTTAGGACAATGGGTATTGAAGTGTTGGAAGCACTTAGGGGATGGATAAAACCTTTCTAATCATGGAATTTGATCTTTGATATATCCCTGTTAGTTTCTCAATTGGTGGCTAAGTATGATTAGTAGCCCAATTTGGACTTCCTTCACAAACCAAATCGGTTAGGCCTAATAGGACTAATTGTTGCATTTGATCAGTTGGGAGTTTGAAACCTTGGATTTAGAAGTATCTTCCAAAGGGGTTTAGGGATATCAACTTTTTTTTCTAGGTCTTTTGGAGTAATTTCAAACCAAGTTCTCATTTCCTCTTTGGTAGGGATAATTGGGATCCTACGCCTAAAAGCCAGTTTTGTTATTTGAGGCCTTTGGGAATAAGTTAGGTTATTCTAACCCATCAAATTGACCTTTTGAATGTTCAAGAACCTTTCTATTCCCCTTTTAACACATAGGTTCCCATTTCAAGCATATCCTTAGTATTTAGTGGTTTTGTGCTTAGAAACCTAGTTGTGCTCCTTCGAGTACCTAGTTCATGTTTGTAAGTAAACTTTATACGAAGGTGTAGAACCCTATCTTAACTCCATTTTGGGGTATATGTAGTAGTATAAGGCCACCACAACCTAGTTGCCTATATAAGGGAGATCATTGCATCACATATTGTAATACTAAATTTTATAATTCTGTATTTGTAGTGATGATAAGAAGCCCATATTTTATTCTCACAAATTGTTGTTATTTCTTTGTTTATGTTAGGGTTTTATGGTATTAAGGGGATAACCCTTCATCAAGTGGTATTAGAGCTAGAGTTCCTAATTGTGTGCATAGATCATTGACTATGAGGCAGTTTATACTAGGACCATGGTTTTAGTTGTGTGCATTGATAGATTGCCAATTGTGAGGCAGTTTGCACTAGGGTTTCAGTAGAAGCATGAAGATGTCTCCACGAAGAGAGCATGGTGAGAGAGTCATAGGTGTTACACCTAAGGGTTTTAGAGTCCTCCAAAGGAAAAGGAAAGCATTACAAGAAAAAATGTGTAGAGGAATGAATCTTGTCATAGGAGGTGATGAAAGTGATGATGAAAGAGAAGAAGAAGGAAATATTGATCAAGCAGTTGAAGATGATGTTTTGAACCCTAAAGAGGAAAATCTTTTTAAGGTCATTTCCAAGATTGGGAAAAGACCTAAGTTTTATGTTCCCACATTTTTGGGAAATATCAACCCAGAGGAATTGATCAACTAGATAAATGAATTGAAAGAGTACTTCCAACATAAAGATACTAAAGACTCAGATAGGGTCAAGTTTGCAAAGGCCAAACTGAAGGATCATGCAAAGAATTGGTGGAAAGAGATCCATTTGGAGAGAAATAAAAGAGGGAAGAAAAAAATTACTAGATGGGATTAAATAATAACTAAAATGAAGCAACAATTCATTCTTTTTGATAAAGAGCTTGATTTTTTGAAGAAAATGCAAGGGTTTAAGCAATCAAGAAGATACCTTCAAGAGTATACCAAAGATTCCTACCAAGGTCTCATTAAAACTAGCCATGTAGAATCTAATAAGGTTAAATTTTCCTATTATATTAGTGGGTTAAGGCCAATCATTCAAGAGGAGCTAAGTCTATTTTGAATGACTAATATTGAGGAGGTATATTATTTTTCCCTAAGATTTTAGGAGAAGTTGAGCAAAAAGTTTGATAGCAAGAATAGTGGAAGAGGTCACAGTGGAAGATTTGGTGGATGGTCTTATAGAAGTTGAAATAATTATCAAAATAATAAGGATGAGGCAAGCAATAATAGTTAGAACCAAAGGGGAAACAATTCCAACCATTTTCATGATTAGAATAATACAGTTTAGAGGGGAAGAGGAAGAGGACAAGGACCTGGAAGAGGAGGCTTTTGTGGAAAATGTTTTCACTGTAGAGAAGAAAGGCATAGAGCACTTGAGTGTTCCTAGCACAAATAAAGGATGGATTGAAGAATAGAATGCTAGGCTAGAGTTGTGCATGTTTATGCAGATGCCAAATCATCCCACTCTAAAGATGTTGAAAGAGAAGTCTTGGTTAATTGAAGAGTCTTGTTGAGTAGTGATAATGAACTTGATCAAAGGAGGAGTTTTTTTCTGCACTAGGTGAAAAATGTGAAGACAAGTGTTGTGATGTGATCATTAATGGTGGAAGTACTTACAATTTGGTGTCAGAAAAGATGGTCACAAAGTTGAAGTTGAAGAGGCAAAAACACCTGCATTCATACTGTATTGCTTGGGTGCAAGATGACCACAAGGTCATGGTGAGTGAAAAATGCTTAGTGAAGTTCAAGATTGAAAGCTCCCAAGATGAGGTGTTGTGTGATATCATACATATGGACATATGTCATATGTTGTTGCATCGGTTGTGGCAGTTTGATAAGCATATTGTACACAATGGGAAAGCAAATACCTACACTCTTACAAATGATAGGGTGAAACATAAGTTGAGGTCATTGAAGGAGAAAGAAGAAAAGGTATGTAGTGCTATAAAAATATGTTTTTTTGATTGAAAGGAGTTTCTCCAAGGTATGAAGCATGAGAATATGTGTTTTTTTGTAATCCCAAAAGATGGTAAAGAAGATTTAGATGAGCTACTTGTAGAAGTTGTAGGTTTTTTGGGAGAGTTTCCTAATATTGTGTTAGAAAATATACCTGATGGACTGCTCCCAGTGAGGAAGATTAGTCACTAGATGGATTTGATTCCAAGAGTCAATTTTCCAACCAGGTCACTACATAGAATGACACCAAAAAAAAGTGAAGAGTTGAATAGACAAGTCCATGAGTTGTTGTAGAAGGGGTTGATTCAAGAGAGTCTGAGTCCATGTGTTGTACCAACAGTATTAGCACCAAAGAAGAATGGTGGATGGAGAATGTGCATATATTCATGGGCTCTCAACAAGATCACAATAAAGTATAGATTTTCATTGCCAAGGATAGATGATATTATGGATTGTTTGAGTGGAACTATGTATTTCACAAAGATAGATCTGAAGAGTGGATACCATCAGATTTGCATTAGAGAAGGATTTGAGTGGAAGACTTCCTTCAAGATAAAGGAAAGATTGTATAAGTTCTTAGTCTTACCTTTTGGGCTAACCAATGCACTAAGCACTTTCATGAGGCTCGTAAATGAGATACTGAAGCAGTTTTTGGGTAAGTTTGTCATTATTTACCTAGATTACATTTTGGTCTTTAGAAAGAAATTGAGGGATCATTTGATGCATATTCAAAAGATATTTGATAATTTGAGGGAAGAAAATTTGCTAATAAACCTAAATAAGTGTAGTTTTGTGAAGAAGGAGTTGGTGTACCTGGGATTTGTAATCTCACCTAAAGGTTAGAAAATGGAACCAAAGAAAGTGAAGGCTATCCTTGAATCACCTACTCCAAAGAGTGCTATAGAGATAAGATCTTTTTGTGGACTGGCTAGTTTTTACAAAAAGTTCAAAAGAGGTTTTAGCAATATTTGTGAACCCTTGACTGAAACAATCAGAGGGGATAGGAAATAATTTAAGTGGATTATAGGAGCAAATAAGATTTTTAATCTATTGAAATAGAAAGTTACAAAGAAGCCCATTTTAGCACTTCTATTTTTAACAAGATGTTTCAAGTAGATTGTGATGCTAGTGGTATTGCAATAGGAGTTGTTTTGAGTCAAGAAGGTAGACTTGTTTCTTATTTACATGAGAAGTTGAATGATGAAAAAATAGAATATTGTATTTATGATTAAGAAAGTTATGCTATAGTTTAGGCATTGAAGAAGTGGAGACATTATCTTCTTCCTAAGGAGTATGTTTTGTATACTGATCATCAAGCTTTGCAATTTTTGAACAAACAAGGAAAATTAAACCAGAGGCATTTGAAGTGGGTTGAGTTTTTCTAGAGTTATACATTTTTTTTGAAACATAGGAGTGGGAAGTCTAATTGAGTTGTGAATGCTCTTAGTAGAAGATAACTTTTATGAACAGAGATGTAGATTGAGGTAGTTGGGTTTGTTGGTGTTTGAAAACATTGTCGGTTTCCAATTATCCAGATGAGAATATGGTACATCTAGGGGCAGCTAACTCCCATCTTCAATATACTATTTCAAACACCAGGCTAACTATAAGGCTAGACCCTTCTTCACTTCACTCTCTGCAAAACCTAGGCAGGTGGACCTCAGATTAAATTAATATGGTACCAGTGCAAAAAACATATTCTTGAATCTATTATAGCATATTTAACCCTTATTTCTCCTAATGACTTATGCAGTGACAAAGAAGTGCAGTAGCAAATTACAACTCTATGAAATGCACAAGCTAAGTGAGGGCATCACATTTAGCTTATTCAACATAAAAGGGAAAGAATGTTTGATTAATAATGTTGAATTCAGCATATCCTCAAATATGCAACAATAAGAACTAATGATCCCGTAACTAACTAATGCCTAATCCATTGGGCAAATCCATGAATCAAATACATACATATGGATATCTGATACTTATTCGTATCTTTAGATATCTGATCTATCTATTCACCTTGTAAATAGACATTTATACTCAATCTAAACCTCATTCTTACATGATATCCCCATCAGTAAGCTTGCAACCTTGTTGATTTTCCTAAAGCATTTACATAACCCCTTGAGTTATAAGCAACAACGGAACAACACACAGACTTAAGGGACTACAACTACGACCTAGGTTCTTTGTTCAAAGATCATAAAATATTGAAGATTACTAAGATGGGAAATGAGAATTAGAATGAAACAAATGAAATTCTTGCTCATTTGTATTCATTTCCCTGAAATAATACAATCAAATGCATGAAATCAAAACATGAAAACACATAACAAATTAGAACTAGCTTTATTATCTCTCATACTACTATTCATACAAGAGAAATTGTTGAAGAATGAAGGTGGAATCATAGATCTGGATCCAGAAAGTGGTCTCACAGAAATACTAAAAATTCCAACCAACAATGGTCTCATAGTAAAAGAAACTGGAACCAACAATGAGAAAGAATGAGAATGATATAGGAAAGAAATAATTCTTGGATTTGTTCTGTGTCTGACATTTGTCCACTTGAAATTCCCTCCTTAGCAATGAAAGACTCTTTCTAATCTCTCTCCCCTTTGATTTGATTTAGTTTTCATCAATCTTTTGTTACTGACTTGAAAATCTCCTTTTGAATGATGAAAACCCTTTACGTCACCAAAAATATGAAAGCCTACTGAAATGCTGGTAAAAATTTGAGTTTTTACTGATTGAATTTGATCAAAATTGACCCCAACTACATTTTTACCATGTTTTACTGATCTTGCAACTACGTTTTCAATTTTGGCTCATTTCATTAAGAAGGCCCCAAATTTTACATTTTTGGCTATAACTTAAACCCATGAATTCCTATGCAAAAACAAACTCCATAATCGAAAAATTTAGTTTCTCCTGGTTTCGGTGATATATAACATTGCATATTTTGCCTAATGGAAACCCCTTAAATCTCCATTCGAAAATCACCCCTTTGGTAGAAGAATCAGGTCTACAACTTTGATATTTTAAATTTTTCAAAATTTAAATTAATCTAATGTCTAACTTTAGATTAAATACCCTGTTTGATTTAAAAATCTTGCACGTCACCCATTTTTTAAAAACTATTTTAAATTGACAATTTTAATATCATTTTATTTCTCCCTAATGTGCCATCCGAGTTAACCCTCCTTTGACCCCCTTTGCCACATGTCACTTCTTGATTTGCCTACCAAGCTGCCACATCATCAAATGAGTGGGGCCCACTGACACGTGTTAGCAACCTGCTTACTCGTACTTCTTATCTTGTGAGCATCTTTGTGATGTGGGTGTGCACTGGTCGTCGATCTAGACACGTGGCAGCATCTGGTGAATCCATCTTGAAGTGCTCATTTGGCACCACCTCCTTGCCAACTGGGACCTGCACCACATGTCAATTTTCTGCATGCCCACACTTTTTATTCTCTAAGCAATTTCCCCGAGTGGGGAAGTGCCAACCACATGATTGGGACACGTGGCAAGATCTTAGTGCATCTCACCACATCATCATCTTTGCTTTTTCATTTAAAATTTGACCTTGTCTGGAGCCAACTGGATGGCCAAGTGGGCCCCTCATCGTCTCCTTTCAACATGCAAGGCTTGCAAAAACCTTTGTTTCTAACCCACTAGAGCTTATGTGTGATTTTTTATTTAAAAACTCAGAAAGGCCCTCCCACAAACAACGTGGGATAATGGCCTTTACAAGAATCTCACTTTGCGTGGATTGTGGGCTTCTCTTTAATGCAATTTCTCTACTATAAGGAGTTTCCATTTCATATGTAATGTGGGTACCCTACTGCAACTTAGTCATTTGATCCCCTGTTGCCTTTATGCATGGGTATCTTTTAATGTGCCTTCCTATGATTCTTGTTGATGAAATGGAGATGAATTGTGAATGGGTGCTCTATTTTTAATGTTGCTTTCTCCCTTTATATATGTTCTCTCTTTTTTTTTAATGCGAGCTCTGCCCTTATTTTCTTAGCATGAAGCTCTATTGTTGGGCAGTTGTTGCTTGGGATCTCTGTTGTTCCCTTTTTCATTTAGCATCTTTGATTTATTTGCTTACGTGTTGGACTCCTTTGTGCTGCACATGTTGACTGATCTTTGTCTTGAGCATTGGCTACATGCTCTTTAAAACATGGATTTTCCTTGTAATTGTGTGAGATCCCCTATTTAAACACCTACAAATTCTTCCTTTGACATAAGTGGGTTGCTTTTTTTATCCTGTGTTGATTCTTATTGCTTGGCTTTACCTCTACGCCGGCTCTCTATC
Organism: Cupressus sempervirens; assembly: GCA_028749045.1. Classification (NCBI taxonomy): domain Eukaryota; kingdom Viridiplantae; phylum Streptophyta; class Pinopsida; order Cupressales; family Cupressaceae; genus Cupressus; species Cupressus sempervirens. The sequence goes on from CM053793.1 coordinate 169,110,692, forward strand.
TTTAATAGGCCTAGGTTCCTCTGTAGTCTATGACATCCCCTTTTTGATATGTTGACTACCCTTGTTTACCTATAGGGTCTTCTTCCTAGTTGGCTTCCTTGCCTCTTTTTTACTGGTGATTACTTCTTTCAAACTGGCATCTTCCTTCTTGTTTTAGCATTGAAAACTTTCAAAATAGTCTCTGTATTAAAAATCTGAACAACAGAATCATTATTTGAGGTTATCAATTGTGTTACACCACTCGTAATATCATAGATCTCAATGGCATTGATTTTGGCATTCTCATCATGAGTTATCTTTGCATAGTAGGACACTCCATTGCTATCTAAATTCCTAGCAATCATTTCTCCCTTAAATTCACTAGTCACCATGAGATTTTTCTTAATACACATCGTGCTAATTTTGAATTCTCCCAAGACCCCTTTTGCACTTCCTGTGGATTCTTCTCCACCTGTTTTGCAGATGTCATGGGTCCCGAGATATTGATAACTTTCGTGCATTTTTTATCGGGCACTAATGCATAAGAGAATAGTTGTTCATTAGGTAGACATCATGCTTTGAAGTTGACTACACAAGATTCCTTAGCTTAGTATCCTATTGATTTAATAAAATTAGTTGGGCCCCAAAGTGGGCCCAACTAAAAAAAAAATCATTCTCAAATGCCTAATCCCTTAAAATGCTCTAATGAACATCCAATACTGATTGGATACAAATTCGATCACTATTCTACCATTAAAAACATTTCATCACTCTCTTACAACTTGTCAACTTTGTGCTAGGAGGTCATTTGACTGGCCTTAAAAACTAACCCAAACACCTTATCAGACTCTAAAATCTAAGCCACTGATTCTCTATTCCACATACTTTCACCATGTCAGATCTTGTCTCATGAAAAATTCGTGGTCAAAAGATATTCACCATCAAAGTTACCTTCTCAGAACTACCTACATGAAAACATGTCATAAAATAATAAATTGGGTTCAAATTTGGCTTTAAAAACTAGGTAAAATGATACTTGGGGAATGAAAACTGGGGCGTTGATTCTCTGTCACAAGGAGAATATAGATCTGTGATTTGGGCTCATGAAAAATAACTGGGTGCAAATGGCGAGCAGTCAAAGTAGGCTACTTGGATTTTGCAGATTGGAAACAATGTCTGAAAAGTAATTTTTTGCAAATGGAAAGGGCCTGGAAAAGTGTGCAAATGGATTTGTCAAGACTTGCAAACTAGCACACTTGGAGTATTTTCAAAGGAAAACACAGTGGTACAATCCATTCAATCTCACCTATCATAGATTAGGAGTTATAACACCTCAAACAAGGGTTCCAACAAATCTGCAAATGCTGACACTAGTAAAAAGATAGAAATCTCATTTGGAATCGAGTTTTAAAATTGATCAAATGGATTAGTCATGAGCTAAAACTTGAAACATAACAAGTCTTTGACCTCTACAATACAATGCAAAAGGAATTTTCTCATTTCAGTCAACTGGGTCAAAATTATAACTCATCAAACAAGGCTTCCCAGAATTTTGAACATTTCATATCAGCATGACATTAATAACTGACCAACTTTAAGGGATTCAAAACTTAGGCAAACGGACTTGAAATGACTCAAAATCTAAAACATAGGCTCTCAGGTATGGACACTAGACATTTTCAAAGCGGTGAATCATGAAACATTTCTGGGTGCAAGATATTCAATGACAAACATAGCCTCCTGTCGTTGTTTGACACTCCAGCAAAAAATGTTGAATTCTCAATTGCTCAAAATCGGACTTCATGAAATGACTCGAAATAGAAATTTAACTTCATGGAACACATAGATGCACTAAATGAAAGGTGTTAAAAATATTAAACACCTCTTAGGCCTCACAGGTATAGCCGGGTACAATCTCATCAAAAGCGTTTATAGGCCTATTCTTTCTCAATGGTACTCAAAATTGACCATGCAATTTTTAGTCCCAATAGTGGCTCTATCTGGGGATGCATGCCCCTTGTAGACATGGCAAGAATTCAGATCTCTGGTAGAAGCAGACCACACACCTAACTTCAAAATCTTCTCTCGAACAACTTTATTGAAAGCAAAAACAACTACCACCACTACTATTTACACATGATGAGCTCAAGACACCAAAATTTAGTAAAATTGTTTACCCCTATCATAAATATGATTCTCATCTGAACTTGCATGAGGTAAACTAAAATGATCTCTTCTATTAGTTTTACCAATCAGATAAGCATCTTGAAACAAATCACTTGGCAAAACAAAATCATCACCATTACCATCACAATGCATATTAAAACTTGACATAACTTCAACCTTTTGCTCACTATGAAAGATAAAACCAACATCCTCATGAATGCCAACATCAAACTGAAACTCATCCCTACTAACTGATTCATGCATGCTATCTACCAGAAACACAAAGTGCTCATATTCAACTTCAGTCAACGAGTTACATGAATCAGATGGTAACTCACCTTGTGCACCCGAATATGAAGAACATGTAAAATCTGATTTCTCCTCATGTGCAATATCAGTACTCCATAAATAAAATTGAACATACAGTTCATTTTCTTCACATTCCAACAAATGATTAGATGCCAATCACAGGAATCATCATGAAATTGTCTGTTCGCAATATGTTGATCCATATCAATTTCTTCATCAAATAACTTACTAAAATGAACCACTTCATTAGTATTACTTTCCTCATCACATGAGCAATCTAAATGTATCTTGACCTTATGAAAACAAGAAAACCATGAACCAACAATAGACCTTATCTCTACATTTTCATTCTCAACATAGAAGTCGTCATGTGTAGTGATGCATGAATTACCATCACATACACGTCCAAAATTTGACAGAGCATATTCTAAAACTATATCCTCTTCAACATCAAATTTAGGGGAAATGACTTCTTCATATGGAAATGCAAAATGTGGAAAAGCACAAGCATCCTTAGATAGATTAGCATAAATTTCAAAATCATGAGCCAAAAAATCAAAAATCTCATCAACACTTAAAAAGACTTCATAACTAATTTCTTTTCCTTGGTTGTGATCATCATCCAGATAACTTCACACATTTGTAACAACAGACTTCTTAGTAATATATTCTGAAAAATTAGAATTATGATCATCCCATAGATCTTCTTCTTTAGACAATACCTCAACAACTAATATCATAACACATTCACATTCATCACTAGAAGAAAAATTCTTACTGTTGTTACATCTTTCCTCTTCTTTATACTCATCATGTGGCCATCCAGTTGGCACCAGACAAGGTCAAATTTTAAATGAAAAAGTAAAGATGGTGATGTGGCGAGATGCGCTAAGATCTTGCCACATGTCCTGATCATGTGGTTGGCACTTTCCCACTTGGGGAAAGTGCTCAGAGGATAAAAAGTGCAGGCATGCAAAAAATTGACATGTGGCGTGGGTCCCAGTTGGCAAAGATGTGGCACCAAACAAGCACTTCAAGATGGATTCACTAGATGCCACCATGTGTCTAGATCGACGACCAGCACAAACCCGCATCACAGAGATGCTCACGAGATAAGAAGTGTAGGTAAGCGGGTTGCTGACATGTGTTAGTGGGCTCCGCTCAGTTGATGATGTGGTAGCTTGGTAGGCAAATCAGGAAGTGACATGTAGCAAAGTGGGTCAAAGGAGGGTTGACCCAAATGGCACATTAGGGAGAAATAAAATGATTTTAAAATTGTCATTTTAAAATAGTTTTTCAAAAATGGGTGACATGGAAGATTTTTAAATCAAATAGGGTATTTAATCTAAAGCTAGACTTTAGGTTAATTTAAATTTTTGAAAAATTTAAAATATCAAAGTTGCAGACCTGAGTCTTCTACCAAAGGGGTGATTTTCAAATGGAGATCTAAGGGGTTTTCGGTAGGAAAAATATGTGATGTTATATATCGTCAAAATCGAGAGAAACTAAATTTTCCAATTATGGAGTTCGTTTCTCCACAGAAATTCATGGGTTCAAGTTATAGCCAAAAATGTAAAATTTGAGGCCTTCTTAGTGAAATGAGTTAAAATTGAAAATGTAGTTGCAAGATCAGTAAAACATGGTAAAAATGTAGTTGGGGTCAATTTTGATTAAATTCAATCAGTAAAAACTCAAATTTTTACCAACATTTCAGTAGGCTTTCAAATTTATTATGACTTAAAGGGTTTTTATCATTTAGAAGGAGATTTTCAAGTCAGTAACAGAAGATTGATGAAAACTAAATCAAATCAAAGGGGAGAGAGATTAGAAAGAGTCTTTTCATTGCTAAGGAGGGAATTTCAAGTGGATAGATGTCAGATACATAATAGATCCAGGAATTCTTTCTTTACTATATCATTCTCATTCTTTCTCATTGTTGGTTCTAGTTTCTTTTACTATGAGACCATTGTTGGTTGGAATTTTTAGTATTTCTGTGAGACCACTTTGTGGATCCAAGTCTATGATTCCACCTTCATTCTTCAACAATTTCGCTTGTATAAATAGTAGTAGGAGAGATAATAAAGCAATTCTAATTTGTTAGGTATTTTCATGTTTTGATTTCATCCATTTGATTGTATTGTTTCAAGGAAATGAATACAAATGAGCAAGAATTTCATTAGTTTCATTCTGATTCTCATCTCCTATCTCAGTAATCTTCAATGTTTTATGATCTTCAATGTTTTATGATCTTTGAACAAAGAACCTAGGTCATAGTTGCAGTCCCTTAAGGTTGTATGTTGTTTCATTGTTGCTTATTGTAGTGCCTGCCCCTAGTTTGCATTGCTGTTATCATTGTCAAATTCTTTTAGGTTGATTTTATGCATTGATTAGTTTAGAGATATTGGATTTACAATATTATGATATTATTTCATGTCTTGAATTACAAATGCATCGGTTATTATTGCTTAGTTGATTTCATTCATGTGTTGTTAATGGTATTTTGATGATTCTAGTTAGTAAACGTGGTTTCTTTCATAAAAATGTTAACACGATGTCTTTAATGATGATTATGTTGTATTGATAGAGATGCATTATTATATATATGCATTTGATATTAGACTTGTGATTTTTACGATACTTACCCCATACTTGCATGTGTATGGTGCGCGTGTTTATTTTATCTTTCTGTCTGAAGTGTTTGATGTGGTTAAGGGAGGGAGTCGTAGTCACCTGCTAGTCGGGATCTACACGATGAACCACTCCCCGCCATTGTCTGTTTAGTTTAGATATATTATATACATGTACATGCTTGTCTTTTATGCAAGATGTAGGTACCGGGCATCGACTTCCCTGAATTGCCAGGATGAGCATGCCCTATTACAAATACTCAAATGGTGAGAATGGGAAGATAATGATCAGGTCCAATCCTAGCCATAAGCCTATAATACTTGTCCTGCAAGGAGGACTCGTAACAGACTGTCTACCCTTTTTAAACCCATGAGTATTTTATGCGTATGTTGTTTTGTGAGTCTTTGATGTATTTTCTATTAATTAAGTCTAATTAATAGATTAAATTAATAATTTAATTTAATGGAAAATTATTATGATATTATGAATATTTAATTATATTTAATTAATTGAGAAATTAATTAAATATAAAGAATTAAATTGAAGATAAAAGTTTTAAGATTAAATTTAGAACGTAATAATATTTATTAATTTAGTAATAATATATTTAGAGTTCATTTTTAAATAAATGCTAAATATTATTGTTATTTAAGTTAATAAATATTTATCAAATTAAAACGTTCAAAAATATATTAAAAAGGAAAAAAAAAGATATTAATTTATGGAAAAGATTTAAGTTCGCATGAATGAGTTTTAAATATAGAAATTAATTTAAAAGATAAAAACATGTGAACTTGAATAAAAGTATTTTAATAAAGTACGCATGAGATTAAAATTATAAATTAACTTTAAAAACAAAGTCAAAGTGGAAAGTTAAATAAAGTAATTTAACAATTCACTTAGAGTGCATGAAGGATTAATAAAAGAATATCTTAATTAAAAAGAAAATTAATTGTGCATGAATGAATTAATTAAATAAGAGAGAATTAAATATTGGAGATAAAAGTTAAAGTTTAAATTTAGAACGTGATTATATTTATTTAATTTAATAATAATATATTTAGAGTGCATTTTTAAATAAATGCTAAATATTATTGTTATTTAAGTTAATAAATATTTTATCAATTAAGTTTCTAAAAATGAAATTAAAAGTGAAAAGATATTTAATTATCATAAAGATTATAGTTCGCATGAATTATGCATGAGTTGAAAATAAAAGAAATTAATTGAAAAGATTAAACATGTGAAAGTTAATAAAGATATTTAATCGCATTAAGTGCGCATGAGATTTATAAGTTATAAATTGATTAAAATAGAAGTTGAGTGGAAATTAAATAAAGAGATTTAATAATCCATTTAACATGCATGAAAATATGAAAGATGAGAAAATAAAGGTTGATTTTAGAGTTAACAAGATTGATGAAGAGACCTCTCGGGTAAACGCACAATTAGTACCCCGATTGTAGGAAGAGAACTCCTTATCAAATTTGATGGGGTCATTATTTATGGGGGAGAACACACACAGGTTTGGAGAGCAATTCAGAGGGTTTGGAAAAGAAGGAATTGTTCGTAGCTTGAGGGATTTTGCTTGCAATAGAAATTTTCATCCAGCTGTTAGCGTTTTAGCATCAGTACGAGGTAGGGTTTTGAAATTCTGTGAATGCAATTTTAATTGGAAATATCTGTCTGCTTCGTGATTGTTGGGTGATTGAAATTACGTTTGTCATCTTGATTGTTTATTCGATCTGACTGATTGATAATTAGTCTCCAGAAATTTTGTTTATCATTTCGATTATTTTCAAGATCTGATTGGTTTAAATTAGTTTCTCATTGTTTATACAGAAGAATCATTGAGGAAATTAATTAAATCATGTAGAGTTTGAAGGAAAATAATATTTAAATTTAGAAAGAGTTTGTCCGTGGAAATGAAAATTTTAGGACCAAAAATTAATCCGGAAATGGACTTGAAAGAGAAGAAAATTCTAATTTTAAAAAAAAAAAAAAAAAAAATTATTTATTTGTTAAAAATATTATTAAAAGATTGTGATAGTTATTTTTTTTATTAATTAAGAAATTAATATAAAATAAATTAATTTAAAAATAAAAATAAAACATTTTTCAAAATTGTATAGTTTTAAAATTTAAAAAATATATATATAATAATACATAAGGCAGGGTGGGGATATTACCCCCCCCCCCCACCGTACCTGCTGCCAGCACTCATTGCCGTGGCAGCCGGTACCGCTGCTGCCGCAAGCAGCAGTACAACTGCTGCTGCGCGCAACAGGGTACCTGTTGTCGCAGGTACCAGGCCGGCAGGCCTTTAAACACGCCGAAATATATATATATACATTTTTTATATTTTGTTTTTTTTTTAAATAAATTTTAATGCGTTTTAAAAATGTAATTAATAAATGTGATTTAATAATGTATTATTAATGATTTTTATTAATATTTAATAATTTAAATATTAATATATATTAATTTAGTTTTCATAATTATTAATAGTTTTTAGTTAAATATTAATAAATTGATAATCAATGAAGATTTTAATATAAGTATTTAAATGAACAAATTATTGATTAATTTAATTAATATTAGCTTAATTAAAGTTAATTAATAATGGGCATTATTTGTTTAAATTGTAAAATTCGATTATTGATTTAATAGAAGATATTAATGAGGGTTTAATGATTTTAATAAAGTCAAATTTGTTTTATTTAAAATCATTAAGGATTGTTTTTATAATATAAATAAATAAATGATTATCCTTAGCTTAGTTATAAGGTAATTGAACAATCATTTAAATATAGAAATGGGTTAGTTAAAAAGGAATGATTGTGAATACTTATTACTTAGAACATATGTTTAACTGAAAATGAAACCTTATGTTCAACTTAACTACGTGATTTCGATTAAACCAAACATGAAACTTACTCTTGGTATCTGTTTTGTTTTACTTGTACTTCCTATGCTTTGAGATTTTGGTCTTGATTAGATGTCGACCAGTCTAGAGAGTACACCAGAGGTTTTTGTGAGATTTATTTTATACTATTTATATGGCTGGATGTCATGATGTGTTTTGTGATTCAAATTGAGATTATATTTATGAGATTTACTTTGTGGAGCATTTATGTGTACTTGGATGAGAGAACCATCGTGTTATTAGGTTGCCTGTTAAGGAACCGAGTTTGATCTTTATGAATGTTGTGGTATGGGACACAACTATGTTTTTATGTGCTTAGGAGAGGTTGTCTAGGTACGTGACTTGGGAGTGGCTTGCATAGGGGTCCGGGACCCAAAGTGGTCAGTACCAGGGTAACCTAATGCAAGTTATGTAATAAGTGATAACCTAGTAATTAAAATTTATGGGGGGGAAAACACACTAAAAAGATAAGTTAGAGATTTTTGATTTACCCATGCCTTGAGTGGTTTTATAGACTAAGGATGGGAATGAGATGAGTGCCTCGTCTTCTTGAGAGGGCTTTCTAGTTTTCCATATGTGTGATGTTGAGGGTCCGGGGTTCATAGTAACCAGTCCAGGGTAACTCAACGCTTGAGGGTCCGGGGTCTATTAAGAGATCAGTCCAGGGTAACTCAAGCAGCCATGTGATGACACTCCCTAGTATGTAGCCTAAGTCTCCTCTGTAGTTTTTGTGTATCTCTGGTGGTGTACTTATTGTTGGTGGTGTATCTATTGTTGGATGTGTTTATTGTGGTTACTTACTTTCATTGATGATGATTGGTGTTTCATTATGTTGTACTTTTGACATGTGGTTTTTGACTTGAGATGATTATCTTTCGTTGACTTTATCTTATGATCTTGGTATTTGGTTTATACTTGGTTTGTGTATGATGTTTGGTTATGTAATGTCAGTATTGGATTGAGTGTTCTTTCTTTCTGGTTTATTTTATATTCTTGAGTAGTATGTGTTACCTTTGAGATAGTTTTGGCTAGTAGGTATTCCATGCCTAGGAGTGTTTTATGTTTGATAGCCGTTTGTGGATCGTTCATTATCTTCCCTGCACGGTGGGAGTGGAAGCCTGACTAGGTAACCACGCGGTCGGGAGGTAGTGCCTTCTTACCATTTGGGTTCCCCTTCACATTGACAGCTGTTGGATGTTCGTTGTAGAAGATGTACCTTTATCATTCTTATTTCTTATCTCAGAGACTTCTTTTTCGATGATGTATATATGTTATCATATATCCTGGTGTATTGTATCTATTTTCACATACCCTGCGACATGTGCAGTGGATGTTATTTAGTGGATGTGCTTTCATTGTATGGTTTATACTTATGCATTTGCTTATGTGATTTATGTATCTGTTATTTCTTTATGATTTTGAGACATTATACTTGGAACTTAAACTAATTAATTTAAAATCATTAAATGTGACTCAACGTAAAGGAACTCTTGAGGAATTAAAACTGTATCTATATTTGCAAATGTGTATTTGTTGTGTATGTTCATATTGCTTCCGCATTAATGTTATCTTGATGTTGTTTAAACTTCAAAAAAAAAAAAAGTTCAGTAAACATTGTAACATGTTAGGTTTATTTCTCTTGGGTTCCCGAGCGGGGCGTTACACTTATAACTCAAGGGGTTATGTAAATGCTTCAAGGAAGTCAATAGGGTTGCAAGCTTACTAATGGGGATATCATGTAAGAATGAGGTTTAGATTGAGCATAAATGTCTATTTACAAGGTGAATGGATATATCAGATATCTAAAGATACGAAATAAGTATCAGATATCCATATGTACGCATTTGATTCATCGATTTGCCTAATGGATTAGGCACTGGTCAGCTACAGGATCATTAGTTCTTATTACTACATATTTGAGGATATGTTGAATTCAACATTATTAATCAAACATTCTTTCCCTTTCATGTTGAAGAACCTAAATGTGATGCCCTCACTCAGCTTGTGCATTTCATAGAGTTGTAATTTGCTACTACACTTCTTTGTCACTGCATAAGTCATTAGGAGAAATAATGGTTAAGTCTTCTATAATCGATTTAGAAATATGTTTCTTGCACTAGTACCATATTAATCGAATCTGAGGTCCACCTGCCTAGGTTTTGCAAAGCCTAAAGTGAAGAAGAGTCTAGCCTTATAGTTGGTTCGGTGTCTGAAATAGTATATTGAAGATGGGAGTTAGTTACCCCTAGATGTGCCATATTCTCATCGAGGTAATTGGAAACCTACAACATTTTCAAACACCAACAAAATGGTGACTCTAGTGGGGATTGTGTTGAAATTCATGATAGAAAAACCCTGAGAATTTAAAGGGATTTAACACAATAGAAGGAAAGAGATGGAGAAAGTTTTCATATAGCAATAAGTTGATGTGTTCAATCCATTTCCTTGCTACATTTGTGTGTTCCCCTATAATCGTTATTCTCTCACAATAGTAGTTCTTGAATTGGATGTAAATTGTACTGAGAAATGAGTATACCTTCAATCAATTCAATTTTGTGAGTTGTTGTAAAGATCAGAGTCCAAAATCTAAAAATGAAGAGTATCTTGTTCTCTTTTCAAAATGTTTGAGGATTTGCAAGTTTATCTTATGCTGAAAGTCTAGTTCAAAATCAGATCAGTAATAATTTGTGTTTCAAAGTCTTTTCTCACAATTGTGAGTGGTGACTCTATCTCTACAACCAGTGGCATTTAATTGTATGTGTATTTTGTTGAGAGCTTTTAGCACATGGTTAGGCAAATCTGAAGTTGTTAAAATTTTGTTCGAAAAGAGAAGTGTAGTTTGGATCTGATGGTCTTGAAGAAGTTATGTTTCAACTTTTTTAGAGATTTCAAATTTGAGATAAATATGAAGAGGTTTCTTCTATCTGCTATTGTTTCAAAATAGTTTGTAATTCTATTCAAATCTAATTCAGTTCATGTCTCACTTAATGTGAGTGGCGACTCGAAGTTAATCTCTGTACTAGTGTAGTATTATAAATGAATTGTGATTAGTTGATGCAAGAGAAGAACAAATCTAAAAAGGTTGAGACATTTGATTGTTGCAAGATTATGGTGTGTTGATTCAAAAGGTTCAGTAAGGATAAGATTTTGGGTCTACTATTGTAAATGGTAGGCAAAGAAGTTTCAGCCATCTAGATCTTAAGGTATTCTCATTTTCATGTATTTTCTTTTCATGAAGATTGATTGTGAAAAGTGTATTCTCCATTTGGTGATCAGCACTATACATGGAGAATTTGTTTTATAAGTTTTCATATTCTTGAATTTGGATTTTGAAAAGAATATGGTTGAGTATGAAAACTGGTAGAGAGAGCAATTGTTGTTGCAGTTTTAATACAGGCTTGTTGAGGTATGTGTATAAGTCCTGTGATAAAAAATTTTGAGAGATTAGGATTTAAAAATCCCGAAAATTGCAGCACTTGTTAGATTATATTCTTTCTATGAGATCAAAATCGGGGCCTCTATTTAGTGATTTCAGAATTGGAAGAAAGAGATAGGAGTTTTAAAATTTCAAGAGATGGATTTTGAGTCTAAGTTTGAAAATGATGTGCCAACTCTTGAAAATGTACGTGCAAATATCGATAGGTTGAAAAGAAAGATTCATAATAAGACCGTCATAATGTTAAGAAGTACAATTGGTGATATTAAGGGTCTTAGTGGATTCCAAATTTAGATGAAGTTTAAGCCAGTAGTTATGAATCTTGACAAGTTTTTCAAACCTAAGGATTCTTCATGGCCAGTGGTACTTTAAAAAAAATTTGTGCCGCATTCAATTGATTAGTCAGCCAAATCAAGATTAGATAAGATTACTAAAATCCAAGATTTTATCATAGAAGTTGAAAGCACTTTGAATGCTAATGCATCTAATGATAGTGAATGCAATGAGTCTATTGAAAGTGATATTGAATATGAAGAGTCTCAGTTTTATGAATCAGAGGACAAAGATTAGTAGATTGATGACATGCATAATGTGGATTCATCTTTTTATATTGATGACGTGTCACTTCCTGATTTTCCTGCCAAGCTACCACATCATCACCTGAGCGAGGCCCACTAACACATGTTAGCAACCCACTTACCTGCACTTCTTATCTCATGAGCATCTTTGTGATGTGGGTGTGTGTTGGCCGTTGATCTAGACATATGGCGGCATCTGGTGAATCCATCTTGAAGTGCACGTTTGGTGCCACCTCTTTGCCAGATGGGACCCATGCCACATGTCAATTTTTTGCATGCATACACTTTTTATCCTCCAAGAAACTTCCCCAAGCAGGGAAGCACCAACCACATGATTGGGACACATGGAAAAATCTTAGCACATCTCACCACATCACCATCTTTACTTTTTTGTTTAAAATTTGACCTTGTTTGGTGCCAACTACATGGCCAAGCAGGCCCCTCATCATCTCCTTTCAACACACAAGGATTACAAAAGCCTTTGTTTCTAACACACTAGAGATTATGTGTGATTTTGTATTTAAAAACTCAGAAAGACCCTCCCACGGACAATGTGGGATAATGGCCTTTACAAGAGTCTCACTTTGCATGGACTGTGTGCTTCTCTTCCATGTGGTTTCTCTGCTATAAGGTGTTTCCATTTCATATGCCATGTGGGTACCCTGCTATGGCTTAGTCTTTTGATCCCCTATTGCCTTTATGCGTGGGCGTCTTTTAATGTGCCTTCCTCTATTTCTTGCTGATGAAATGGAGATGAACTGCAAGTGAGTGCTCTATTTTTAATACTGCATTCTCCCTTTTTATATGTTCTCTCTTTTGTTTTAATGCGGGCTCTACCCCTATTTCCTTAGTGTGAACCTCTATTGTTGGGCAGCTGTTGCTTGGGATCTCTATTGTTCCCTTTTTCATTTGGCATCTTTGATTTATTTACTTGTGTGTTGGACTCCTTTGTGCTGCATGCATTGACTGATCTTTGTCTTGAGCATTGCCTATGTGCTCTTTAAAACATGGATTTTCCTTGTAATTGTGTGAGATCCTCTGTTTCAACACCTACGAATTCTTCCTTTAACATACGTGGGTTGCTTTATTTATCCTGCATTGATTCTTATTGCTCGACTTTACCTCTACGCCGGCTCTCTGTCTTTAATAGGCCTGGGTTCCTCTGTAGTCTATGACATCCCCTTTTTTATTTTTTAACTGCTCTTGTTTAGCCATAGGGTCTTCTTCTTAGTCGGCTTCCTTGCCTTTTTTTTATTGGTGATTACTTCTTTCAAACTAGCATCTTCCTTCTTGTTTTGGCATTGAAAACTTTCAAAATGTAGAGTCTCTACATTAAAAATCTGAAAAATAGATTCATTATTTGAGGTTATCAATTGTGTTGCACCACTCGTAATATCATAGATCTCAATGGCATTGATGTTGGCATTCTCATCATGAGTTATCTTTGCACAGTAGGACACTCCATTGCTATCTAAATTCCTAGCAATCATTTCTCCCTCAAATTCACCAATCACCATGAGATTATTCTTAACACACATCGTGCTAATTTTTAATTCTCCCAAGACCCCTTTTGCACTGCCCATGGATTCTTCTCCACCTCTTTCGCAGATGTCATGGGTCCTGAGATATTGATAACTTCAGTTTCTTTTTTACCGAGCACTAATGCATAAGAGAATAGTTGTTCATTAGGTAGACATCATGCTCTGAAGTTGACCACACAAGATTCCTTAGCTTAGTATCCTATTGATTCAATAAAATCAGTTGGGCCCCAAAGTGGGTCCCACTAAAAAAAATTATTTTCAAATGCTCTAATGAACATCCAATACTGATTGGATTCAAATTCGATCACTGTTCTTCCATTAAAAACATTTCATCACTCTCTTACAGCTTGTCAACTTTGTGCCAAGAGGTCATTTGATTGGCCTTAAAAACTAACCCAAACACCTAATTGGGCTCTGGAATCTAACTCACTGATTCTCTGTTCCACATACTTTGACCATGTCAAATCTTATCTCATGACGAATTTGGGGTCAAAAGATATTGACCATCAAAGTTACCTTCTCAGAACTACCTGCATGAAAACATGTCAAAAAATGATAAATTGGGTTCGGATTTGGCTTTGAAAATTGGGTAAAATGACAATTGAGGAAATGAAAATTGGGGTGTTGATTCTTTGTCACGAGGAGAATTTAGACCTATGAGTTGGGCTCATGAGAAATAACTGCGCGCATATGGCGAGTGGTCAAAGTAGGCTACTTGGATTTTGTATACTAGAAACAATGTCTAAAAAGTGGTTTTTTGCAAATGGAAAGGGCCTGGAAAAGTGTATAAATGGATTCGTCAAGACTTGCAAACTGGCACACTTGGATTATTTTTAGAGGACAACACAGTGGTATAATATATTTGATCTCACCTATCACGGATTAGGAGTTATAACATCCCGAATAGGGGTTCCAAAAAATTTGCAAATGCTGACACCAGTAAAAGGATAGAAATCTCATTTGGAATCACATTTGACAACTGATCAAACGAATTAGTCATGAGCCGAAACTTGAAACATAACAATTCTTTGACCTCTACAATGCAATGCAAAAGGAATTTTCTCATTTGGGTCAACTGGGTCAAAATTATAACTCATCAAACAGGGCTTCCCAGAATTCTGAATATTTCATATCAGCATGACATTGATAACTGACCAACTTTGAGGGATTCAAAACCTAGGCAAATAGACTTGAAATGACTCAAAATCTTAAACATAGGCTCTCAAGTATGGACACTAGACATTACCAAAGTGGTGAATCATGAAACATTTTTGGGTGTGAGATATTCAATGGCAAACATAGCCTCCTATTGTTATTTGACAAGAGCAAAAAATACAGAATTCTCAATTGCTCAAAATGGGACTTCACGAAATGACTCAAAATAGCAATTTAAATTCATGGAACACATAGATGCACTAAATGAAAGGTGTTAGAAACATTAAACACCTCTTAGGCCTCACAGGTATAGCCAGGTACAATCTCATCAAAAGCATTTATAGGCCTATTCTTTCTCAATGGTACTCAAAATTGACCATGCAATTTTTAGTCCCAATAGGGTTCAAGGAACTCAATAATTTGTATCATAAGGTCCTTATTTTTGGAAAGCTTCGAAGACTTGTATGGTTGGATTTCATTATCCAAGAAGGTATGATGTTCAAAGGAAGTCAACTATGCATTCTTAGAAGTTCTATAAGAGAGAATCTCATCAAGGAGAAGCATAGTGGAGGATTGACTAGACACTTTGATACAGATAAACAATTGCATTGGTTGTTGAGAATTATTACTAAACACAATTGGAGCAAGATGTGAAGAAGTTTTAACTGAGTTGTAGAGTATGTCAAATGGCAAAAGGAGTGAAGTAGAATACGAGGTTGTATCATCCATTACCTATACTAGAGAAGCCATGGGAGGATGTCATCATGGACTTCATTCATGGATTACCAAGGCCACAGTAAGGGTATGATTCCATAATTGTAGTATTTGACAAATTTTTGAAGATGACGCATTTCATTCCCTGAAAGAAGACTAGTGATGTTGTTCATGTAGCATATTTGTTTTTCAAAGAAGTAGTAAGACTACATGGTCTACCCAAGAGTGTAGTTTCAGATCGAGATACCAAGTTTGTTGGGTATTTCTAGCATACATTATGGAAGAAATTAAAGACATATTTGAAGTTTAGTTCATCACATCATCCACAGACTAATGGACAAATAGAGGTGGTGAATAGGATTTTGGAAAAATTTCTGAGATGCTTGGCTAGAGATAAACTAAAGGGATGGGATCTTATTTTACCACAAGTAGAATTTCCATATAATATTTTTGCTAATAGGAGTACTAGTAAATCACCATTCTAGATTGTATATGGAAGCAGTCCAAAAAATTCTTCTGAATTGAGGCAATTGGATAAAGGAGAAATAAGTAGTGTTGAAGTAGAAAAATTTGTTGAACATTTAAAGAATATCCATGAGGAGGCAAGGAACCACATTATAAATATGAATAAATAGTACAAGGCTAAGGAAAATGTGAAAAGGGGGTATAAGGAATTTCATATTAGAGATAAAGTCACAGTTCATTTAAGAAAGGAGCATTTTCCAATGGGTACATATAATAAGTTGAAAATGAAGAAGTTTGGTGTGTGCAAGATAGTAAAGAGGCATGATTCTAGAAATGCCTATGAAGTAGAGTTTTCTGCCGAATTGAATATTACACCAATATTTAACATTTCAAATTTGATAGAGTATTATGAAGGAGGTGATGGAGATGAAGTTGCAGAAGCGTAGTGTAGTATTCTAGTAGCTAGTTCAACTACAAAAGGAGATTGAGGATCTATCGGATAAAGTACAAGGAACAAAACTTATGAAGAATACCTGGTCAAATGGAAAGGGAGGCCAGTAGAAGATTCATCATGGCAAGCAAGGGAGGAGGGTAACTATCTTGGCTTTCCTCTGAACGCCTGAGACATGATGGGCTCACTTCTCAAATTACCTTTGGTGTCTGATGCAAGAGCATCCTAGGTGTAAGAGCAATCTTGCATTACCCAAAAACATTTCATTTTAGTTGTTTGAATAAGGGTTGTCTTAATGCAAATTTTTTGTCTATGGAGGATTTCTACTTAGTAAGTTAGTCATACAAGCTCGAAATGTCCAAATTTTAGAGGTGTGTGCTCATCTTGGATATATCAGCCTACCAATTGAGGCTCAATGTCATATCATGAGTATTCATGGATTTATTGTGGATTTTTGGTGTGCAATTTTGGTATTAAAACTTTAGGTTAACTGTTGAAAGCCTAAATGTACCTGGATGAGGTCTAAAAACTCGATGGATGGGTGCTTGCACGAATCTAAGCCTATATTTTAGTAGATGAAGATTCTAAAAAGTGTTATAATAGCCAATCATTGCTCAAAAGTTATGGTCTTATGAAGTTGGGCAGACCAAAACTTCCAAAATAAATATCAAAAATGTATTTGGTCGACTCTATATGTATTATTAGGGTCTGTTGGCCCTAGGTGTTAAGTTTAATTGTCTAGAACCTTCCCAGGTGGCATAAAACTGCCTATTTAAGAAATGTATGTACATTGTCTAGAATAGCTCTAGGTGATAGTTCACAACTTTTTCTTGTAGATTACTATATGGATTAACATATTGTAATTATGAATTGTATAATTCCACATTTACGACAATGATAAGAATCTCATACTTTGTTCTCGGAAATTATTGTTATTTCTTTGTTTATGTTATGTGTTTATGGTATTAAGGGGAGCACCCTTCATCAGAAGGTCAATGTTTGGTGGACTTTTAGAGGGTAAAATATGACTCTAGGGGGTAGTTTAAGCTTAAAATGACTTTCCCCATAGGTGTAATATGGGTTGGGAGGAATTATTAGGCCATTTGAGCTTCCCAAAGACCAATTATGACTTTTCAAAAATCCCTTAGAAAAGAATGATGACTTAGGAGATATTAAAAGGAGTCTTTTATCAACCAAGGGAAATCCACCTCATGATGGGTGGCAGGTGATAGTGGTTGAGATCCTTCTTAGAGGATTTTTGTAGGAAGTGGTAGGTTAATTCCCACTCTCTATGTTTAGAAACAAACTTGGGAGATTTCAAAACCACATGTGAAGGAAAACATGAGAGAACTTTTTGGATTTTGGCTAAGGCAAGAAGGAGATCTTAGAAAGGAAGGACAGAAAGCTTGGTAGGAGAGAGCTCAACCAACCTTGTGCAAGCTTGGAAGAAGGTTAGTATTTATATGATATTGTTTTGTGGCAATAGTAGCATATTGGTAAAAATGCCTTTGTGTTCATGTTCAATGTTGTTGTAATTTGGGTGGTTGTAAATGTATTATGTTGTGTAGTTTTCTAGTGTTCTTGTAAGTTTTTCTTGGCCTTTTCCTTTGATTTTCTATGTGCATATGGGGTGTTACATGATGACCCTCGCCCTTGGGAGGGAAGAGAACCTTATTGGGTGAAGGGTGTATGGGGAATCTATTTGGGTTGAGAGTCTCTCTTTGTGAAGGAGAGGGATGTCATATGGGTGCTATGGGCCCATATGCCACATTTTCTTGGGGTCGTAAGGGGAGTTATACTTGGGGGTCATGAGGGTAGTGAATGAAAGCCTTGTGAAGGAATGTAAAATTTCATGTGCAAACCTTGTGAAGGCATGTGAAATGGTATGTAGAAGCCTTGTGAAGGCATGTGTTATTGTATTGCAATGTGGATTCTCAATAATATTCATTTCCACCTTCACTCTTTGGATGCATAAATAGTGATCCTAAGTGCAAGACTTGGTTGGGAGTATTGTGTTAAAAAGTGATATTGTGCATGTATTGTAAAAATCTATTTTGTAAGCATATGTGTGTGAGAATGGTTGTAAAGTATGTGTTTGTCTACCTAGCTAAGGTTCTCTCAACTCAAGGGTGGCCTTGAAAAGGCCTATGGATAGGAGGAGAGCTTCCCATGGGAAAGATGTTTTTCTATTGTGGGTTATTTATGAAGTTCTAAAGCTTGGAGGAAGATTATTGTTGTTATAACTATTTGTACAAGAAGGCCTACTATGTGTATTTTGTATTGTACTTTAGAGAGTCTCCCATTGGTTTATAGTCCACTTTGTGTGAAAAAAAGTTATATGGCAATCTTTTGTGAGAGGTAATGTAATAGTGAATAATACCTCTCTTCTTAAAATGTATGTGTATTTTGTATTGTACTTTGGAGAGTCTCCCATTGGTGTATAGTCTCACCTTGTGTTAAAAAAAGTTATGTGGCACTCTTTTGTAAGAGGTAATGTAATAGTGAACAATACCTCTCTTGTTAAAATTTATCATTCTTTTGGTTTATTTGGGAATAGTCTATAACTTGATGAAGAAAAAAAGAGGAAAATATTTCTATTTTATAAATATAAATGTAAAGTACAATTTCAAATCAAGTAGATTTTAGACATTCTTGCTAAAAGAATTGTGTAGAAGAAGTTTGTGTTATTATTAAATGTTGTTTTGGAAAGAAATGGGTTAGAAAAGAAATGTTGTTTATCATTTATTACTCTGTTTAAATGAAAGAGAGGCTAGGGAAAAAAAATGCAGATTTGTGTTTATCCTTTTACATTGAAGTTCATAAGTTATGTAGCTTTAACCATAGTGTAGATTGGTCAATTGATTAAAAGGAAAGTGTGTGTGTGTGTGTGTGTGGGTTGTAAACACATGGGAATGACAATTTTAGTCTTCTCTTAGAGTTTTGATACAACTTATTTATTGTGATTTGCATTCATTTTTTAAAAAAACTACCAACCAAACAATCAAATTGCAATGTAAATTCACACATTAATCCTTATAAAAGTATTTATGGGTTGTAAAGACTTGGGCATGACAATTTTGGTCTTCTCTTAGAATTTTGCTACAACTTATTTATTGTGATTTGCATTCATTTAAAAAAAACTGCCAACCAAACAATCAAATTAAAATGTATATTCACACATTAATAAATCCAAAATCCCTATAGATATGTGATTATTACTCTATGTTGTACATATTTACATTATTAATGTAAGCTCTTTCTTTTGTCCATTTCTAATTATTAAAGAAAACACTTTATATCATGGAATTCCACATTTTGTTCAATATTTAATTATGTGTTATCCTTTTTCACTTTTGACATGTTCTTCCCAATAAATTTAAAGTTAGTTATGAAGCACTTAGTACCATCAATCATTATGATACAACCCCTTTAAAACATTGTTTAAAGAATATTATTCTCACTAACAGTGATGTTACCATATATCTTTGTTTTACTTATAAAATCGTTTTAAAAGGCTAAGATATGTATACCTCCGGGGACATAAGTTACATTCATGTCTATTCCTAATAATTGTTTCATGGTGGGATCTACCTACTCCAACTAAAAGTCCTAATATAGAAAGAATTTGGTTTTTATTTCTATCTCAAAAATAATATAATACATGCACTTCCTATTGGTAAAGACATACACACATTATACATGGTTAACATATACACACAATTTGCAAGGTTAGCGTGTTCACCTCATAATAGATGGACTTAGAATGACTACTTTTTGTTTGTTCCTCATTTGGACGTTTCCTTCACTTTAAAGTCGCCTTATTTGGTTCCATCAAGATTGTGATATTTCAAATCTCTAACTAAATATTAAGGAGCCTTAACTTCTTATGTATTATAGATTTTATTTTGTTTAATGTATTTTCATGCAATGATTATGGTTTATACAAAGTGTTTTTTTAAGGATTGATATATATTTTGATTTGTATTTATTTTTATGAATTGTTTTACTTGTTTTTAAATTTATTGTTTATAGATATAAGAAATTATTTATGTAAATTTAAAAAATAATATTTTTTTTTAAAATTAATTTAAATTATTTTTATATATTTATTTATAAATTAGAAGTGTACAATATTTTATTTGGTCTTTTGACAAAGTATTTTAAGAACTAACTTTATTTCATTGAAAATAGTTAGTGTATTACACTCACATTACAACAATGCAAAAACAATTGCTATCATGTATAAGTTCTTAGTCTTACTATCGAGTTTTTTGACAATTTCAAACACAAAATTTTTTAAAAGATTATCCATATTATAAATTCATTCAAGATGATAAATCTACAATTATAGTATCACATTTATAACATTGGATAACCTCGTGGAGAGGTACCTGACACTCTCTTCTCTTATTGGTGATCAAAAAACTACAGTTCCCTCAAAAGTCAAAGAGGTATTTATGCTAAATATTATTTAGAAATCCCAAACAGAAATCTAGCATTAGTATAGAAATGGCAAATAAGTATTAGTCATGAGATCCCTATAGACTTTAAGAATAGATTGTCGAAAATCTTAGGGAACATCCCCTAGCCTACAAGAGGATAAGATTGTTTGGGCCCTTGCAAAAAATGGAAATATAGAACAAAGGAAGGTTATAATGCTCTTTGTAAACAAAAACATTTTAGTCAAACTAGGTTACTTTGATTGTGTTGGGGTAAGGAATATTTTCCAAAAGTAGGAATGTTTTCATAGGTAGCATTAAAAAAAAGGATTGTCATTGTTGAATGGTTATGGAAGATGGGGATTCAAGGACCCTATAGACTTTAAGAATAGATTGTCAAAAATCTTAGGGAACATCCCCTAGCCTACAAGAGGATAAGATTGTTTGGACCCTTGCAAAAAATGGGAATATAGCACAAAGGAAGGTTATAATGCTCTTTGTAAACAAAAACATTTTAGTCAGACTAGGTTACTTTGATTGTGTTGGGGTAAGGAATATTTTCCAAAAGTAGGAATATTTTCATAGGTAGCATTAAAAAAAAGGATTATCATTGTTGAATGGTTATGGAAGATGGGGATTCAAGGACCTTCAAGGTGTGTACTCTATAAGAAAGAGGAGGAAACAGTTAATCATTTTCTTTCAAATCATGGATTCTCCAACAAATGTTGGTAGTGGCTTTTAAATAGACTCAATTGGTAAACTTCTCGACTAGAGGATTTAACCATTCTCTTCTATAGCTAGTCCACACATAGAAAGAAAGAGGTATATAGTAATGTATGGTTTATAGCTCCTATCATAAAATGAGAATTATGGAAGGAAAGGAACAAGAGAATGTTCAAAGACAAGGAATTAAGTACTGATCAACTTACTAATAAAATAGAAGCACTTATAGTGGAAGTAGTTGATAGCAAAAATTTGATAAGTAAGATAGAGAATGTATTTACCCATTGGGATGATAATATTAGGAACAAGTGGAAAGGTTTGAAGATACCAGCCTTTAATGGTAATAACAAAGACCTCCTAGGTAAGTTCAGGAGGGAATATAGATGGAAACCACTAAAAGAAGGGTGGTATAAGATATATTTTGTGGTGTCTTAAGAGAAAATCTAGAGGTAGTTGGCATTAGGTGTTGCATTTATAATTTAAAAGGGTAACTAACTGTAGAACTAGCTAAACCCATAAGGCTCACTACTAACAATGTAGCAGACTTTACCACATTATTGGAAGGCCTAAGATTGTGCAGTAAACTAAACATAAAGAAGCTAGAAATCAAGGGAGGTTCAAGTTTAGTTATTAATGCAATCAAGAAAGAAGAGACTCAAAATTAGTAGCTTAATGGTCTTTGTATGTGTATTGTAGAACTAATAAGCTTCATAAAATATCTTAATATAAATCAAACATATAGGGAGGGTAATGCAATAACATATAATTTAACCAACTTAGGTGCTAATGTAGAGATGAGGGGTATTAGATGATCCTAGTTTAGATTCTTGGTATAAGAGAGAAAGGACTATAATTAATAAGTTTAAGTATTAGTGGATATTGGAATATTAACTCTCATTAAGACAAGAAACTTAGTTAATAGGACTTGAACATCTTTGTTCACTTCTTTAAATACAAATTTTCCTTAAAAAATAAATATCTATTTAATAAATCTAAATTATACACCTATGTATAGATATAGTGGGAAACAATTATTTCATTAGACATTTACAAATTTTAATGGTTATATAGTTCTTCCCTTAGGTCACTTCATATGCATTTTTGTATCGATAGATTAGGATATATTTAGTAATTTTGTTGATATATAATCCAAATTACTCTTGGTTAGTGTACCACTACTCTCCCTTCCTAATCCTTAGCCCCTTTCTCCAATAGCTTCTTAATGGGGTGTGAACTTATTGTTATCTTGATCAAGGTAGAAGATCTACTAAGTCACAAAAGCATGGGAATCTCTATGAAGCATCATTTTTATTTTAAGACACATGATATCAAATATAATGATTCAGTAATTTTTGGGGGGTAAACTTTAGAACATAGATGTATGGTACATTCTTTTACTTGATATTTCTGGAAAAAAATAAATGGGTCATTTTATATGTATGAGGCTTGGGTGTGATACAAAATTGTTTTCCATATTTAGATTAGTCTAAAGTAGATATATAGTGATGCAAAGGGTGATGGTGTGATGAAGGCCCAATCAACAAGAGTAAGAAAATGTTTAAATGCTCAAGTTTCAATACAATGTAATGACCTTTAATGCCTCTAACACAAGGTTATTGTTCAAGACTAATTTTGAGACTCAAAATAGTTTAGATTCTCTTAAGAAATCAATTCCTAGGTGATCCAATAGGTGTTAGTCTTCCATAGACTCACTATGGATGTAAACTTGAAATTTCACAATATAGGCCTAGTAGCCCTACCAATTAGGTATCCAACAAGCTTGCAAAATTCATGACTCCAAAAACTCCCAAAACACCAAGAAAAAATATTAACTTTTCAAGTACTCTTTAATGAGTACTTAAACCTATCAAAAGGATAGATAGGGTTACTTTGGATAATATTCCCTATTTCACCATTTGATCAGCAATTTAGGCTTCCAAAAGGATGGATTTTCAAAGAAACTATGTCTCAAACTTACTCCCAAACTTTAGGACTCACAAAAGTCTCATAAAATGGATTGAATTAAGGAAATTCACAACCAATTTTAGTTTATAGTCTCTACAAATAGAAAAACCCCAATTTGTGACTCCAAACCCTCAAGAAATTGGGCTTTATCAATCTTTGCCCTCCCAATGCTTTCTCCAAGATCTAAAGCTTGGGACACCTTGTATTTAATATTTATAGATAGAATCTAGCATAAAAATAGCCACTTCTTAAGGCTAAAATGCTACTGTTGTAGCGTACCTAGCAAACTCAATGCAAAAATCCTTCAAATCAACATGGTGAACACCAAAAACTTATCTCCTCCTTCACAACCGCATGTTAACTTGTTAGTAGATTATGATATAAGTATAGTTAGTTTAATTCCATAAGAAACATACTATATATTCATAGAATGACCATCTCTTAAAGAAATTTGTCAAAACTACTTCAAAAAATCTAAAAAATGCTTGTGACAATTAGCACAATATGAATGGAAACACTACTAGACACTTTCAATCAGACATGAAACAGAAATTTAGAACCTATATCAATGTCCTTCCTCCATACAAATTCAATTTTCTCACAATAATACCAAATCAAGAAACAAACTTCATAAAACTTGCAAAAATAGAGTTTTTCTTGTTAATTCTATGTGCAGTCTATACAATTGCTTCTATATCTCTACTAATGGATTCTCCACAATATATAACCTCTAAAAAAATTTCCTAACAAACCTTGGTCAGTGTAGGGATTATTAAGAGCCTAAAACATAAGAAAACATGTTTCCCTCCTAAATCCAACTAACTGTTGTAATTCAAGAATTTGAATTTACAACATTACAAATTTTGGCTTTTAAGAGTATTTTGACTAATCAAACCATTCCAAATGACTAATATGATCTTATTAAGCATTCCTAAAGACTAACCTATCCTATTATGATCTCTATTACATCCATATGACCATTTAGCATCTTTTTGGGTCTTCAGGACCTAGGATTTGTATATTTTTCATTTTAAGTGTCATGATGGGTTTCAAGATTGCATAATTGATTCCACCATGGTATGGATGATTCATCTTCATGCTTGAAGTCCTTTGGTTTTCCTTGTATTCCTAGAGTTTCTTAGCTACCCTTGTGCCATATAGTTATTTTAATTCTCAACTAGTTGGGGACCATTTGGTCATGTGTATCACTAGGTTTAAAGATGACAATAGAACTAATAAGAGGGATTGAAAGGATTAGCTATAATTGGCCTCAATTTCTCTAAACTTATATGTTTTCCATGATATTCATTGATTCTTCCTACTATTCAATATGACTACAAGTAGATTTGTATTCATTATATGTTAATACTCGAAAGGTTTTATATGTTTGTCTTCACCATTCATTATTTATCGTTCCTCTATATGGGTGTAGTTTTAGATTATGTGGAGGTGTTTTGTGAGTAGGCATTGGATTAAATAACCTAGTACTCTTGTGCCTTTATTAGATTATATTATGTAATTATTTTCACTCCACACGGGTTTTAGTAGATATATGAACATCACTGTTGATTATGGCTCAGTCTTGAGTATACTCATTTTGTATAATAAGCATATCAATATAACCCAATTGTAAAGCATATAGGAAATACTAATATTAGTAAATGTAAGAATTTATGCGTAACGCTCCGCCAAGTGATCCAAAGAATTAACCTAAAGTTTCACTAAGTTTGGTAGCATTTTTTTAAAATGTTTTCAAATACTTTTTTCCCAAAATGCGCCTCAATATAATAATTTTTCCCCGACTGCGATTTATTT
Source organism: Cupressus sempervirens (assembly GCA_028749045.1). Taxonomy (NCBI): domain Eukaryota; kingdom Viridiplantae; phylum Streptophyta; class Pinopsida; order Cupressales; family Cupressaceae; genus Cupressus; species Cupressus sempervirens. The sequence goes on from CM053793.1 coordinate 169,135,982, forward strand.
TACACACACACACACACACACATATATTTATTTATTTATGTATACATATATGTATGCATATTTGCATAATTTTAAAAGAGAACAAATACATAGTTCTTAAAATAAAAAGGGCTTTCCAATTCGATGAATTGAGAATTTTTCCTAAATAGTAATTGTTCTCTAATTTTACCCAATAATTATTCTAATAGGTTTGATTATAAATTTTAACTTAGAATTCTTGTTAAAATACAAACCCTCATCTAATCAAATCATCGATTCTATTACAATTCGAACCCAAACCCGATTTAGATCTAATTTCTTTCTTATTTGGAATTAGGGTTTTTTAATGCAACCAAATAAAAATATACATACATATCTAGATTGAAGATTCATTCATGGAGTATACTCAAACACATATAACAAACACAATGAAGATAGGAAGAGAGAGTGCAAATAGAATATGCGAAAATCATGAGTGCACCTAGACACTAATGCTAATTTTCTATGCCTCAGAAGTCCGTAGAAAAATCCCTTCCTTCTCCAACATTCGCCATTCCTCCAAGAACTGAACCAACCGCCTCGAGTGACTAAGAGTGCTTGTAAAAGCATATGAGGACATAGAAGCATAGGAGCATGTCGAAGAATATGAGCTTGTAGAAGCATATGAGTATGTAGAAGCATATGAACTTCTTGAATGCCTCTTCGCTTGTCCATACACACTAGGAGAGCCTCTATCTAAAGGCCTCTAAGATGCATCTAGAATGTGTCCAGAAAGAACTAGAAGATAAGCATGACAACCAAGCACATAACTTCCACGATAAAAAGATAAACAAGATGAGGTGTCTAGAATGTTGTAGACACCATGTGCTCAAACAATATGCTAACTCCTAAGTGTAAACAACACGTGCATAATTAAAGTACAAACTCCTGTGTTGTCTACATGACAACTCCTGAGAATTCACAAACTCCTAAATATTAAAATAATGCACATTAATTAATTTAATATTCACTTTAATCTTTTCAATTTAATTTTTTAATTTTTAAATCTTATGCACTCACTTTAATAAATCCACTTGTTTTATCTTAATATATTTATATTTTAATCACATGCACACATCATGCAACCTATAATCTTTTAATAATTTTAATATCTTTTCCACTTTTAAATTCATTTTTGAAACTTAATTGATAAAATATTTGCTAACTTAAATAATAATAATATTTAGCATTTATTTAAAAACAAACTCTAAATATATTATTATTAAATTAAATAAATATTATCATATTCCAACTTTAAAATTATAACTTTTATCTTCAAATTTAATTATTTTATTTAATTAATTTCCCAATTAATTAAATTAAATTAATATTAAAATATCATATGAATTTTTGATTAAATTAAACCATTAATTAAATCTTTTAATTAGGCTTAATTAATAGAAAATACACTAAAGACTCATAAAGTAAAATACAAGAAACCCATTATAGCAAAACACATACAAAATCAAACCAAAAGGGTTAATATCACAAATTACGTCATCTGACACATTCGGAGGGTACTCAACTCAGATACTTGTCCTAATTTCCAATTAGGACAAATGGCTTAAAGGGTTGGGATTTACACTTGAGAATTTATCTCCCCTCTCTTATCATTGAGATAATGTGATAGGGTACGCTCATCCTGGCAATTCAGGAAAGTCGATACCCATTACCTGCAACTTGCATAAAACCCACGCATGTACAAGTAGAATATATACTAAGCTAAATAGGCAATGGCAGGAAGTGGTGCATCGTGTAGACCTCGACTAGCAGGTGACTACGACTCCCTTCCTTAACCACATTAGAACCGCCATACAGAAAGAAAACAAACACGCACATCATACACATGCAAGTATGGGGTAAGTATCCATGAGAAAACACATAGAATAAACCATCTATCTAATCATCATCAATAATTGAAATCACCTAATAATCATCATGTGCATACATGAAATATAAAGTACCAAGTAATCTCATCATATGATAAACTGAATCTAAAACAATATTTGATAATCTCTAAACAATGATGCTAACCATCAACATAAAACTAGCCCTAAAAGAGTTCGACAATGATAACAAAAATGTGACCTAGGGGCAGGCACTACATTCCGGGGCCCTAAGTGGCTGCTAGGGTAACTCATTGTAAGTTTTTTTAATAAGTGAAAACATTTACACTAAATGGGGATTAAATGAACCTAATAAGATAATTCTATGTTCTCGCCCATGCCTCAAGTGCTAGTACAGACTAGGATGGTAGTAGAGAGAACACTTGGTTGCGACCTTGCATTCCGTAGTATGCCTTGTCAATATGAGAGGATACTAGTGGCCACACAGGGATCACTAGGGGGTCGGGGTCTATTGAGAGACTGCTAGGGTAACTCTAGCGTGATCCGTGTGATGACACTTTCTCGCTTGCATAGTAGGTTTCCTACATGTCTTTGTGTGCCTCTGGGATTAGATGTTAGTTTTGTGATTGGAACCTTTGAGTTAGTATACTTTTAGGATTCCTACACTTAGAGAGTTTTTGTGCTATGTGATTTGATAACCTGTTTGAGACTTGAGATTATCTCCTCAACACGGTGGGACTGGACCATTTAGGTACCACGCAGTCGGGTGGTAGTGCTTTTTCACTCTTACCATTTGAGATCTGTCTGAGACACCGTGGCTGATACATTCTTTGTTGATGGATTATGATGGTGGACATGTATCCTTATATTGATGATTTGCATATGTTAGATGATGATATCTTATGCTTTACTTTGCATGTTAGATTCTTTTTCTGCATATGATGTAGTATGTTTTTAGGAGTGACATTCCTATTTGATAATACCAATGATCTCTTCGATGATTTGGAATGTTACACATGGAGGGATGGCTAGGACCCACAATGGTCTAATGATGCTATTTAGAGTTGGGAGGAACTGTGCACTTAGTTAATTATGATTGTGATAAATGGTTATCTTTTATGATGATGTATCATGTATGATTTGTGGTTTCATTTATGTTATTGCATCATGGATTAGAGTTAGTATGATATACTTTATTCTTTTAAGAATTTTATACCCTGTGGCATGTACAGCGAATGATTGAGCAATTAGGAATGTAATTTAAGAACGTTGGACTTTTCATTATTATTTCATGTGGTAGTAGTTAGACTTAGTATTAATTGAATTAAATGTGACTCAAGGTTAAGGGATCCATGAAGAATGTAACCTGTTATGGATATGAATATTTGCTTTCACTACTATGTTATGAATGGCTTTACTTTCATGTTAAAAAAAAATGTTACCAAAATTAGTGAAACTTTAGGTTAATTCTTTGGATCCCTTGGCAGGGTGTTACATTATGTTATTGAGTACTCTAAAATCCTAGACATGTAAATGATGCTCTTTGGACCTCATCAAACTATCACTAGTCTAGGGTGCATTTTCCAAACTTGTAATTTGTATTATGGATTGAATAATGCCCTGGAAAGACCAAAGATTTTATTTGATCCATTTTTTCCTACAGATCCCCACACTGAACAAAGACTAAAAAAAATGTAATTTATTTTTAAAATAATCAAATAATCTTTTGGATTTAGAATTTTGATTGATAAAAAAAACACTAATTCAAGAAATATACTAGAGCATAATTCTATGATGGATGTATGGACTAAGGTAATGACAAGGAATTGAGTGTGAATGAGCATAAGAACATGTTGGTGGTGAGAACATGATTTAGGTAGAGATGACCTAGTTCTCTAGCAATAGGTGGTATGGTGGAAAAATCATGTATGCACACACTCATGTAATTGAATTTCATATTGCATTTTGAATGGTTTTAATATGCATTTTGTGTTTCCATAAATGAATAGGTAAAATTGTATATTATGAATTAAATGATGGTTAAGGTCTTGATTGTTTGAATTATTAGCTATGCATATGAAATCTTGTTATGATATACTTATTCAAAAAATAACTACAAAAAATTAACCTCATCACTTGTATATAAAGAATATTATATTTATATGTATGTATTTAATTTAAATTAGAAAGATAAACTGTATATATTCATTTCACAATGTAGTTATATTATTTTTTTAATTAATTGGTAGATGAGTATGTGTAAATGTGGCCTATGTTTAACACACATACTTCAACACAGTCTTTATATGCAGATTCATCCTAGAATGAACATGGGATTGTTCACCCAAGAGGAGTCCAGCAAGATGACCTATTGCTTTCTATCTAGGTGGATTTTACCTATTTATGCTCTCAGATTTGAGGTACAGGCAATCAGACCATGCTAGAACGAAGGGTTTAAATGTGATTAAGCCTATATGAGTGCAATTATTCTAAAATGATTACGTGATTAAGCTATTAGCATATGAAATAAGATTAACTAAATGTATGCAATATTAAATCTAAATGATATTAAGCTAAGAAATGAAAGTCTATAGAAATAAAGTAAGCTTTAGATGAGTATGCAATTTAGCAACAATTTAATAGCAATTCGATTCAACCTCCATAATGAGGAATTATGAGCCTCTTAAATAGAATTCCTAGAATCCATCAATGGGTGAGATCAACTCTAATCGACTGTCAGTATTGAAGCAAAGATTCAGTTAAGATGGAAACTTCCTTGTGTAGGTGAAGTGAATTGTTTCTGCTCTGAGTGTGACGAGTAGTTAACTGAACTTGTCATAAGTGTGAGAGCAAGTTAACTAGATTGATTCCATTTTTTAGAAGTAGTTCACTCAAGTTTCCATTTAGAACTAAAGAGTGGATTTTGAAGATATTATTTAATTTAATAAAGTGAGATACGATCTCATTAATGCATTTTCTATTTAATTGAATAATCATATTCAATTAATTAAAATAAGCATAATTATTAAATTAAATAAATTTAATCCCTTAGTACATTAGCCTTAGGTGATAACTTAATTTAATTAAAGCATAAATACTTTAAATTTAAATTAAATCTTAATCAATAGGTTTAATGTGACTAATATGAGTCAATACTTTGGGAATTAAATAGAGAGTATGATTAATACAGATTGAGGTTTTCTGCATTTGAGAATTAAGTCAATGAGTGACAATCAGAATGAGAATTTCCTAATGAGATAAGACTTTAGGATTGAGTAAAATAGAGCATAATTGGTGATCATGGCAATGAGCCAATTTTGGGGTATTACAGTAGAAAGGGGTGCCTTCTCTTTTAAAATAATATTCCAAAAGAGTCACTAGCAACCAAAAATAAACAAGATGCCAACATCAAATCAACATAAAGAAAGACTACTAGATATAAATGGTAAATTATAGGCTATAAATAATAACACATATTTGAATAACATATTTTTAATTAAATTCAAAAGAAAACTATACATATGTTGGTGATTCCATCTTATGGTCCAAAGAACTTCTATGAAAATAGCTATTTGTTCAATTCTTGATGTATTGGGTTAGTGGCCAACTTTGTTAAATGTAGTTATAAGGGGCTAACTACAACTCTCTCTATTTTTGGCTCTATGAAACCAAGGCATGTGAACCCCAAAAAATACCCCATTGATTCTAATTCATTTTTTATAGGTATTCTAACAAATGTGTTCTTGGTGTATTTAATCAAGTATATGTTGGAAATAGAGATGGAGTAACTGAGAGGGGAGGGGTGAATAAGTTACCACAAATATAAATCCACAGATCCTTAGATGTCTTAAAATATAGTTTTTGTTGATACTCGGTAACCACACAAATAAATGCTAAAACTTGATAGATGTTCTGTTAACCTTATTGAGCATTTAAAGTGATTAACATGCATGCATAAAGAAATAACATGAACACAAGAGACACTAGATTTAACGTGGAAACCCAATTTGAGAAAAACCACCAAGTAACTAGTTACCAATTTTCACTCTTCTGAAGTGAGCCCTATTAGGAGCCAACCCTGTTAAAGGTTACAAAACACACTATTAGGTGTGACCCTGTTAGAGGATTTAATCACCCTGTTAGAAGTGGCCTTGTCAGAGGTCTTTAAAAAAATTCAACTGAATTGTCACCTTGTTAGAGGATTTACAAAATGGCTTTCAAACCAACTCTGTTAAGAGATTTTGAATCACTGTTACAATGATTAGAAAGCAACAATGAAGTGATTTGAAATATATGCAACTTATCTTTGCTGAATACAGATCTCTTTTCTGCTTCACTAGATCCTCACTGATCGAATACAACTTTGCAGCTCCATAAGCATATCTAATCCTTCTTCAACATTCGCTCATATATTCAATATTCACTCATTCCACATTCATACATTCGCACTCTTATGCATCCACACTCTTACTCATCTTATGAATTCACAACTTGACCTTTCATATATACCTTATGGATTGTCAAGTCAGCTCAATTACAAGTTACAACAACCAAAAAACATTAAATTAGTCAGCTACACAAAATAATTAAACTTAATTCTTTAGAACAATAAAATTCTTTGCTGCCCGACCCAGCTCGGTGACCACTACTCCAGAATGGTTTCCCTAGTGTTAACCAAGTGAAGCTCAGTAAACACTGCAAACCTTGCAACTTCCTTCAGAGACCAAGTTAACTCGGTAAACACTGACCTTCCTTTTCTTACCAAGTGAGCTCGATAAAAGCTAACCTTCCTTCGCTTACCGAGTGAGCTCAATAAAAGCTAACTTTTTCTTCGATGACTGAGTGAACTTAGTAGTTATTGACTTTCCTTTGTTAACTTTGGGAGCTTGGTTAACATTAACTATCTGCTACAAAATCCTTTGATGCCTGAGTGAGCTCAGTAAGAGATAACTTTCCTTTGTGCTGATCAGGAATGTTCGGTAGATACTGTAAATTACTTCGCTAACCGTCTGAGTTTGGTAGACTCTGTCTGATGGCTGATATGAAATTTGTGTAACATCAAAGATAATACACAATTAACAATTGTATCCAACAATATCCCTCTTTGGCATTGATGGCAACACAACATGTCATAGCACAAATAAAATTTGAAAACAAGTCTTTCTCTTATATGGCAACACAACATGTCAACATAACAATTCTCCCTCTAAGATAGAAAACTCTCCCTCTTATAGTAATCTCCCTCTGTAATTCTTTATATTTTGAACAAATTTTAGAGAGATATGACAGTAAAACTCTCCCTCTTTGACAACACATGCCAAAGACAACTCAACTCAAATGAATTTCAGTGTACCTTTAGTACTGATTCATATGCAATATTTCCTGGTTATGCTGCATCAACTGATAGATCTTCAATTTTGTATAAGTTGATGCATCACTAAAACTTTATTTTAGTGAACTTCAGATAGGGGAGTGACCCCTAACTTACCTCTTAGATACAAGAATGCATCCTTAGGTAATGGTTTTGTGAATATGTCAGCAATTTGTTCCTTTGTATGAACATATTCCAATATAATCTCCTTATCTTACACCAATTCTCTGACAAAATGATATTTTATTGCAATGTTCTTGGTTTTGGAATGCATCACTGGATTCTTAGATATGTTGATTGCACTTGTATTATCACAGAACATAACAACTGGTTCTTTGATTTCCATCTTCATGCCTTCCAACAACTGTTTAAACCAAACAATATTAGAACAATTTACTGCTGTGGCAACATACTCTACCTCTGCTGTACATTGAGATGTACAATTCTGCTTTTTGCTTGTCCAAGAAACCAACCTCTTTCCAAGAAAGAATGCACCTCCACTTGTACTTTTTTTGTCATCAAGGTTTCCTGCCCAATTAGCATCAGTAAACACTTTCAAATCCAAATTTTCTCCAAACTTATACCATAAACCATACTCTTCAGTTCCTTTCAATTATCTCATTATTCTTTTGATTGCCATCATGTGATTTTCTCTTGGTTTTGCTGAAAATCTTGCTACAATACCAACTGCAAGGGCAATATCTAGCCTAGTATGAACTACATACTGCAACTTTCCAATCATAGATTTATACAATGTTTGATCTACTTCTTTTGATTCATCTTCCTTGGTAAGTTTTAATCCAATACACATAGGAGTCCCAACTGGTTTACAATCTTTCATTCCAAACTTTTTCAATATCTCCTTGATGTATTTTGATTGAGTGTTGTAGATACCATTTTTATTCTGTTGAATTTGAAGACCAACAAAGAATTTGATCTCACCAAACATAGACATTTCAAATTCCTTGTTCATATGTTCTGAGAATTCTTTGCACAGATCATCATTCCCTATGAAAATAGTATCATCTACAAATATTTCTGCCAAGACAATCTTATTATCTGGTCCTTCCTTAATATACAAGCTACTATTATCATTAGTTCTTTGAAAACCAATATGAATAAGATAGTTATACAATCTTTCATACCATGCTCTAGGGGCTTGTTTCAGACCGTACAATGCCTTGTGTAATTTGCAAACCATGTTCTTCTTATTTGGATCAACAAAACCTTCAAGTTGTTCAATGTAAACCTCTTCATCTAGTATACCATTGAGGAATGCTGACTTGACATCCATCTGATTAACTTTGAATCCTTTGTGAGCAGCATATGCTAGTAAGGTTCTGACTTTTTCCAATTTTGCAACAGGAGTAAAAGTTTCTCCATAGTCTATTCCTTCTTCTTGAGCATATCCTTTGCATACTAGTCTAGCTTTGTTTCTTGATACCTTACCGTCTTCATCCAACTTGTTTTTGAATACCCACTTAGCTCCAATCACATTTTTGTCTTTAGGTCTAGGTACAAGAGTCCATGTCTTATTTTTCTCTATCTGCACTATCTCTTCATTCATAGCCTCAATCCAACTATCATTTTCCAATGTGTCTTTGATATTTCTAAGTTCAAAATCAGCAAGTAAACAAGTACCTTTCAGCTTATTTCTTGTCATGGTTCTTTCAGATTTATCTCCAATGATCTAATCTACTAAATGATGTCTCCTGACATACTTAGCTAATACAAGTTCCTTGCCTTTTGAATGAATTTCATTTTTATCTTCTTGCATTTCAACTTCAGGTTCTGTCTATTCTGGCTCGGTAGATATTTGCTCGGGTCCTTCAAACTCGGTAGTAGAAGATTCTTGATTCTCTGATGTAACTAGTACTGTATCAAGTTCACTGAAGACAAACTTTTTATAATCTTCTGGTTCTCTTTTGCTTTCTTCTTTAGTCCTTTCTGCAAACTCATCAACTTTCACATGTGCACTTTCTATGACTTTGTGAGTAGACAAGTTCAAACATCTATATGCCTTACTTTTACATGAGTATCCAAAGAATATACCTTCATCATCTTTCACATCAAATTTTTCTTTTCTAGATTCTTTCAAAATGTAACATTTACTTCCAAATACTTTAAGGTAACTTACATTAGGTTTATAGCCATACCATAACTCATAATGGGTTTTGAATGAGTCTTTCTTCAGTTGTACTTGGTTCAAGGTATAAACTGCAATGTTGATTGCTTCCTTCCAGTATTTGATAGCAATGCTCTTTTCAATCATTAGAGTTCTTGCACAATCTATGATGGATATGTTTTTTCTTTCAGCTATTTCATTTTGTTGGGGTGTTCCAGGGGCCAATACCTATCTTTTGATTCCTCTTTCAATGCAAAAGTTATTAAACTCATGTGAAATGAATTCTCCACCTCTGTCTAATCTCAAGCATTTTAATCTTTTCCTTGTTTCCTTTTCTACTCTGGCCAAATACCATTTGAACTTTTCAAATGCTTCTGATTTGTTTCTTAGATACATGACTGTCATCATTCTTGAGTAATCATCAACAAAAATAATGAAGAACTTTTCTCCAGTATAGCTTTCAATTCCAATGGGTTCACATAAATTAGTATGCACAATTTTTAATATATCTTCAGACTGGTAGTTTTTACTTTTAAAACTAGTCTTTCCCATCTTTCCAATCTGACAATTTTTGCATAGATCGACCTCAGGTTTCTTTATGTTAGGAATGCCTCTTACTTTCTTAAATTTGCTTATTTTTACCAAATTATCAAAATTTAAATGACACAACCTTTTATGCCATAACCAACTTTCTTCAATTTGAGCAATGAAACATGAACATTCACCTAGTTCAAGATAGAACAAGTTACCTTTAGTTTGAGTACCTAATCCAATCAGCTTTCCTTTGCCATCCAACAGTCTTGCTTTACCATGCATGAATTCTACTTTGAATCCATTATTGAGTAGTTGTGCCACACTTAACAAATTATGCTTTAGTCCTTCTACCCAATAGGCATTATCACATATAAGTTCCTTGGTTAGAGAGATTCTTCCTCTTCCTTTTATACAACAAAGTTCATTGTTACCAAATCTTACATTGCCACCATCATAGTCTTCAAAGTATTCAAACTTAGTTTTTTCACCAGTCATGTGATGAGAACAACCACTATCTATGATCCATGTATCATTTTTTCTCATATGAGAAATGAGTGCCATTTCCTCATCATTATCAGATTCATCTTTCACATCAATGTAGACAATTTCATCTTCTTCTTCATCATTAGAATCATTAGAATCTTTAGCCATAAAACATGTTTTCTTACCTTTATCCTTGAATGATCTAAAGTCTTTCTTGCCATTCCATTTGTGATCTTTCTTTTCATCTTTATTCTGCTTGTTTTGACACCTAGCAGCAATATGACCAACTTCTTCACATGAAAAATAGATTAGAGGTACTTTACCTTTGTATTTTCCTTTGCCTCTAGAATACTTCCTTGCTAAAAGGACTTCAATTACTTCAAGATCACTATCTGAACTTTGGTTTGATTCATCTTCACTTTTTGACTGAGATTCCTTTTTCTTTTTTCCTTTCTCCTTGAGTGAAAGCTTGTCTTTAAATGCTGATTCAATGTTCTTGGAAGCTAAAACATAGTTATCAAAGTTGTCCAGTTCAAATGCAATCAATCTTTCAACTATGGCCTCTAGATTTATCTTGTGATTTGCTTCACATCTTCTTTCTTGAATTGCAGAAACTCTGATTGCAAAAATGGGAAGTAGAGTTCTGAGAACTTTACTTATAACTGTCTCTTCACTGATATCTCCTTTAGAAGCTTTGATTGCACTGACACATGCTTTAACTCTTTCAACATATTTTGCAATGTTTTCATCCTCTCTCATCCTCATTTGATCAAATTGTCCTCTCAGACTTTTTGCTTTGGCTCTTCTAACATTATCATCTCCTCCATAGATCTCTTTTAGCTTTTCTCACATTTCAAAAGCAGATTTGCAGTCCTTGATATCATCAAATTCTTCATAACTCAGAGCAGATGCTATATCTATCATCATAATGTTGTGAGTCTTCTTTTCAGCAATATCATTGACAAATAGTGTACCAGCTGGTTCTACATATTTTTTATCAAGGTATTTTAGTCCTGTGTCTCCAATAGAAGCTAGATGGAGTCTCATCAACCCTTGCCATGCTGAGAAGTTATTTATGTTAAGCCTTGGAATTTCTCTCTTGTAAGACATCCTAATCTTTAGCTTAGATCCTTGAAATCTTTTCTGCAAGCACCAAAAGCTCTGATACCAATTGTTGTAAATAGAGATGGAGTAACTTAGAGGGGAGGGGTGAATCAGTTACCACAAAAATAAATCCATAGATCCTTAGATGTCTTAAAATATAGTTGTTGCTGATACTCAATAACCACACAAATAAATGCTAAAACTTGATAGATGTTCTATTAACCTTATTGAGAATTTAAAGTGATTAACATGCATGCATAAAGAAATAACATTAACACAAGAGACACCAGATTTAACGTGAAAACCCAATTTGAGAAAAACCACCAAGTAACTAGTTACCAATTTTTACTCTTCTGAAGTGAACCCTGTTAGGATCCAACCCTGTTAAAGGTTACAAAACACACTGTTAGGTGTGACCCTATTAGAGGATTTAATCACCTTGTTAGAAGTGGCCTTGTCATAGGTCTTTAAAACAATTCAATTGAATTGTCACCTTGTTAGAGGATTTACAAAATGGCTGTCAAACCAACTCTATTAAGAGATTTTGAATCATTGTTACGATGATTAGAAAGAAACAATGAAGTGATCTAAAATATATGCAACTTATCTTTGCTGAATACAAATCTCTGTTCTACTTCACTAGATCCTCACTGATCGAATACAACTTTGCAGCTCCATAAGCATATCTAATCCTTCTTCAACATTCGCTCATATATTCAATATGCGCTCATTCCATATTCATACATTTGCAGTCTTATGCATCCACACTCTTACTCATCTTATGAATTCACAACTTGACCTTTCATATATACCTTACGGATTGTCAAGTCAGCTCAACTACAAGTTACAACAACCGAAAAACATTAAATCAGTCAGCTACACAAAATAATTAAACTTAATTTTTTAGAACAATAAAATTCTTCGCTGCCCGACCCAGCTCGATGACCACTACTCCAAAATGGTTTCCCTAGTGTTAACCAAGTGAATCCCGATAAACACTGCAAACCTTTCAACTTCCTTCGAAGACCGAGTTAACTCGATAAACACTAACCTTCCTTCGCTTACCGAGTGAGCTAGGCAAAAGCTAACCTTCCTTCGCTTACCGAGTGAGCTCGGTAAAAGCTAACTTTTTCTTTGATGACCGAGTGAACTCGGTAGTTATTGACTTTCCCTTTGTTAACCATGGGAGCTTGGTTAACGTTAACTTTCTGCTACAAAATCCTTTGATGCCCAAGTGAGCTCAGTAAGAGCTAACTTTCCTTTGTGCTGATCAGGAACGTTTGGTAGACATTGTAAATTGCTTTGCTGACCGTCTGAGCTTGGTAGACTCTATCTGATGGCTAATATGATATTTGTGTAACATCAAAGACAATACACAATTAACAATTGTATCCAATAGTATATGTAGGATATCTTGAAATTTGGCTACATGCTTGTCTATGAGATTTAAGATATTCTAAGAAAGAAATTAATCCTATAAGTATAGCTAAATAATGAGGAAAAACTTAAAATGCTTAGGAAGAAGATATTGTTTGGATTTTATAGATTCAACTGAAGCTACTAAGACAAACAAATAAACCTAGTGACTTATCCATTTGACCTACAAAGTCATGAAACTTGGTAAATTTTAAAGAGAAATATTATTAGAATAGGAAAAATTATCCTATTGATTCAACATCTTATGTTAATAAACTATATGAACATAAAGAGTTATCATTCAAAAATCACATATGTAATGCAAGATTCATATAAATGCTTCAAGAATTTTTATATCTCTACTTTAGAGATCTCAAGAATCATTTATGCAATTTTTGTCATGGAATGACAAAGAAACCACAAAACCCTTGAATTTTTTATTTCATTGAATCCCAATATAGCATTTGAAAAGGATAACATAGAAAATAGTTGAGTTTGATTCTATGTTGCTTCTATAATTATAATAGAATTATCAAATGATGAAGTGTCATAAAAGCTATACATGTTCAAATAAAGATCACTTGTTGATTCATGCCTACTGAACTTATAAATAAAAAATATTACTTGACTAATAGCCTATATTGACAACTATAAACCTTAAACTGAGACCATGTATTCCCTTTTATAGAATACGGGAGTTTACAAGCTCTAGATCTTTTACAAAGATCTTATCAATAATTGGTAACCACCATTCTGCTAGAAGAAAAAAAAACAATTGACTTGCTAACAAATTTTCATATATTGTTTCATCCTTGCAGAGAAGTGGTTGGAGAAAATCTCTCTAAAGACATTCTTCATATACATAAAATAACTTGATGAAAAGGTTATTATGTGTCCAAAATTCTTGTACTTCTATGACAATGAGCTACTTGATATGTTATCATCAAAATAAATGCATTTACTTATTAAATGTGATTACATCAAAACCATTCTTGTCATTAAGATGGAAATCAATCTTAAAATAAGATTGGATTAATTCATATACAAATTAAAACTTTTACAAGAGAAAAATGGAAGTAAGTGTTGCATTGTTATTTTGCACAATGCTTAATGGCAAGAATCATTTCGAATACCTCTCTTAAAAAGCTTATCTAGGATCAACTCCAAGGTTTTGGGCAATCTTGCGACCTAATAAGATCCCATCAGTTGAAGATAAATGTGTTTGTTCATAGGGAGGCTTTTGTTGGTTCTAACCAATTTCAGATAAGATGTTCAATTTGCTTGTTGTTTCAAAAAATAACCATAAAAGAGATATATTTTTGGTATTTTAAATTGTATGATGAATGTAATCTAAAAATGTAACTATATGAATTCCTAATTTAACCAAGTGTTAGCAAAGCAAATAATGATGATAATGTAATGAGAAATGAAAGAAAATAACATGAAATGGAAATTCCTATAGACATAAACCATGGTAACATCATGTCTGCAAATTAAGTTGTCAAAAAGATTGGGTAGGAAACCAATGAAAATAGGAGCAGTGCTTCCTCAAATCCACTAATGCAATCGTCAATGGGAACTTAGTAAAAACTGAAAGATGTTTCACTTCTCATCGAATCGCAAGGCCACGAAATGTGCACTCATGCAAGACAAGAAGCTATGTAGGAACAATAGGGTGATCTCTTCTCCAGCTCGATACATTAGTGGAATTCTTCAACACATGCAAAATACCAAAACTAAAAGATTGCATAGTCAATTCAACTAATAATGACTCTTTAGTCCTAAATGCTTGTTTGATGTCTTCTTCTATCGAAGCATCTTTGAAGGTTTTTTGCAACTATTTGACAACTTGATTGCACTATAATGAGGTTAGTCTTTGACTCATCTTCAAAAATATCAAGGTAATGTCTCCATTAGTATATAATGAGGTTAGTCTTTGACTTGTCTTGGATTTTGTATACTCTCATATAATGTCTCCATTACTTTATTACTAGCCACTATTTTTTCAATCCAATCCTCTAACCAATCCAATTCCTTAGCCAAGTACACCTCCATAAGTGTATGATACCTTTGACCCTTTATTTCTTGAAGTGTTTGGAGGTCCTTTGCTTAAATATGTACCTCATCCAATAGCCAAAAATCCTAGTTCAACATAGACACTAGCTTTTGTAAACTGGACTAAACATGGTGCAATAGGTTCAAATTAACCTATATAATCTATACACCTTTATTCTCATAATAGTCACACCACTTCTGACATGCACCAAAAAATGAATCCATCTATACACTCCCCTTATCTCTCTTCTCTAATCTCATAGCAAGAGTGATCTCTATATTATCCAAATCAATGGGGCCCACTACTACATGTTCATAGCCTCTCATAAGCTTGTTTTTTCACCTTAGAATTATCAACTCTAACTCATTTATGTCTATCTATTTGAATACTTCTTTTATGCTTGTAGTGATCAAAACTTTGGAAGTATCTATTGTGGGCTTCTCTAATAAGGCCTCCTTGATCTAGTATTCACTAGGAGTCAAATCCTCAATGTCAACATATGAAGGAGGGATGGCTATATGTGCAAGCAAGTCTTGGTCTTGATTCTTAATTATGAAGGCCAATGTTTGTGTATCACCCATAGGTGGCTCAAGCTTCTTGATGGCTAACACTAGCTCATCTAACCCCTCCTCTACACTCACATTCAATTGCCTTTTTTGTCAAACCATAACCTCCCTCTTTAGCTAGGCTAATGCAGTGCCCATGTGAGAAATGTATTTGGTTGAAAAGGAGCTTTGCAAAACTAGCCCTTTTCCCTTATCACTCCTTTTTGGAGTCTTCTCCTTATAAGAGAGATCTATGTTGGGAGTTCCTATATTTTTTGTATCCAAAGTCCATGCCTCTGTATCGTAAGAAGAATTCTGAAGTTCTTTAGGTATATGTCCCTCCTCTGATACTTCATCGGCATGCATCTATTTGGGCTCTTCTTCATCCACCACTTGTTCTTCTTCATTAGTGATAGGAGTGAGAGGAGTTGTTGAGCCTTTGTCCAAGAAATACAAGTCCTAAAATGGTGGTGGTGGTCTACCCAAAGACCCTTGTGGTAGAGGTGGCATTTTGTTCCAATCATCTCCTAAAGGTTTGTTCATAGGTATATCTCATATCTTATCACCCACCATTTTCGTGCCCATAGGCATAAAATCAAAATTAGAAATGTTAAAGACATTTGTTTCTTTCCCTTCCTATTCTTTGATCCACTATTGTTTCTCATCTTCTAGAGTCCTAACCTAAATAGTTTGCCTTGGAATAGATGGTGGTGTCACTGTGGAGCTCCTTCTTTGCTCTTCCTCAATAGACCTACCTAAACAATTCCTTTGACTCAAAGGGAGATTATCCTCTTCATCTTCATCTTCTTCTACATCTACCTCAGGGATGGTCTTTAGAATTTGAGGGATGGGAATGACTTTCTTCTATAACTTCCTCTTCTTGTCCTTTCCACTATAGGCTCAACCCTAGCCTTCTTTGCAATTGAAGGTGAGGCTTCTTCATCTGGACTAGTTGGTGGCACTTCCGATGCTTCTTCTTCTAGCTCCTATTCTTGTTCTTGTCTAGGTGGGGGCACTTGTTTAGTATCTTGGGCTTGAGCTGCCTCTTTGTCTTGAGGCTCTTCAATTTTAGGCTCATCTTGCTTTGGATAATCTCTTTTCCTCTTATTCTTCCATTTATCTACCCTAAAGTACCTAACATCACTCTCATGTTGATATACCATTTTTGGCATGACTGGGGATTGAGCAGGGAAATTTGGTACTATAACTTTTTCACCTTTACCCTTAATTGGGCATGTCATGGCTTGAAGGGTAATGTGATATCCCCATTTTAGCATATAATTTAAATAATAAATAAATATTACATATAAAGTAATATTAATAGTGATATTAAAATAATAATATTTTTACAAAGTAATATTATATTATAATCATATAATGATATCATATATATCGCATAATAATAATAATATAATATAATTAAGATTAAGACACATTTTAATGTAGCAACATGCTATATTAACAAAGTATTATAATCTAATAATAAATTTAGTTGATATATTATTAAATTAATATATTATAATATAAATATAAATATAATATATTTTAATACAAACTAAGTTTATAAATATATAATTAATATAATTATATTATTATAAATATAATATAATTATATTATTATAAATATAATATAATTATATTATTATAAATATAATATAATTATTTTGAAGGGACGTGACTCTTACACTATAAAATTTATATATACATAATAGTAACATTGTTGTAAGGATCATCAGGAAGAAAAAATGGAAATATATGCGTAGTTGAGTTTTTAAACCCTAATGTCCTAAGTAGGGACACTACAAATGGTATTAGAGTTGTCTATCCTACCATCTTGTAGGGTTAGTCGAGGAGCAATACACATCTCATGGTTATGCATCCAATAAAAAGGAGAAGTTCAAATCAACATTGAATATTATATCTTTATCATTTTGGACCATGATAAAACAGTTGGAATAGCCAATCATCATTGATATTTTAGAGATTGTAACCATCACTGGAAAAGAAGACGACGTTAAGGGAAGGAGAATAAAAGAATATATAATACTTAAAAATATATATATGAAGAAGAGGATTCAATTAGCCTTAAATTTAGAGATACTATGAAGAGGAAATAAGAAGAAACAAAGAAGAAATGAATATAGTACTAGTATAATAAGTTATAGAACATTCTACAAAGAGACAATACCTATAGAATTAATTAACCACTAAACTCTAACGGAAGGAAGCTGAAATTGACAATGGCCTTCCAAGAAGGATATTCCTTCCACAACGTTCCATTATTTGATGGAAAAGACTATACTTTGTGGAGCATAAGGATGAGTCTCTTGGATTTGATGTAAGAGGAAAAACATTAAATCTTTCTATGTCTACTCTACGCTCGTTACAAGAAAAAAGTACAAGAAGAATATTTCGAGGCAAATTAGCAACTTGGAAAATCAAAATAATTGAAGCAAAGTATTCACTTGAGCTAAAGTTAGTATATATTGAGAGCTATGAACAACAAGAGTTCTGTAGAGCTTAAGTCCCGCCTAACGCCAAAAAAAAAGGTTGTGAAGCATGCTAAATGTTGTAGCATGTGTGAAATTGTTGTATCATCATTCATTGTATACATCAACCAGTTGTTAGAAGTATATATATAGAGTAAGGGTAAAATAATTGTGTAGAGTGTTATGAATGATGAATGAATGAATGAAACAAGATTTTGTTATTCCTCTTAGTAAGCACGTGGGCCTTTTTCTTTAACAACTACTAAGGAGACAAAGAAAGAAACATAAATAGAAAGACCGACATAGGAAAAATTTAGTGTGCACAAGGGAGGTTGTTTATGTTTGCTAGTTGGAGATAACAATAAAAGAAATTCAAAATCTATGTCTATCTTATTGTGTAACAAGAATTTACTAATTCTTATATAATTTCAAAGGAAGAATCTAAAATTTAAGAGAGTATTCAATGTGAATTTTGTACTTGCAAGCTTCTTGAGTAGATCCTACACTTCATCTTTTACCAATCTTTATTCCTAATTAGGAGTAGCTCTCTCAAGAAACTATTTGCATCCCTTTTCTTAGTATTTTAAAATTCAAGATTCAATTTTTTGAAAACCATTTCTTGTCGATCCCTACATTTTAGTAAATTACACAATAAGATGATGACATGTGACTAACAATTGGTGTATATTATTGTAAAAGCATTAAGCAAGATGTTAGTAATATTCTATCTCTAATCAAACCTACAAATGAAGAAATTTTTTATATATACCCTAATTAAAAAATAAAAAATTTGCAACTCTTTTATCTTATAACTTTTCATTTTAATAATAATTTAGAAACTTTATAATAAAATAAAATAATTTTGCATGTCATTTAATAATAGCAATCTTTTTTTATTAAATAAAATATTTTCAATATCAGTTTAAAGTTATATTATAAACTTACATTTTAAATATAGTACATAATTTTTTACTTGACTAACACACACAAGGCTTAAACATACACATTACTAATTAAAATTTCAATATAAGAAAAATAAACTATTAAATTATTTTCAAACTTTTGTAAACAAAATATTAGTATTTTTTTATGTTCTAAGTTTTAAGAGAACAAGATTATTAGGAACAATTTATGTTGAGTAAATATTATGACAAATTGAACTCGTATTTTAATGAATGGAAAAATGTGAAAAAATTTGATCCTCCTAAACAATTGTCCCTATAGAATGCAATAGACAAGTACAATAATCCTATTTTTAAAATTTAAAAATCAATTAAGCCACTACCTAAAATAGAGATGGCCAATCAAATCAAAAAATAAGAAATATATTAATACAATAAAATTATTAGAAACCATAGATCAAGAAAAATTTATAGAATTTTCAAACAAGACTGGTGTGAAAAATACTATTGTCAAAAAAGATCATATCCCTTAATGTTTTAATGGTAATCCTTAATGTTGTCGTTCTTTTACATAATGTTGCTCCTTTATCCTTTCCTCAAGCAAAGTGTGGTTTCAGCCAATAAAGTACAAAATAAGGTGTTAATATGGAGAAGAATAAAACAAAATAAAAGAGTTTTATAAAATAAAACTAAAAAATAAAGCACTATGCAATTTCAAAATATCACAAAAACTGCCAAAGTAGAAAACACGTGGGCTGAATTAAAATAAATGAAACAATGCCATAGGAGAAATCATAAGACTTATTTTTGGCATGAAATAATCTAAAATTTTGCAATTATTAAAACCAAGATGACAATTCACATCATACGATGCGTGAGTGATCATGTCAGAAACTTAGGTTTTGTATCTTACACTTTTTTCTAAGGTGAAGTGTCACAGCCAGCACACATATTGTCATTACAATAATTACAACAATTAGCAAATGTACCTAATGTCTTTTCATTCATAAAGTTAAATATTTCTCTACTCTTTTCAGCCATAGGAATATCAAATCAATTTTAATTGAAGGTGACTGTTGCATGCTGTAATAGTGGCAGGAACGGTCATATTCTATTAAATCACTACTTGAAATGGGATTGTCGTCAGACTTCCATGAGGGAAACATAAATAGCCGTCAGACTTCCGTGAGAGAGGGTACTTATTTAGCAAATTACCTCACACATGTCCGCACTGAAAAAAAAATGTTGTTTTTTTAGATTAAAAAATAATTAAAACCCCAGCAAAAATATGAATAGCCAATCAGAAAAAGAAAATAATCTTCCAATAAATAAAAATAAAAATAAAAGTATAGCAAACTTTAGGAAAATGTTTTATACTGGACGAATTTCAAAGGGAACTAATGCATATAACTTGAACGAAAACAATATTCTCACCTATATATAGGTGAGACTAATAATAAGGGAATACATACTAGACAGAATATCAGTTTGAGTTCCTTTCTATCAACAAGATTAGAGAGTGATAGCAGAAGAAGGCACTATTATACACTTTTTAGGGATTTGAAACCAGCGATTTAGATAATGGATCGATAAGTCTATTGAAGTTGGAGCATTTAAATTTTAGGATGGGCATATCCATATATTCTTGGACAAAAATAACATAGATATTATTGTTCAGAGCTAAAGTAAAAATAAGTATATATAGAGCTGTAAGTTAGCCTATATAGCAATTTGAGAATCTAATAAGCTAGCATTTCCTTTCAATTTCAATCTTTAAGTAGGAGACAATGAAATATAAGGTTGACTATAAAAGCAGTGAAAAGTATGGCCACTGGTAAGAGACTAAAGTGTATGGTAGAAGGAAGAGAGTGAAGTGTAAAACCAACTAGGGACAGAGTGAAGCATATAGATGATTAAAGAGAGACTTCATTAGTGAGAAGTTGAAGCATCAGATTTCTTAAAGTTTAAATATAAACATCAACTCTTCCATTAAATCAGTACAACAAGCTAGGCACCAACGAAATAATGATGCAATGATAGAATGTGAGAATAGAGATATCTAGGCATCAATGTGCCAGGGCATACCTAATATGTGAAACTATATTTTCAAGTGCATTGAACCATTGATCCTTAAAAAAAAATTAACATGACGTGGTAATGGGATCATACTTTAGAAAAAATATAATGGATTAAAATTTGTATTAATGTGACATTCAACATTAGAGGGATACACATTGCTAAAGAGATAGACATCATATGAATGCCAATACATCAGAGTTACAATAGTTGACATCCCTCCTTTGTTATGGAGAGGACTGTGGACAAATACTTCAATGAAGGGCATCACATAATTCATAAATATCGAAAGTGAAAGAAGTTTTAAAAAATTGGAATTCAAAGTGTTTACCCGCCAAGCCTTCTCATGCACCATGAGGACAATAACTCCTCATTTTTTAGGTAACATTAAAGGAAAGTATTTAACTCTTCACTATATGAATATGAATATGATGTTGAAATGAATATGTAGATTGGAAAATTGATTGGAGGATCATTTATTAAATTTGGAATAGAGTTATTCATTGTTTGACATAATTAGTTATTTGACAAGAAAATAATATATTATAAAGATATATATATCAAAATATTTGTATAAGAGATTGAATATACAATAATATTTATACATGTCAAATATAGAATTAATCATTCTTAATGATTTAAAATTATTATGTATTATTTGGTTTATGATTGAAAGGGGAAAAAAATAATTTGGCATATTGTATATCATGATTATAGATATATGCACATAATGTATTGTGAAATGTGTATAATATGTTTTGTGCATAAATTGAAAGTAAAAAAAGTATTAGTGAACTAGAAGAAAATCCCGTTGTGTGTCAGTTCATAATGGATAGGGAGTGTGCACAAGGGGAGGAGTAAATTGGTCGTGTTGGGACAAGAAAATCCCAATATAGATTTTAAGATCTAAGGGAGCCCCAAGCTAAGCATGTCCAAACTTGAGCAGTAGTAAACCTTCCATCCATAATGAAATTAAAATATGTACTTAGTGGGTAGGGAGTGTGTATTGGGGGAGGAGTAAATCAGTCACGTTGGTGTGAAAGAATCCCAATATGAATTTTAAAATTTGAGGGAGCCTCAAGATGAGCATGTCCAAACTCGAGCAGCAGTAAACCTTCCATCCATAACTAAAATAAACTTGTTCCTAGTGGTTAGGGAGTGTGCATAGGGGGAGAAGTAAATTGGTCACGTTGGGGAAAAATGAATCCCAATATGGACTAAGGTCTAAGGGAGCCCCAAGCTAAGCGTGTCCAAACTGAGAGCCATAGTAAATCTACCATCCACTATGGAATTATACACCCTATTATAGTACTAGAAAATATGCATCTTCAATCTAACTTTTTATTTCAAGACAAGAGAAAGGAGCATGACATTCACGATCAAAGTGGTAGAACATTTTCTTACCTTTTTCTTATTTCAATTTATAAGCTAGATTATAACATGTATGCTATGTGTCTATATCGTGTCTTCATGCATTAATATTTCTTCTTTGTGTCTTCATGCATTCATGTGAACCTCGTGTTTGTATTGTGTCTTCATGCATTAATGTGTCTACTTTGTGTCTTCATTCATATGTTCTTGTAAATGCTATTATATACTAACATGTCTCCTTTGCAAGTGTATAACACATATGCAGAAAAGAGAATGAATCTAGACTATGAATTAATAAGGATCAAATCAATTGATTGAGGACAAGAAAATTCGAGGGGGGAGGACTATGATATTTCCATTTTAGCATATAATTTAAATAATAAATAAATATTATATATAAAGTAATATTAATAGTGATATTAAAATAATAATATTTTTGTAAAGTAAATTTATATTATAATCAGATAATGATATCATATATATCGTATAATAATAATAATAATCTAATATAATTAAGATTAAGATACATTTTAATGTAGCAAAGTGCTATATTAATAAAGTATTATAATCTAATAATAAATGTAGTTGATATATTATTAAATTAATATATATTATAATATAAATATAAACATAATATATTTTAATACAAACTAAGCTTATTAATATATAATTAATATAATTATATTAGTATAAATATAATATAATTATTTTGAAGGGACGTGACTCTTACACTATAAAATTTATATATACATAATAGTAACATTTTTGTAAGGATCATCAGGAAGAAAAAATGGAAATATATGCACAGTTGAGTTTTTAAACCCTAATGTCCTAAGTAGGGACATTACAATTAACAGCCTATGGAACTAGGTCAAGATTTAAAGGCTTCTTGATTCATTCCCTCATCAACTAAATTATGTTCCTTTCCATATGATTTATATCCACATTCTTATCTCTATCTATCTCTGCATTCATGATTGGCCTATCATAGATTTTATAACGATTGTACAATGGATTGAGGACATCTTGATTGTCTTTCTAAACAACCTTGAGCAAGATCTTTATTTTTAAGGCCTTTTTGCTAGATATAGAGTCATCCTATAATAATCCCTTATTCAAATATCATAGTCATTTATTGTCTACATCCAATGGTCTTCTCTAGCATCTTAGTGCATGAACTACTTCCCTGCCAAATGCTGAAATCTACCAATATTATCCAAATAAAGGCGAAGGGAGTTGTAATCCTCAAAGGGATATTGATCTCACTCTAAATCAAAGGTCAAAATATCTTATTTTTTCTCGACCTCAAATGCACCTATAGTAATAGGTCATACCCATGTCTTCTTATGCTATTTTCTCACTCTGTCATATGCAAATGTGAGTTGTCTAGCAATCTCCAATAAGATGACCCTATTCGATGGATATCTCAAGAGTTTTTTTGGATTCACCATTGTATTGGCTACCCTTAGCTAAGAAATTTTTTTGAACTAGATGTAGTAGGCACCAATCTTTGTGATCCTTGTTGTTGCCTCTACTGACATCTATTTAGCATAATCACCCTCTATAAATCAGATGATTGCAAATATAAAAGAATCATTGACAATTTGGTATCCTTGCTCTAATTTGAAAGCTTCTTCTTTACCAACTAAGGATATACTGCATAGGGCTATGCATTGGCATCTTTCATGCTTCTCTTCTTATACAGTCCTAGGTAGTCAATTGTCCTTGCCGCCAATAAGGACACCAAATATGATGCCATGTAAAACTTGGGGTTGACTTTAACACCTACCAGTTGTTCATCTAAGTTTTTACTCAGCATTGTGGCCCAATCAATTGGCATTTTGGTTATTTTGATGGTCTCTATGAAATGGGCCATCCAGATATGAAAATGTCTAGTTATCGGTAATTTTGATGATTGTATGATCTCTATAGGTTTCTTATCGCTCTCCCCATACCATATTTCTACTTGATGATAAGTTATCTTCACATATTGATCTATTCTAGGGAGATGGAATACTTTCTAAATATTCCTAGGTCTAAGGTCCAGGACTATCTCCCCTATGATACTTTTAACAACTCTTTCTTCTAACACAGTTTACTACCAATGCAATGATAAGTTCTAAGGATTGCACCGATGTAGGATGAGATGTTGCATTGACCAACTTGGATCGAATAAGTGTAGAGACCATTGTAGATGTCTCTTTAGGCTTATTGCAAATTATGAGGAATGTTTTCTAGTCTATGTGCCCCAACTTAGTATCTTTGATCTTTGAATATCCATCTTGAAAATGTGATTTCTTTGGTGCGCCTTGAAAATTGAAAACAACAATTTTTGGAGTAATCTTCTCTGCAAGAAAAGATGATGAGGAATCCATTTTATCTACACAAAATAGAAAATCATTAGTCTACAAATTTGAAAATGAAAACCTAAACAAACCCTAATTGCTAAAAAATAAAACCCAAAACACCAAAACCTTGAAAAATAACTCAAATCCCTCCCAAGAGCTTTGGAACACAAATCTATACACCTTGTGCACCTTTAGGTGTACTAGGTGCACTTAATGACCCCTAAGTGATCATTTTGTGCACAGTTACGCACATGTGGATGTGTGCTACAATGCACATTGCAAAGCATGTAAAAATGGGGGGGAACTAAGATAGTTTTAAAAGTAATTATGTGTTCAAGGGTGCATATGTGCACACCTTAATTGGGTGCACATGTGAACACCCTTATTTGTGTTAAGGATCTATTTTTTGAAAGGTGTGCATGTGTGCACCTTGGGAGGTGCATAGATGCACACATTTCTTTTAGGTGTTAGTATTTATTTTAGCATTTTTTAGGTTGTGAATAAAGGTGTAAATATGCACACCTTTAATAGGTGCACATGTGCATACCTTTGGGTGTTAACACTTGGTTCTTTTTGTGTGTGGGATGGATTGTGCATCTTGAAGGGTGTGGACATGTGGTTCTACAGATGTTGTTGAGAATAATGAAGAAGGGGTAGAGGGATTGGTATTTATAGACACAATCAAAGTTTGTACCCTTTGGAGTTGTGCATCTCCAAAGGGAGATGGAAGTGCACTGGTGAATCTAACACACCTATGCACCTATGGTAGTTGTGCATTGTGCTAGGTGTACTCTTACGTACTTTACCATAAAATTCACCCTTTTCTTCAAAAAAGTCTCAGTTTTGGCACCATATTTTATCAATCAGAGGACCAGGGCTTGACCCAGACTCTAGGTGGAGTTCCAAAAATGATCTCAAGCCTAGGACTAGGGGTCTATGATATAGAAAAATTACTAGGGATCCCCATTTCTTTGCATGTGTTGTGAAACCAAAAATGTAAGGTATGTGAGGGACTTGTCCAACTTTTATAAATACACAATCAAAAGAAGGATGAACCAATAGACTCAAGTATAACTTAAGCACTAAGTAAGAACAATGATCCTTCACACTAATAATGATTACGCTACTACATTTGGGACTAACTTCTGATGATTGTTCATTGTATGATCTGATAATCAAGCATCAAGATATTGCAATGGTTAATTGATCTTTTGCATTCAAGATTGAGTTTGTTTGTTTTAAGCATACATTCCAAGAAAGATTGATTTTAATCCATGGCATTCAAGATTGATTTAAGCGACATACATTCAAAGACAAGTGTTTAAACATTCAAGTTCATTTTAGCAACATGCATTCAAAGACAAGTGTTTAAATTTTCAAGTTCATTTTCCAAGAGCATTAAACCATGTAAGGAGAACCTGCAAGAAACGTGATTAGTGGTTTCATAGAAGTCTTCAACCGATAATGCATGAGTTAGCAAATATCCCTGCAAAAACCATCAAAGTTCAGTCATTGATAGTGAAAATAAATATTTAAAAGGCTGTAAAATATGATAGAAACCAATACCATCATGACGGGCTCGGAACCAGCTTTTCGAGGATATTTCATTTTCTGAAAATAGAGTCTGGATGCTCAAGTTATCAGCAAAACACCAAATGTTGCTTCTCAAGGCTTAAAAGGGCATGTAGAAATGATGTCGTGCTGACATCATCAAAGTGCAAGTTTAAATTTCATGGCCATATGGCTGTCATAGGCATGAAAAAAAAGATTTGACCTGCTAACATGGCAGATCCAATGGGCGTGGACTATGCATGATTAGAGAATGACTTGATATGATGATGTTTTACTACAATGGGTAGAACCCAATGAATGAGAGCAATGGTGTTGGTGGTCTTCAAAGGCCGCAAGCTGTGACTAGAAATGGCGTTGTGGTGGCTTCCCAATTGGTTTGGATGAGTTTGGATGGTACCTGCAAGAAATTTAAAGTCCTAGTAAATTTTGATGATATTCAAAAAATGGTTGGTGGTCAGAACTCCTTAGTGGTTTTTGTTAGAAAGTAAAGTCCACCAAAATGACTAAGAGGGGGAGGGGTGAATTAGTTATCAAATAAATATAACTTTTATCAAGCTTATTGAACCTTAAACATGTGAATAATATAATTAGTAACCATAAGAAGATACACATACACAATTGTTAGAAACAATAGTCCACCATGATAACTGAGAGGGGGCATAAATCAGTTAACCAACAATTAAAACATTTATCTTCTTTAAAAAAAATTAACCATTCAACCAAAGTATACAACAACTATAATAAGATGCACATAGAAAATTACACTAGATATGTTGACTAGGGAAACCATTTATTAGAGGGAAAATCCCAATGGGATATTCCTTGTTAGAAAATTACACTAGATATTCCTTGTTAGAGGATGGACCCTATTAGGAGTCCATCACAACATTTATAACATAGAGTCATTGTTAGGAGACTTTGATTCCCTATTAGGAGATTCCAACCCTATTAGGAGTTGTGCCAACCCTAATAGGAAATGTAGTAGAATGTATGCAAGAAGAGCCCACTGCTAAAACATGCAATTTCAACTACAAGAAGAGCTCACTACTCAAATATGTAGTTTACTATTATGTTCTTCTTTCCTTTATTCTATCAACCAAACCAATCACTATCATACCTTGTATACTAGGTTATGAACCTCAAATCCAAATATCAAACCTCAGATCACTCAGTAAAACCTTGGGAATGAACTCTCCTTACTTTCGCACTACTTTTCTCAACTTTGCATTTTGATCTTACTATTGCCTATCATAAATCATCAATCATGTCTTATGATAAAGGAAAATGTTCTTCCTTTATATTGAGTCCATAAAATAATTTCCTAAGTCAATTTTTAGACCTTCTCAATTAATCATTATAGGACCACATTAAGAACATGTTACACTTGGCAATAACATTAATTGTCTACCTTGCAACTTAAATATTTTTCTGTACACACAATATTATGACAAGTGATCTTAGCCATGTCATCACCAACATGTCTTCTTCATATCCTCAACCTCAATTATCATAATATCAAATCTGCTAAGAGTTATAACAAGTTTACTAGAACATGCCTCTGTAAACTCTATCTTAGAACAGACATCACCAAAACTTACATAACTTCTTCCAAACTTATCATTTCTTCTTCCAACATTAACTACATATACTATATACTCAAAAGTATCTCTGATAACCTCAAATAGTGAGAATACTCAACTAGTTGTCTATACCAACTTGATCTTTTCACTGTTCTTTTGTCAAATACCATAGAAAATTGTTGTGTTGACATCAATGAAAAACTCGGTCATGAATGTAAAATACCATCATAGTAACATATCTACAATACTCCCCCATAGGAATATCATTAGCATTCATGCTTCCAACAATCTTGCAACAATCTCCCCATTGAGGTGTTTCAACAACTAACTTTACTGCATCAAAACTCTATATCAACTGATTCTTACTCAGCTCAAGTGTCCAAAGACACTATTCAAAACAACATCCAACAAGAGTCCTAGATGACTGTCCATCGCAGATACTCCCCCATATAGGAAGCATTAGCATTCAGTTTATACAATAATGGTGCTATATTACACTAGACTGATGCACTTTTTCATTTTCTACTCTTATGTAGGAAGGGACATAGCCCCAAACATACCTCATAAATACTCAAAAGACTCTATGGGAAGAGGATTAGTGAATATATCTACAATCTTCTCTTTAGTGCTCACATACTCCAATCTAATTTCCTTTTCTGCAACTTTCTCTCTCAACATGTGATACTTAATAGAAATGCATATAGTCCTTGAATGTAGCACTAGATTCTTAGAGATATTTACCATGCTTGTGTTGTCACAATGTATGACAACAAGTTCATTGATTTCTATCTTTATATCCTTCAACATTTGCTTTATCCAAACAACTTGATTACAATTGTTTGTTGCTACAACATACTATGCTTCCATTTTACTTTGTGATGTGAAATCCTACTTCTTGCTTAACCAAGAAACCAATCTTCCTCCAAGAAAGAAGGCTCCACCACTAGTGCTCTTTTTTTGTCATCCATACTACCTACATAATCTACATCAATATAAGCACTTAGAGTAAAATCATTAGATCTGTCACACCACAAACCAAACTTAGATGTTCCCTTCAGATATCTAAATATCCTTTTTACTATTGTATAATGTGCTTCTTTAGGATTAGTTTGGAATCTTGCAATAATTCCAACTGCATTTGTTATATCCAGCCTTGTATGAGTCAGATATTGCAATCCTTCAATCATAGATCTATGCTACTTATGTTCAAAAGTAGGTGTCTCAACCTTTGTAGATAACTTGTGTCTACTTACAATAGGTGTTCCAATGGGTTTGCATATTTCCAAACCAAACCTTTTCAATAAATCCTTCAAGTAGTTAGTCTGAGAAATAAAGATTCTTTCTTTATTCTATACAATCTACAATCATAGAAAGTATTTCATTTTTCCTATCATACTCATTTCAAATTCTTTCTTCATTTCTTCTACAAACTTCTCACTTTCTTCATCATTTACTCCAAATATGATATCATCAACAAAAATTACCAAAATCATCAAACCATCATCAATTTCTTTCTAATAGAGATTATTATCTACCATACCTTTTCTATATCCAAGCTTTGTCAAATGCTTTTCCAACATTGCATACCACATTCTAGGTGCTTTCTTCAAGCCATACAATGCTTTCCTCAATCTACATACTATGTCCTTGTCATTTGTTAAAGGATAACCTTCAGTGCTCAATGTATACTTCTTCTTCAAGTTCTCCATTCAGAAATGCTAACTTGACATCCATTTGATACACTTTGAATTTCTTCTATGCTACATAGGCTAAGAATAATTTTATGGCTTCTATTCTAGCCACTATAGCATAGGTCTCCTTATAATCTATTCCTTCTTGCTGTGAGTAACTTTTACATACCAATCTTGCTTTGTTCCTTACAACTTCACCTTGTTCATTCATCTTGTTCCTGAATACCCATTAAGTTCCTATCACATTCTTGTTTTCTAATCTAGGGACTAATTCCTATGTGTCATTCTTTACTATCTGATCCAATTCCTCTTTCATAGCTTGTTTCCAATAATCATTTTTGCATGCTTCATCTACATTCTTAGGTTCAACTTGAGATATCAAACATAGTTCTTCATTGAATCTTCTTCTTTTCATCACACATTTATCTTTGCTTCTAATGATCTACTTGGGTGGGTGATTCTTTATTATGTTTTATCCTGAAGTAGGAGTTGCCATCTCAACTCTTGGTTCTACTGAAGATTCTGAACTTTGTTCCTACCTTAGCTATCCTTCATTTTGCAAATTTTTGTTAGTCACAAGAAATACCTCATCATTCCTTAGCTTAGCAACAGCATCATCATCTGAATTATAATCAACTATTCTCTCTTGTATTCTAAATTTCTCATTAATTCTTACATTTGTACTTTCCATAATAGTTACAAAAGTTGTTTCTTCTGAAACTTGTTTTTCATTAACCAATCTAGACTCATTAACACAGTATTTCAAGGATCTTTCCATACTTTCTCTAAATTCTTCAACTTTATCAGAGAGTAGATTCTAGATTCTTTCTACGTTTTCTCAATCTCTTAGGACATCTACTCAAAAAACAACCAAACTCTTCACATGTCCAACAAATAAAAATATTCATACCTTCTAGCTCTCTCTTTGTAATTAGATCAATACCTTCTTTTATCTTTATGTCTTCTTTTGATTTGGATCTATCCTCACTTGTGCTATTGTTCCATTGTATACAATAGAAGGTTTCTAGATCTAAAAACTCAATATTCTACTCTTTACACAAATTTGACAACTCACCTAGAATTTCCATCATTCGGATGTCAATATTTCCTTTATCAGATGTAGGACTATCTTTCCTAAACATGCTCGCCATGGATCTCCCAAAGTTGTTAAACTTTACCTTCAAGGACCTAAAGCTCTGATACCAATTGTTAGAAACAATAATCCATAGTCAAAACATTTATCTTCTTTATACAAACTTAACCATTCAACTAAAGTAAACAATTGATGCAAGAGCATCTTGGGTTTGCTTGCAATCCTGCATGTTTGGAGAAATTTTTGTTAAGTTTTGTGGAGCTTGGAAAATACTGGTGTTCAGCATACACTGGGAGCTTAGCCTGGTCTAGGAACTTGGCATGGCCTTTGGTTGCTCGACATGGTCTAGGGACTCAGTATGGTCTTTGGTTTCTTGGCATGGTATGGGAACTTGACATGATCTTTGGTTTCTTAGCATGGTCTATGGAGCACATAATTTAGTTCTTGTTGCATGCCATGTACATAATTTTCCACAATGAGTTAGAGGATGAAACCTTTATGGATTGAAGAGGGCCTAGAGTACTAACTCTACTTTGAAGTGCAAGTTCTAATCCAATTAGAGCTAGGAGATATCATGATTTTAGTTAGATATTAATATTGGGCATTTGATTATTGTTGCAAGCCAACTTGTAGCATCTAATTTATGTATTTTTATTTAATTTGTGTTTGGGGATGACTTTTGCCTTAGATTGGTATAAGTATAATTTGTGGGGAAGTCTTTTATCATTATTCATCCATCTTGGAGAAGAGGAGGAGCTAGAAGAGTAAATTTTGATGAAAGCTAGTAGTTGAGGCTTGTGAAACAAGGAGATTGCTCAAAGGCTTGCAAGCACAAGTTGAGATCTTGGAGGTTTCTACCAGAGTGTGCATCTGGACTAGCTAACATTTTTTTTGGATCTTGAGGGATCTTGTAGAACTATTACTTTCTTTTTATTTGGTTCTAATCAGGAAAGCCTTAGAGCCTGACACATTGCATTTAATCAGTTATATCTATGAATAAACTATAGTGACTCAGCATCAAATATTGCATTGTTGTTTGTGTTTCTGTTATGTGATTATTTGTTAAGGGCTAGAACATCTCCTTTGGGGATTCTCCTACCTTGCACTATATCAAATGGTATCAAAGTAAAGATTGTTCCTAAGTGTGTTGACAGATCACCAAAGTTGAGGTAGTTTACACTAGGATTTGCAAAGAAGATTGATCTTGTGGCTAATTGATCTTCTTGATTGGTGGATTTGTTTGTTAGGGTTTGCTAAATTTTTGGAAGATGCCTCCAAGAAGATTGGACCCTAGGGAAATTTCTAATCTTCATGATGTTGTAGAAGAATGGATCTCAGAGAAGGTTAAAGTAGATTTTGGATCTGAGATGGAGGAGGTTAAAGCCAGTTTCAGATCTCAGATAGCATTAATGAAGAGTGACATGGTTGCTAAAATTGTAAGTGCTTTAGGTGGTGTACCTAGGCATGTGGGTACTAAAGGTAGTTATGAGGAAGTTTTCAAGGACTTTGAAGTTACTGGATCAAGTAGTGAGGATAGAACTGATCATGTCGAGAGACCTATTGGAATTAGGGCTGGTCTATTTGCTAGACTTGGATTTTAGTTAAAGCTGAAGCATAAGATGGAGGTTTCTAATTTCTCCATTACTTTGAATCTTGAAGACCTAATTGATTGGATTGGTGAATTAGAAAACTACTTTGAGCTTGAGGATATTGAAGATCCACTTAGAGTAAGATTGGCACAAACTAAGTTGAAGGGACATGCTACTATTTGGTGGAAGGAACTACAAAGGGATAGAGAAGAAGAAGGTGAAATGAAGATAACTAGGTAGATATTGATGGTGACTAAGTTGAAGGCTAAGTTCATTCCTCCTAATTATGAACTTGAGTTATTTAAAAGGTTCCAGAATTTGAAACAGAAGGATATGACTGTGAAGGATTATACTAAGGAGTTCTACGAGTTGACTATTCGGTCTAGGCATAGAGAATTGTCAAAGGAAAAGGTAGCATAGTACATTAATGGTTTGAGATTCAATATTTAGGATGAGGTTGGTATGCTGAATATTTCTTCACTTAAGGATGATTATTAGTATGCTTTGAGAGAAGAGGAGAAGCTAAAGAGGAAGAATCAACATAGTTCCTAAGGGAAGGAGTAGAATAGCTTGACACAAGTTAAACCAAATGTAGAAGGTGAATAGAAAAGAAGGACAAGTGGAGGTTGGTTTCGAAGTAATTATTTCAAGTGTGGCCAAGAAGGGCATAGATCTTTTGAATGTCCAATTACAAGGACAAAAGTTGTTGTGAACAAGGATGTAGTACTAGATAGTCAACTTGAGCAAGGAGAGAGCTTGTTGGCTCAATGAGTACTGATTGGTAAGAGGACATTAGATTCTTGTCAGCAGACTAGATTGTTCAAAACTCATTGTAAGTCTGGTGGTAAAGTTTGTAAAGTTATTGTGGATGGTGGTAGTACTAATAACCTTTTTGTTGAGGAGATGGTTTAGAAACTTAGTTTGAAGAAAGTGAGGCATCCTTATCCTTATAGGATTGGCTGGTTGCAAGGTGAGCATGCTTTGGAAGTGAGGGAGCAATGCCTTGTTGATTTCTAGATTGGGTAGTATAAGGATCAAGTCTTGAGTAATGTTGTGGATATGAATAGTTGTCATGTATTACTTGGTAGACCTTGGCAGTATGATTGTAGGGTTTTGCATGATTGTGTTAGAAATGTGTTTATGATTGAGAAAGGTGTTAGGAAGTTTTTCCTGAATCCTATGCAAAATGAAGAGCTCAATAGGAGAAACCTAAGTATTGGTAGCCAAGTTGAGTTGGTAGATTCTAAGAAGGTTGGAGATTAGCATGGAAAGAAGACCTATGGAACACATGTGGTGGATGTGAAGAAGAAGAAAAATTAGAGAAAGAATGTACAAGTTTAAGACTTGGAGGACATGTATGTGAAGAACCAGTTTTGGATTTATGTACTAAATCCCAAAAGATGTTCTTCCAGTTACTAGAATATCTTTTTGAACCTGGGGTGTCTGATGTAGGAGCATCTTGGGTTTTCTTGCAATCCTACATGTTTGGAGGGATTTTGGTTAAGTGTTGTGGAGCTTGGCAGATACTGATGTTTGGCATACACTGGGAGCTTGGCATGCTCTAGGAACTCAGCATGGCCTTTTCTTACTTAGCATGGTTTAGGGACTTGGCATGGTCTTTTGTTTCTCGGCATGGTCTGGTAACTAGGCATGGTCTTTGGTTGCTTGACATGGTCTATGGAGCTCAACCTTGCTTAGGAATTTAGTCCTTGTTGTAGGATGTGTAACTAATTTTATACAATGAGTTAGAGGATTAAAATTTCAAGGATTGAAGAGGGTCGAGATTCCTAACTATAGTTCACAGCATGAGTTATAATTCAATCAAAGCTAGGAGATATTGTGATTTTACTTAGATATCAATTTTGGGCATTTGATTGTTGTTGTAGGCTGACTTGTGGCATTTAATTTATATATTTTTATTTAATGTGTGTTCTAGGCCAACTTGTGCCTTAGATTGGTATAAGCAGGGGTTGTGAGGAAGTCTTTTATCATTATTCATCCATCTTGGAGAAGAGGAGGATCTATAAGAGAAAATTTTGATGAAAGTAGTAGTTGAGGCTTGTGAAACAAGGAGATTGCTTGAAGGCTTGCGAGCACAAGTTGAGATCTTGGAGGTTTCTACTAGAGTGTGAATCTAGACTAGCTAGGGTTTGATTTGGATCTTGAGAGATTTTGTAGAGCTATTACTTGCTTTGTATTTTTTGTAATTGAGAAGGCCTTACAACCCAGCACATTGCATGTAATCAATTATATCTATGAATAAACTATTATGACATAGCATCAAATATTGCACATTTTTTTGTGTTTCCATTGTGTGGTTATTTGTTGGGGTCTAGGACATCTCATTTGGGGATTTTCCTACCTTACACTATGTCAACAACAACCATAATAAGATGCACATAGACAATTACACAATATATGTTGACTAGGGAAACCCTTGATCAGAGGGAAAACCTCAGTGGGAATGATGCCCATAAGATGATGTACTAATATAAATATTCCTTGTCAGAGGATGGACCCTGTTAGGAGTTTATTACAACATTTAGTACATAGAGTCCCTATTAGGAGACTTTGAATCCCTATTAGGAGATTCCAACCCTATTAGGATTTGTGCCAACCATATTAGGAGTTGTAGTACAATGTATGAAAGAAGAGACCATTATCCAAATATGCAATTTCAACTACAAGAAGAGCTCACTACTCAAACATGTAGTTTACTATTATATTCTTTCCTTTGTTCTATCAATTGAACCAATTACTTTCAGACCTTGTATACTAGGTCACAAACCTCAAATCCAAATATCAAACCTTGGATTGCTCAAAAAAACCTTACCAATGAAGTTTCCTTCACTTCTACACTACTCTGCTCAACTTTACATTCTGCTCTTAATGTTGCTTATCATCAATCATCAACCATGTCATATGATAAAGGAAAATTTCCTTCCTTTATATCGAGTCCATAAAATAATTCCCTGAGTTGGATGTTAGACCTTCTCAATTAATCATTATAGGACCACATTAAGAACATGTTACACTTAGTGGTAACATTAATCTTCCACCTTACAACTTGAATATATTTTTGTACATGCAATATTATGACAAACAATCTTAGCCACATCATCACCAACATTTCTTCTTCATATACTCAACCTTGATTCTTAGAATATCAACTCTGCTAAGAGATATAACAAGATTACCAGAACACACCTCTGTAAACTCTATCTCAAAACAAACATCACCAAAACTTACATAACCTCTTCCAAACTTATCATTTCTTCTTCTGACACTAACTTCATATAATAGATTCTTAGAAGTATCTCCCATAAGTTTGGATGGTGAGAATAATCAACTAGCCATCTGTACGAACTTGATCTTTCTGTTGTTCTTATGTCAGATACCACAAAAAACTACTATGTTGACATCAATGACAAAATTAGTCATGAATGTAACATACCATCATAGTAACATATCTACAATACTCCCTCATAGGAATATCATTAGCATTCATGCTTCCAAAAATCTTGTAGCAACAATAACACTAGGTATGTTAACTAGGGAAACCCTTGATCAAAGGGAAAACCCCGATCGGGATGGTACACACAAAATGATGTACTAATCTAAAAGTTCCTTGTAAGAGGATGGACTCTATTAGGAGCCAATGAGATACATTCAGTACATATCAGGCCCTGTTAGGAGACTTTAAATCTCTATTAGGACATACCAACCCTAATAGGAGTTGTGCCAACCCTATTAGGAGTTGTAGAAGGCAAATGAACTCACTGTCCAGACAGCTTTAGGGGGAAGACTACCGAACTCATTGTCCAACTTTCCTATGTATTATTCCTTTCAAAATAATAGAAATGAAATTTATCTTCACAATATGAACTCTTTTTTTGTCCTCTTATTGTGCCAATATTGCACCAAATACTTTCAAATCTCAATACCAGATCTTCAAACTCACATTCAATTGATCCCTTTGATCACTTACTCATATTTACTAACTTCACATATTACTTGCTCAAATACACAAGTACATCTTACATCACAAAGAAAATAACCTTCCTTTATACTGTATCCTCAAAATAATTCTTTTATTCAGCCTTGAGACTTTCTCAATCAATTATAATAGGACCTCACTAAGATATTACAATTCATTACATCTTTTTCATAACTACAAAACACTGTCAGCTCATAGTAAATTCAACTTCTTAGATGTGTAACCTCTAACCTCATGCACTCATTGATGTCATAATCAGGTTGTCTATTGTCACTATCTAAATTTTCTCATCATGATTCTATCCATGTTAAGAGATACAATCTAAACATCAAAAACCATTTCTCAAGTACTTTGTCGGCACACTATCCTTTGTAAATCATCAATATCTCTCACATCTCTTCGACTCTCTATATGTGAACTTGTCCACTTCATCAAGATACAATGTAGAACATATCCTCAACTATGCTTTACCTCATCATCAATACATAGTATGTATGGCCTCGTTCTCTATCTGCTAATCTACCAATCTTAATAGAAACAATACTATGTTGACATCAATGAAAAATATAGTCATGAATGCAACATGTCAATCATGCTAACAATCTTCCCAATTTTTCTAGCAATACTTAGAATACTCCCCCAAAGGAAAATCATTTGCATTCATGCTAACAGTTTTATCATATGTGAGTTCTTGGCTATTTTGATTAGAATTCTTTTTGTCTTTTAACTATTTCAATTTTATTTCTTGTTGAAGGCATGACCCTTGCCTATAGGATTCAAATTTTTGACATCCACCATGGTCTACAACCATAAAAACTTATAAACATCTCTAATAGACATGCAAAGATGTCCTAGAAATTATGTTTGTTATCTCTACCTATCATCCATGGTTATGGATTGAGGTTTTAATTCTACCTAACTTGCTTCCTCAAAAGCACCATGTGTGTGTGGATAATAATGGAAGCAAGATCACCTAAGAAAGACCATTTTTCATCTTATTGTGAACAAATCCTTCATTTAACCAAGAGACAATAAAATTTTGAGTTGCTTGATATTTTATAACCTAGAGAAAAAATCTTTGATATTGAACTAGCACCTCCTTCTGCGAAACCAAGAGATTGAAGCAATTAACATATGAAATTAGCACCATACTAAAAATTAGTGGGAATTGTTGAGATAAGCACATTAAGAGTCCATTACTAACCTAAACTAATCATTCCTCAATAGTTAAATACTAACTCACGTAGTAGAAGGATTAACATGTGAAATAAGCAAGGTATTTTTTAGTGGAAAATATTCAACAATTGGCTAATTTGAGAATTTTTTTTCACTAATAATTTAAGATTTAATGCAACCCACATCGCCACATTTTTATAAAATTTAGTTCAAAAGTATATAAAATTGCTCAATAATTTATTTTAATAAAAAATATTAAACTCAAAGGTTTGCTACAAAATTCAATACATGATTAGATTTGATTCACCTGAATATTATATATTATTGGAGAAATTAAAATTAATTCACTGATAATTATCATAATTATTAGTTACTTTAGGTATATATCACCAATATTAGTTTTCACTATTGATATAAAATATAATGTAATGATCCTCATAATATTCCATGAGGTAAACAATATTCAAGTTTGATTATGTAATATTCCATGGTGATTAATGAAATTCCTATTATTATTGAGATTTTCCAATATTTATACACAAAATTATGATTCCAAAATAATCACGAATATAAATAATATTTAAAATTTAAAAATTGAGAGATTCACCAATACAAATAATTTTATTTTTCAAAATAATGAAAGATTCGCCAATAATTTATATATTTTTCTAGAGGGGGGTTTCTTAAATTATAACATGGAAATAAGGTATTTAAACATACCTCAACCAATTACAATTGACTTTAGATTAGCTACCTGATTAGTTTAGAATCTTGTTCTCACTAGAAATCATAAATTGCAAGAACAATTTTGCCAAAAAGAACACAAAAAGATGATCATTGTGCACTAGTGATACTGACCAATGATTTTTTACATTTTTTGGCACAATCATTCCTAAATTCATTTGGCTCAATCTCCAACTAGTTTGTTTTGTTCAATCTTGAGAAATAATTTCAAATAATTTGCTAAATATATTGTGTTCAATTAGATCCTTTATAATACATCTAGCCTATAATTACTTGACACGTTAACATGGATAAGTTTTAAATGATTAGAAACCATACAAAAAGACTTTACAAACTCGTGATCTCTATACTATGTGTCTAGAAAATGGACTTTTCAAGTTCAAATATTATTTAAATTTATTCTACTCATTTGCCACATAAGAATATAATCACATAAAGTAACAATTCAGTTGGAAATGGTCTTATGCATAATTGAATTATGATCAACAAAAAATTGTAACCAAAATTAGAAAGATATTAAATTCTCATTAATTGATAAGAAAATATAAGTAGAGTACTAACTATTAAATCAACAAAAAGTTATCCAATGATCATTATGACTAAATTTGACATCCATGGAAAAGAACCTACCCATCCTTTCAATATAAAATCTATATGACCATGTTTAGCCTTAATTAAGTTGGGAGATGAGATTATCTCTAATATAACATCTTTTGAATTGAAATTTATCATATAACCAATCATCTATGAGCATCTCTAAATTTTTTAGGAATTAAGGCTTTTGTTGTCACTTGGATTCGTAGCTGAGATATTGTGTTAATGACTAGTTTTGTCATTGATGAAAATATATGTGTTTATGTTCATGACATATACAAATTTTGTATATCATGGGTTGTTTAATAGTTCAGACAATTTTTTTGGTATTGGTATTATGTATGAGAGCTTAAATGTGTGCAATAGAATAATTATAGATATCATATCTATGTTCACTATTCTTTATGTGAAGATTTGCTTAAGTTACAGTTGTTTTTGGTGAAGACTTGTAGCAGACTAATGTACAAGAAATATCAACAAAGATAATTGTGGGTGCTTTGATTATATTGTATAAGTGAACATGAGTTAACCATGGTGAGAAAATAAGGTAATAGAAGACTTGTTCATGTGCATGTGTTTGTGAGTGGGAAGTTTTCGAATTATTCTAGAAAGGTCAATAGTGATTAGTGTGTGGTATATTTTACTAGCAACTGACTATGGTGAGGAAACATGTAATTCATTATTGAAAAATGTAATATCTTTATTATAATATATAGAACCATAATGTAATCATTTAAATAATTCTTATGAAGGTGTGTATACCTTAGTATGGTCCTAAATAATTAATTTTGCATTGAGGAATCTCTAATAGGCTGACTTGTTTAATTAATTGTAAGGGTGTAAAGGAAATATCTTTTCCTTTATTATAAAAGGATGCGTTAGTCTATGAAAGATGTATGTCTTGATACATGATGCAAGCTTTCATTTTGGATGATCAAAGTAGAGTAGAGTTAATGTTGGCTGTTTGAATTGGATTTCAAAGGAACTATTTCAGCATGTAAGTTACAAGTTAGTCAATTCATGATTTTGGATATGTCATCCTAAAAGTTTGGGCTTTCACACCTATTGGAGCATTTAGGCAATGTGTCTATATTACTACATTATCTTGTGGGTGTCATCCCCACTGGGGTTTCCCCTCTAATCAAGGGTTTCCCTAGTTAATACATTATTGTGTTATGGTGTATGGTTTCCTATTGTTATACATCATTATTTTAATTTTAAAATATCATATTTATAATTTGGAATTAAGTATATTTGTTTATAGTTTATTCACACACACCTCCCCCTTCTTAGTTGTATGTAGAGTTGACTTGTTAATAAAATTTGGATAAAATGATCTAATGACTCAAGATAAAGACAATAATAAGATAAACTAATTAGTTTCAAAAAATAAATTAATAGAAAATAAACATGAAGCTATAGTGACTTGAGATAGAAATCCAAAATAAGAACTAACTCATGATCTAATTCTAAGGTGAATTTCCTAGGAATAAGAAGCTTGGTGCATTTTGTTTTTCGAGTTTCTATCTAAAATTGTGATAGTCAATCTTGTAGATCTTTACCTTTTTGAATTGTGTCCTAGCAGTTGTGTCACTTGTACTTGCATACAAAACATATAGGGAAAATGTTATGAAAAGAGGTTTCCCTTGATCAAATTCCTATTTGGGAATCAACCTTGAAAATAAAATGAGGATGGTCAAGGAAAGAAAATGTAAATTTAAATAGTATATTTACCTTGTAAATATCTTTATTGATGATATTGAGATTTCACATATTCATGAATATGCTTGAATTATTTCTTGAAAATAATTGGTGAACAATTGAAATACTAGCTCGATAGAATGCCACTTACTCAATTCAATCATGCTAAAAAAAATTAATCACTCACACTATTTCCTCTTCTTCATTCAAATTTCTCTTTTTCTCTTGTGAATGTAGGGTAAACAAATTACCTATTCAATCCCTCTTTTATGCAAAACAAATTATATTCAATGCATGACAAATATTTTGTACAACATGCTTGGTTCACACACACTCATAGTTCCTACTCAATTACTATACAATGCTCGATTGATAAGAGCTCCCATTCATAGCTTGGTTAGCATAGTAATTAGACTTGCATCGTCACATGCTTAGTTAGTACTAAACATAATCGCCTCACTTAGTTAGATGTGTCATATTTTACTAGAATTTAAAACTTTCCAAAGTTATCCTTATGCATCTAACAATATGAAAATATGGACTTCATTCCATCATATATTTAGGAATTGGTGTAATATTTACCAATTGAAATGCAATTCCATACCTACTTTCATGGCTTAGTTAGAAGTGGAGGTTTCACGTATTCCATTGGATGAGGTGCCACCATCAGTCATATTTGATGTCTTATTACCTTCTATCTTCTTCCTCCATGTCTTCTTCATGGGGTCACAAACTTCATCAACATTTACTTTTCCTTTTTCTTTTGGATCTTCTTCCTTAGGTGTTGATACTTGGTACCTATAGTTTTTGCTTAAGTGGATGACCTTGCAACAATGATAACATGCCATTCTAGGATTTCTCTAGTTTCTAGCTCTTTCTCCAAAGTGTAATCTCATGCAATTAGTAGAAATGTGACCATATTTTTTGCATGCATTATAATTATATAAAGTATTAAAGTTCTACTCAATT
Organism: Cupressus sempervirens; assembly: GCA_028749045.1. NCBI lineage: Eukaryota > Viridiplantae > Streptophyta > Pinopsida > Cupressales > Cupressaceae > Cupressus > Cupressus sempervirens. The sequence continues at coordinate 169,177,373 of CM053793.1, forward strand.
TTTTTACCTTTATTACTCAATATCCATTTGGATGTGCTCTGTGATTTGCAATTCTAAGACTTGTGTCCAAACTTGTTGCAAGTATAACAATATCCATTGAACTCATACTTCTTAGGGGACTATACTATCCTAAATTGGAAGAACTCTTATTTAATGAAGTTTAGTATCTATTTAATGTGAGTTAATCATGTTCTCCCCCTCTTTCTCCCTTCTTTGTCATGTATCCTAGATGGAATTCAGGTAAAACCTAATAGATCTCCTTAAAAGATCATATTTTCATGGTGATGAGCTCAAGGTAGGATCTATTTTCCCCTACATCCTTCCTTTCCATCCACTTTATTGCTTGGAATCCAAATCTATCACCAAAATAGGGTTTCCTTAAAGTCTAGGCATGATTTTCGCGTTCTAAGAGCTATTTTGGGGTCCCTAGATTGTCCCTGAGGTTTTTTCACCTAGAAATAAGGTATAAAATCCACCCCTAATGCATTAGTGGTGTGTTTCACCCCTAATGGACCAACTGGGTGTGCATTGTGCCCCTAATTGGGCCCTATTTTGGCCCCTTTTTCTTTGGGTATCATATTTTGACAATTGGGTACTTTATCATCTTAAAATAGAATCAATTCCATGTTAAGAGAATTTATCCTTTGAGTAAGTGGTCTAGGATCATGTCAAGCACCTTGAATAGGTCTTTGCATAGATTTGGTTATTTCCCCTCTGTTTTGCTTCTCTATTTATATCCAGACTCTTTCTAACAATTTTCTCTATGAAAGTGAAGACTTTGACTTTCTAGGTCAAGGTTGACATCAACCTTGACCTAGGTCAAGGATGACCTCAATCTCAGCCTAGGGTAGGTTCAACCTCATCCCTGACCTCAAGTCCACTATTCAATTTTTGGAGGTTTCAAGATATCAGGCTTCAGAAAGGTTCATTTTCCCGTTGTTGGGTCAGCTATTTCAGGTTTCAAAATGATAAACTTTTAAATTTCATTTAATCTAGGTCCATTTATAGGTGTTAAGGTTAATTGGGATTTAATTCTCTAATGACAGCCTTCTCTAGAAGTTTGTGCCCTAGATCTATATATAAGGAAACCTTCTTCCCTCATTTTGACAGCCACATACTATGAAGTTTTGAGATCCACTTTCTATAACCATTTTCTCATGCATCCATTATTTTATGAAGTAAAGATCTACTATTGAAGGGCATAAGAGAAGATATTATATTAGATGATCCATTATCAAGCATTCAAGCATTCAATTCATCAAGGAGATCCATTGTTAGTCATTGAAGGATTCAATCTCTATGGAGCCCTCTTGTTGAAGATTTCTCCATCCACATCCATATTCATCCAAGCCTTTTCCTATACAAATATCCATTAAATATTTTTGTTTAAGATCTAATTATATTTATTGGGGACATCCTACATTCATTTGGAGCATCTGTACTTATGCATTCAAGGATTGGAATCCTCTGCGAGGATTTCAATATAAGCAAGGTGAATAGTTCCATTTACTTTGTTTATTCATATTTAAATTTCAATTATATTTCAATGTTGATTCAAAACTAAGGTTTTACTAAGACAAACCCCTATCTAACCAAAAAAATCATTTTTCTTGTAGCTACAAGTACAGAACAACAAATTAAAGCGCAAATTTGGATACCCTTTTTGTCAACTTTGTGGGATCTATGTGAATTTTGGTCAGAGTTGTATAGGTTAAGGTCAAATTTTTGGGTTGCAATTATGCCTTGGGGTAAGATTGTGCCCTGTTATCTAGCTCAAGTTCAACCTACCCTTGGAAGGACAAAAGTTTTATGGGTTTTCTTTGTCTCAACATTTCTAGTTTGGAGCAGGTTGCAAAATTCCCCTAAATTATACACAAACATTAGAAATTAGTATTTTCCATATTTTCTCTACTTTGAGGTTAGTATTTTTCTTCTAGTCATTCAAGGTTTCAAGTACTTAGTTTCTATAGTAGATTATAGGATTTCCTCCTTTCTTCATATTCTCTATTGTTTGATTCATTTGTGCATTGATCACTTCCTTGTGGTTAATCAATTTGGATCATTCCTTTTGAGAATTTGGGTTAAGGATAGATCTTATATTCTCCTTAATATCATATTTTCATCTATTTGTATTTTTTTCTATTCAAGTACAAACTCCTATTCTAATTGGCCTATGGGAATTAGTTGGTTATAGTCTCTATTTATGCCCTTTCATTTCCTCCATTTTTCATATCTACTCATCAAATGCTCAAGAATCCACAAGCTCTGACTCTCAAGTCCTCTTGCATTCAAGTTCAAGCCTTCAAGCATCCATTAAATCATTTCATTAAAGATCAAGGATTCATGCATTCAAGAATTTGAAGGAGTATATCAAGCAAGATCTTCTTCATTGTCCTTTGGTACATCTTCCACATCTATTCATCTTCATCTTCTTGGTACAAATCTGTTGGTGGATACAAGCACATTGCACTTGATTCAAGAGATTTTTCTTTGTAAGGTTAATTCACACATTTACTTTACAGTCATGACATTTCAATTCAAAGTGAATTCCTAAACTAGGGTTTGACCTAGGAAAACCCCCAATCAACAACAAAAATCATTTTTTTATTATAGGTTGTGGATCCCAAATTGATAAATAGGTTGCAGATCAGAGTACCCTTTTTGGCCATTTTCAAAAGTATGAAAACTGAATTAGCATTGAAGATAGTCAATCAAGATCACACTACACATCTAATGCACCAGTTCACCCCTGACAGATCACCAAAAGATTTATGGGTTTTTTCTGTCCTATATTTTCAAGCCTAGATATGAGGGTTTCCTCCCATTTTGATCAGTACAACAAATAGACAATATATTTCAAAAGGTAATTCCTTGACCCTCCTTTGTCAATTTAGTACATCTTTATTTAGCATACACAGATATTGTGGATCTTAAGAATTATTGGTTATATTTACCCTATTCTCCTAGAGCTAGTTTGAATTAATTTTCCTTGTTTACCTGGTTAGCATTAATCTTGTTAGATCTCATTCCTTGGGAATTAGGATTAAAAGGTTCATATGTCCTTATCTCCCTTTATATATTACACACTCATAATACAAAAATAAACAAACATATGTGTGAGTTGGATTATGTGATAAGCTTAGGTTTTATGTCCTTGATTTAAATTTCCTATAATACATTTTATTGGTGAACATGACTATATCAACTCTTTCTTTTGACATATTAGATCATCCTTTGTATTATTGTTCATTGTATTATTTTCAATCTAATATTTTGGAGTTCATAAGGATCTTTTTTCCTTGTTGGATGTGTGATATATATTACTTTTAGTCCTACTTATAGCATTTTTATTAGCAAAAGTCATGGACTCATGGCTCTTTTTTATCCAGACTCTTCTTCTCTTATTTTTTGAAACATTGGTGACCTCATGGTTTCTCATGATCCTAATCCTTCTCTAGAACATGACCCTTCTCACTCATCTCATGCTGAGGGTGAGGATTTAAGAGTTCCCCTAGAACAAATTGATAAGATCTATAGTGAGATCAATAAAATACATGATGAGCTTTTACAAGAAAATCATAATACTAAAAGTATTATTTATTTTGATTCTATTAAGAAAGTGATATGTAATGATAAACATGGTATTAATCTTTTGTGCGTTCTTACCCATCTAGTTCATACTAATGTTAAATATTTGACTCAAGTTTCTTAAGAGGCTAGATTACCTCCTCTCACTTCTACTCTTCAGCCTACTTTACCTATCTTTGTGCCTATCTCTAGAATTTCCACTTATGTTCCTCCAATTATGACTACTTATGTTCAAGTATCTAATCCTCTTAGTGGTCTTCCTATTCCTTATATACCTATTATTGTTCCACATCTTACATTGTCAACCTCACAACCTTCATATAAGAATGTTTCTTTCACTTACCCTAATCCTTCTACAATATTTCCTAGTTTTTCTTCCATTCCATCCAATTCATTCACTTTTCCTAATGTTTCAAATGTGTATGTTCTATTTTTCCCTTCTAATGATTCCAATATCCTTACTTTGGCTCAGACGACATCTTCTTCACAACAAAAACTTGCTTCTTTCACTCAATCTAGGTTTCATGTTTCTAATGTGATATGGGTAGTCCTTTTTATTTTGAAATCATTCATATTGTTTTTCCATTACAAGTTTTCATGCATTACCTTGATACTTATAATGGTAAAGGTGATCCTATAACACATCTTAAGACTTTCCAAGTTCTATGTAGTGACTATGTTCATGACCAAAGAATTTTAGCTAAGTTGTTTGCTCAAGCTTTTCATGAAAAAGATTTGAAATGGTATTTCTCTTTTCCACCTTATTCTATTGATTCATTTTATAAAATTTCTAATTCCTTCATACAACAATTTTAGAATAATGTCAGTCCTTCTATTTCTCTTCCAAATTTGACTTGCATGTGTCATAGAATCTTACTTTTGGCATATTCTGTCATATGTGTCATAGGAATCTCTTGCCACATCACATGTCTATGGGTGACAAATCCAATGCTCTCACCCTACATGAAAATTATAAAATGGACACCCTTCCTCTCATTTTGGATCCGAATGCTTAAGTTTTGAAAGTCCAAATCTTTGAATCTTTGAGTCTCTACTTCTTTGCACGTTGCATTCTCTCTCTCACATAAAATCACACTTCAAGTATTCTCATGGTATTATCCACATCATAGGTTTTTGCTTCAACCTTGTGTGCACTATAGGCAAATTGGAGCCACAATCATTTGGAGAAGAAAGAAGAACATGGGAGCTACAAACGAAAAAGGGGGTTTCTATTGCTTTCTTAATTAGTTTGGCTTTCATGGTAGACTAGTGGGTGCTAACATATGTTGATTGAGTTTTGTGATTTTCTCATAGTATGTTATGCTTTTAACCCATTTTCTGGTCCTACATTTGGTGAACCCAACGTGAACATGCATATCTAACTTGGGTTTTCTTGTTTGTGCTTGTAGGTGCAAGGAAGAAGCTCATTTGGAAGGGTATAACGACTATCTGCTCTTCCTTTTCACACATAGATTAATCAGGGGGTCTAGTAAAATGTGTATATGCTATTGTTTCATACATTCTGTTAGCTTGCTATCCTAGGGCACACTCTGCTCTGTCAAGGCGCACTTGGGACCCCTAGGAGCAGTTTTAGGAGCCCAGAAGACACCAAAGCCTTTTTCTATTGTTTCCAACTTACCAATTTCACCCATCTAGGCCCCAACTATGTCATTGATGCAATCTATACTATTTGGGTGCACTTGGGAGTGTAGCTTTAAAATTTCAGTTTCTAGGTCTTGACTAGGCGCCCATTTCCCCACACCCTGCACCTAACTTCCCAACTGCGCCCTAAAACTACCAACTATGCCCAACTGGGCCCCAACTACATTATTGATGCAGTCTACATTGTTTGGGCACACTTGGGGATGTACAAAGCCATTTTGGCCTTTTGGGGAGCAATTTGCACTGTTGGAGCACACCTAGGTTCACAGTAAGCACATGCATCAGTCAAAATCCACATTTCAAGTTCCTATCACTCTCTAGCACATAGATTAATTGATTTTGTGTTACTAATGGTTTATTTTCAGTGTGTGGTGATTTTTGGGTGAAGATATGATCATAACAAACTACTGATGTGTGCTTTGCAGGATGTTGTCGAAGGCTTTGTGTGTCTTTCAAAACTATGTGTGTGGATTTCCTAGATTAGATAACATTTCATTTGGTGCTTAAAAAGAACCTTTTTCTTTTCTTCTTGGCATGTCTACAGTGTTAAATCCTTAGGAGTTGCTTTGGACGTATCCTCTCCCCTCACCATTCGTGGATTTTGGGTGTAAGAGAAATCTGTGTAACTTCTATAGGAGGCCTGCCTTGGACCAAGATACTTGATATTGGGTATGACAGGGGACAACCTCAGAGTAGTAATGAGCCAAAGCTAGGTCAACTTTCTAGCCACTATATAAAATTTGATTACAGTGAAATCTGTGTCAGCGGTATTGCTGCGTGATAGCTCTCCTCTAGTAACCTTGTGGTGCGTCAAACCTCAGTTCTCCGAGCTGGGAGACCTTCTACAAAAGTTTATCATTAACTTGCTAAACGGAATGCCCTTACTAAAAACCATGTTTTAGTGGCCAAAATCCTTTCTATCCACTAGCTCAAGGGGTCACCCATGCCCGTGAAGACATCCTACATTCTCGTGGTCCTTAGTAGAGGCAACAGTCCCTTGGGAAGTCATGCCCCTTGGGAAGTGGATCTTGGTAGCCTGAGAAGTGAGTGTGTTGTAAGGGGAGCCTGTGGTGGCAAGATCCTAGGTTGTCCACTCTAGATAAGCATGGCTGAACTTCGGTTCAAGTAGGAATTCAGTGGATACAGTCCTAAAAGCCTAGGTTGTGGTTTGTTTGTTAACTTTTTACAACAGCTATTCTTGTCTTAATGTGTCTTGCGTGTGTGTAAAACATAATCAAGATAAAAGCCAAACTGTTAAATTTACACCTTAGATATCATTTGAACTTTTCAAAACCTCACACATTGTCAAAACATTTCAACCTTTATCAAACTTTGCAAACATTGATTCAACACACTCGAACCTTGGAAAACATGGTGACTTGTGCTCCTAAATGTGCTTGGAAAAAACGTAGATCTCACACTTGCATAGACTTCACTTGCATTCACCCTAGTATAGGCCTCATTCATGCATCATATAGACTTCATATTGCACCTTTTAACTCTCATTTAGTATCTATTACCTTTCATATTGCATCCATTTAGGTTCAGTTTACTTTCCTTAGTTTTTGCATTCCCATCTCAGAATCAACACTTTGCATTCACCACCTTGCATCTTTGCATACCTATTCATCATCTTGACCACTTTATCCATAATTTTGAGTGTCCTAACCATCATTGTGAGCATTCATACTAGCCCTAACACTGTCCTCTACCATTTACCTCTCTGTGACATCAATCCTAAAACCATAGCTTCCAGAATTGCCTATGTTTTAGCCCAGCTTACCAACTGCGCCTAGAAACTACCAACTGCACCCAACCAGGCCCCAACTAAATCATTGATGTATTCTACACTATCTGGGTGCACTTGGTGGTCTTCAGATCTAGTTTTGGGTTCTAGATAACATTTTGGGGCTTCAACAGTGTCCTTAGGTACCTGGTTAGCTCCCCTTGCACTAGCTTGCCCAGATCTGCATTCTACAGAACCTAATCGTCATCACCTTCACTTAATACATCATTCTATACATCATAACCTTAATTTTTCATCTCCCAACCCATCCTAACATCAACCCTAGCATCTTGGCTTCCTGGTATGTCAGTTTGGTAACCATACCCCTCAGAATCAACAAACATTCTTCCTAGCTTACCAACTGCGCCTAGAAACTACCAACTGCGCCCAAACTAGCTCCAAGTGCATCAATGACGTAGTTGGTACTATTGGGGTGCACTTGGAACTATTAGGGTGCACTTGGGTACCTATATGACCATTTTTGGCCTCCAAACTGCACTTTAGGACCCCAAAACTGCATCTAGGAGCCTCTAGACCTACCCATTTTGTACTTAACCCAAAACCGTATCCTGCAGCCAAAATCCCCTTTTTAATCATAGGCATTGTATATATCACATATTTTCTCAGCACCGCCATCATTTTGAGTCCTCAAAACATCATTTTGAACCCCCAAAACCTTTGAATTTAGTCAAAAATCTAGACAAAGTATAAGTCTTAGAGTATCTCCTAGTGTTGACGGATAATGGATCTTGACTAGTCTTTTTACCTCTTTTCTTATCATTTTCTTTGGTCAAAATCTATCTATGTCTTGATATATTTGACCTTTTCATCTTTTATCAATTTGATCTTTTCGTCTTTTATCAGTTTTTGGTCAAGATCCAAAGTCCTTTATCACAAGGTTAAACTCTTAGGCAAAATACTTTCAAAAGGTTTTATCTAAGTTCAAAAATTTCCATATACCCTTGTCATAGCATAATCATATCCCTAGCATCCCCAAACATCATTTTGACTTACCCTATTGGTATATCCCCTTCATATTGCATTGATCAAAATTCTTAGCATCATTTTCACTACCAAACCCTACCAAATTGTCCATCAACCAAATTACCTTCTTGAGCATTTACCCTCATTTTGCATGTCCCAAACGTCATTGAGAACCCTAGAACATCATCCTTTACATGATATAACTTGCATAAATCAACCTTTATTACCCTTAACAAGTCCAAAACATAACCCTAATTGTCATTTTGCATACCTTAGAGTCATTTTCATCCCCTCTAGTCAAGCTTCAAAACATCACCTTGCATTTTGCATTTTCATAATATCCCTAGGAAATTTTCACTTTGCACATCAAAATCATAATTCATTTAGCATTTCCTCACATTGCATAACATTCCTAAACAATTGAAAATCCCAAAAACACTCATATCTTGCATACCCACCACTCTAAAATCACCCAAAACACTCAAAAATTCCATTGCATTTGCACTCTTAGGTATCATGCCAGCACTTACTAGGAGACAATCAGCTTAGAGACCTAAGGAACTCTATCAACCTTTGTTTCTTGAGGCACAAGAACAACCAAAACCTCATCAAAGAAAAAGAAATAAAATCCAACAAACCTTGGACGAAGACCAAATCGAGGCATCACAACCATTACTAGCAGACCCCTTGAATATGTATCCGCAAGATCCTCATAATTAAGCTATGGCACATCAAACCTTGAACAATGCACCTACCATGAGATTTCCTCCAAAAACTTCCCCCACACATGGGATGGTTCAATGGAGTCCTAACTTTGAACCTATATTCGTGCCAATGCCACCAGGAGAAGGAAGTATACCAACCTCACCTGAAGATGAACAATCACATTCATTTGAATTCAGCCAACCTAACACATCAAACATACAACAAGGTATTGTACACCTAAGTGATGACTATGACACTAATTATGGAATCACTGATGAATAAATGGCTAGGGTATGTCAAGACAAAAGTTTTCACAAGAACTTCAAACATTTGGCAACTCAAGAAATTGTCAAATTTAATCCAAACTTGGAAGGTCCTAGGTCCAAAAATCAAACCAACACAATAATTGAAAACATCCAACCCATGATAAGTTTGGACTTAGACAAGGGAAAAAAACCTTTGGAGTTTTCAAACGCAATAATGGCACCTATAAGATCCCATCAAGAACCAACAATTGAAATCCTCCAAAGTACATTTGAACACATCGATGTCAACCCCTTGCTTGATGAAATACCACCAATCCCTAAACACCCCAAAAGGACATTAAGACTTGATTTTAGTCACATGATGCAACAACAAGATGCACCTAAAGGGACCCATGCTCTAGGGATGCCAGACATAACTTCTTTGGAGGCAAATCAACAAAGTACACCTTTGCTCCTAACTTTACCCAGTGCTAGGACATCAAACACTATGGAGCCTCTCATAAATACAACATGTGAAACATCAAGTGCAACCATCCCTATGGATACACAAAGGAAAATTCTTATTGGCATTACACACATTCCCAATAGAAATGTATCTCATAGTCAAGTCAATATGATGTTGCAAGCAGGAACATCTAAAACACAAAGGTACCAAAACAACAATACAAACATGATGTTCAATTCTCAAGGACTTAGTCAACCCCCATGACAACAACAACCTACAATGGTACAAGGACTCAACACTTCCAAGGCACAACCAAGTCTACATCTGCTTGACACACATCCCACATATCAACAACAACATCAAACACAATGACAACAACCACAAGTGGGGCAAACATCCAACATTTCTAACATGCAATCCCATATGGACATACTTGACTTACACACAATTTATCAACAAGAATTTCAGCAGCAATTCCAACAACAACAAATGATGTTTGCTAAACAGCAAGAGCAATTCAAGCAATAGTTGGAATACCAAAAATTCCATGAGCAACAAATTGCATACTAGCAACATTTGTTACAACAACAACATGTGCCACAACAACCTCAATAGATACCTCTAGAACAACAAGCACACACATGGTCTCACATACAACCAACATAGGTATCCCAACAACAACCACAACACACGGCACAATAACAACACATGGTACAACAATAGCAGTCAATCCCACAAATACCACAACAAGTTCCCCAACAACAGGGACCTTTCTATCTTCGTGGTGCCAACTTACCTCCACCACCCAGTGACACTTCATCAGACTCATCAGACATAGAAATGTTAGAACCAAGTAGACATAGTTCTCGCCACAACAAATGGTCTACTCGTAGACAGAAAAGACTTGAAGGAAAGACCATCATGCAAAACCCCAATGAAGAACTATTACAACAATTCAAACAACTTTCCAAACAAGTCGAGGCATTGGGAGTCCAAAAGAAACAGGCTCTATATACAAAAAAGGACCTACGTCCTAATCCATTCGATAAAATTATGTATATACCTCCATTCCCAAAACACTTTGAAGCTCCAAGGTTTGAAAAATATCGAGGAAAAGGAAACCTTATTGATCACATCCAAGAATTTTTTGCTTTATGTACTGAACTTAGTGATGAGCCCACTTACCTTATGAGATTTTTCCGTCATTCTCTAGGTGGGCCTACACTTGAATGGTACTCCAAACTTCCTGGTAATATCAAATCTTGGTCAGAGCTAGCAGACAAGTTTATCTCCCACTTTGCCTTTAACATTACAAATGAGGTGACACTTTCTGATTTGTGCTCAACTAAACAGAAGACAGGAGAATCATTCATCACATTCTTATTGCATTGGAGAAGCTTAGTTAGTCAATGCTCACTAGACATTCCTGAAGAACAACAAGTAAATTTGTGCATTGAAAACTTAGTCCCGAACTTAATGTATGAACTCAAAATCAAGAGTCCAAGCACCATTTCTAAACTAATGAAAAAAGGGGCTAGTATTGAAGATGCTCTTATCCGTAAGGGAATCCTCAAGATAAAAAAAGAAAACACAAACACCAACTCGTCTAATGACAAGGAAAAAATTTTCTCCAAAAATAAGAATGTGACTAATGATGGCATTGTGGACGCTCGCACGATTAGCATAGCACAACCTCAACTGACTTTGAAAGGTGTAAACCCTACAAATTCACAAACTCCTAATCAAACAACACCTCAACAACAAAAAATTAAGACTTCCACACAAGAAAAAAGACATCCCAGAACCAAAGACAGGAAATTCACACCATTGGGAATACCACTTGAGACTGCAATACAACAGTTACTGAGTAATAACTTCCTGTAGCTACCCCCAATCAAAGATGAACCATTAACTAAAGTAGATTGGTGGGATGACAAAAAGTATTGTGATTACCATCGCACCAAAGGACACAAGACTTCATCATGCTTCCAACTGAAACATGCAATACAAGACCTTATTGATGATGGTGTCATTATAATTGATCCATCACTGTTAGCATCCAACTCTGATCACACTATTTTCAAAGATCCTTTGGGTAATCATGACAAAGAGAAACCCTCTAGTTCAAACTCAAACTCACAAGGTAATGTGAATTACACACGCACCAGCTATGACTACACCATTAATTGCTTTAATGAGCCTGACTTCCACATATCCACATTCACATTGAAGGTTGAAGACCCTCGTTGTGCTGTCACTACACATCATAGTAAGATCACCCTACTTGGAGCCCCATCTAGACCTATTGCTTCTACTAGACCTGCACCTCCAAGTAGACCTACTGCTCCTACTTCATCTGATTATAGCCTTGTTGAACAACTTGGAAAAACCCCTGCACAAATATCCATTTTTGACCTACTGCGTGCATCCCCCCAACACCAAAAGATCTTGGAGCAAGCCCTTAAAGAGTCAATAGTCCCAGATAACATGGATGTTGCCCAGTTTCAAGCCATGGTTGGGAACCTATCTACATCACAACATAATACTTTTTCACCCTGAGATATTCCTAAGGACAAACCAAACCATAATGATCCCCTTTATCTCAAAGTCTTCATCCATAATGCCAAAGTCAGACGTGTCTTAATAGATGGAGGAGCAGGACTAAACATCTGTACTCTTAAGGTTGTCAACAATTTGGGTTATTCTGAAGATGATGTGGATCCATCTCGAAGAATCACAATAAAATATTATGATGATGGTGAACACTTCTCTAGTGGCATCATCACATTACCTGTCAGAGTTGGTCTAGCTACTGAAGACACATTGTTCCATGTCCTAGACATTGAAATGAATTGCAACATGATACTAGGACACCCTTGGCTTCATGCTATGAAAGCAGTTCCTTCCACATATCATCAATGTTTGAAGTTTTCCTATGACAATGTGAAGGTTACCATCCCTGGCGATCCAGATCCTTTTTAGTTTTGTGCTAATCTAAGAGATGCTACTGCATACCAAATCCCAACAAATAATGAAGCACAACCCACAAATTCCTCTAAGTATGTGGATGTTGATATAATACTCAGTAAAGCCAAGGAAAAGATGAAGATTGAAGAAAATGGGTGTGGAGAGTACTTTATGTCTCAAGTCTCTCACATTAGGGAGTCACCACTTTCTCCCATTAGTACAAAGAATGATACTTCTATCAATGAGAATACATCCATATGTATTGAGAAAGAAAAAGCAGAATGAGAACCCACTTTGATATCTCCTAGCAAGTATGGACTTGGGTTTACCATCATGCAGAAACAAGGCTATGATGGCTATAGTGGTCTTGGATCTCAAAAATAAGGAATCATTGAACCTATCACTACAGAAGGACAACATCCTAGTTTGGGGCTTGGATTTAAATCATTATGAATAGGTCCTCCTAGTACCACGGTACCTACATGTAAGACTATGGATGTTTCGAATGATGAAAAGGCATCTGAGGATATCCCACTTGAAACCAACAATCCCCTAGCCTCTGAGCATAACCTCAATGACCCAGTTGAATCAGTTACCCATATATGTACCTTCAACCAAAGCCCATTCAACACTAATGATGACATCTCCTCATGTTATCCTAAACCTTTGGATTGGGACCAACATGGACCACCAATTTTTGATCAATTTGATGATGATGACACTCTCATAATAGACTTTGAAGGAATTATGATTGAAGATCATAAAGAAGCAATTTCTTCTAAAGAGAACACATTGGCATATTTTGGGGAGCCAACTCCACTTTCTAGTTACAAAGCAAAAAGAGAAAAAGATAGCAAGCATAGGTCTCTTGGTGAAAATCAAAAGGCACCATTAGACTATAAAAAATCAAAAGCTAAGCAGCTCCCATTGATACAAAATGAAAAATATGATGCCATGAATATCAATGTTCCAGTGTTCAACATGCCACAAAGTCTTCTGGAGCTCTCTCAATCAGCATTGATGTGGAAGGTCATTGGTCTCAACCCTCCCAACCCTCCCTTATATCCCTTTGTTTATCCCCAAATCCAACTACCTACTTTGTCCAATAACCAAAATCAATCCTTTATCCAACAAACCTTTGCATATGTCATCATCAGTGACATCCCACGTGAAATTTCTATTGACCCAATTATCCTTAGATGCCTTGATTCGCAAGAGATAGACATTGTCTTACATACGGTACACGATGGTATCTCTCAAGGCCTTTCTAGTGGTTTGATTTTAGCTACAGACTTGGAACAAATCCTCCATAGTTATGGTGAGTCATGGATCCAGAGATCATCAGCTAGTAGCACCAACATCAGATATCTTCTCAGCATTTTTCAGTGACATTGTTGATTCCATCTAAAAGTCATGAAAAAATATTAAAAAAAATTGCAAAAAGTCCTGAAAAAATACCAAAAAAATTGAAAAATGTCATGAAAAAAAAAAAATGGATGCCTTGATGAAAACCTGGTAAACAGGCATCTTGGCACAAAAATTTGAGTCAAGAGAAAAATTTTGTCCAAAAGTGAAAACTTGGAAAACAGGCACTTTGGGCAAGTACCATGGTGAAAACCTGGCAAATAGGTGCCATGTGTAATCAGTTATTGCTCCTCCATCTATCGGGATTCCATCTGGTCTTTTCCCCCTCTATCATTCCTTGATCATACCCTTCATATTGCAAGACATCCTTGGTTCCTTATCATGGCTCACGAACTAGTTAATGTCCTTCATTACCTTGCTTAAGTATCACCTGTCTACACACACACTTTGTCATTGGCCTCTATACATAATTTGCATCTTGTCTAGGGGCATATTACCTACATGGTGCGTAAGCTTGAGTTTGAACTAGGGGCATATCCCTAAGTGCTTTTTATCCATTGGACCTATCGCATAATGGATTGGAGCTAACACTAGTATATGCCAATACGATCCTGAAAAAATCACTAAAAATCTCATAATGTCCTAAAAAAATCACTAAAAATCACATAATGTCCTGAAAAAATCCTAAACATTCAAATACGATCCTGAAAAAATCCCTAAAAATCATAAAATGTCTTGAGAAAATCACTAAAAATCACATAATGTCCTGAAAAAATCCTTAAAAATTCAAATATGATCCTAAAAAAAATCACTAAAAATCACATAATGTCCTGAAAAAAATCCTAAAAATTCAAATACGATCTGAAAAAATCCCTAAAAATCATAAAATGTCTTGAAAAAAACCTAAAAATCATAAAATGACCTGAAGAAATCAGTTACACAAAAAAATCAAATGTCTCCACAAAACCCTAAAAATCACAAAACTCATCAAAAATTTGCAATAAACCTTGTACATACTCACTGTGGATAACCACCCCTTTTGCATAAACACTTGCGCTTTGCAGACTGAAAATCAAAGCACTACACCTTCAATGCCAATCACAATATCTGTGCAGGATGAACCAACAATCAATCCAACATGTCACTATCAACTTATCAACTAAATCCACAACCAGAACTATCACATTATCAACATGTCGAACACTATCTACACACCTAAAACATTAACAAGAACGTAATAATGGACAAGAATAGCTGTTGGCTCATGCTGTTTAGTGAGTGATTTATTTTTGCTTTGTTTTTTCTTTGATCATGTCCCTATGCTACTCAATGATATAAATTGATCTATGAGAGTGGCTAGGATGGTTCATGGTCATCTTTTCCATTTTTGTCTGTTACAATGTACTTTTGAGAGTCTAGGGCATGTACATATGCCTCAGGAAGGACAAGGTCATTCTCTATTTGCATTGTGCTTGTTTACGCAAAAGGCTTGCATTTGCGCTCTGGCCCTTTATGCCATGATGCATTGCATTCCATTTGCCATATCAAAATAAAGCTCCATTTGACATATCAAAATAAAGCTCCATTTGACATATAGTGCACTTTCTAGAAGTAAAAGTCTTTCCATCATATTAACATCTCCTCATCTCATCTTTCTTCATCATCTCATTCTCCATCACCATGATCATGTCTTCTGATTCACCAAATCATCTTCATCTTGCATTCATGCATTCTTGCATCATCCTACGTTGTCAATCAACTTTCTATGGCTTTCCACCTGGTTCAACCTCAGTCTAACATTTGTCTCATCGTATTTGACCAAATACAACCATTTTTTATTATTTCCCTCATGTTATGACATCTTTCCATCATTTTGGGCATGCACGCACAGTTTCGGGTCTACACTCTAGGCCTCATAACTTTCACATTTTAGCTCTGATTTTCATTCCGTCAGTTGCTATGGTTTTGTCTTCTTGTTGTTGATAAATTGACTTATCATATGCTTATCTTAGTCAATTTTTTGAGGGGGCACCCATATATATCATCCCTACTGGGGCATGTTGTGGCTTTCTCAATAGTTATTCTTTGATACAACGCTCTAAATCACATTGTATCAAAGAGGGGAAAAATGCAGATGCTCAAAAATGGTTCACATCTATGACCTCATCACTTCTTCATACTAATTTGTCCCATTTTCTCATTCTCTAACTTTGATCTTTTGGCCAGATTGACCATATTTCGTCATTTGTATCCTTCTTCACATCAATTTCATATCAACTCAGAATCACCCCAAATCAACTCAAAATCACTTGAAATCAGTCCTAATCAACCCAAAATATATCAAAAATTTCAAATCAATCATCATTTATCCACTCCTAGGCATTTTTTTGGCTTTCAGTGCCTTGGAAACCTATCAATCTCATCAATCAATCTGACCTTAGTACTGTCATGGCTCTCAGTGCTAGGTCAAAATATCATTCATGTCATTCAATCTTTGACGTTGTTGAGACTTTCAATGTCAGATCATGGCATCATCAACCATTTTAATAATATTGACAATGTATGTTAGTGTTATTATGATCAAACCTTATCAATCAATTTCAATCCTGTAGCATTTACAATGTCAGTTAAATGTTACATATCAACCAATTCATGGCATGTGTCCTTGGCATGTTATCAACTTCAATCAATCAATTTGACCATGGCTTTGGTCTACCTTTTCATCATCTTATTCCATATCCATCATTGTCACATTTTCGTCAAAGGATATTGTCACATTCATTTAATCAATTTGGCCAATTATCTACTAATTTTCTCTATAGGATTAAATAACCCATAATTTAATTCTATTATTCCTTCTAATTATTCTTCCTAATTATCATCCTCAATTAATTAATTTTATTAATTAATTGGTTTATCATCTGCAAACCATGGAAATTCTTAATTTCCTAAGTTCCATTTTCCATCATTAATTCCATTTTCTACTAATTCTTATTTTGTGGAATAAGAGGATTTTTAATTCAAATATTCCATAAAATATTCCATCATCATGACACTTGGATATGACACCTCGTGGATTCTCCTTTGACACTTGGCTGAGATTTGTCATAATCAAATATTATTACCTCTTACACATGTCTCTATTTGGCTTCTTTATCATAGATTCTTGGCTTTAAGTGGGTTGAGGAATCTTATGACGCGTCATAGATTCTCTTCCAAATTTGACTTGCATGTGTTATAGAATCTTACTTTTGGCATATTCTGTCATATGCATCATAGGAATCTCTTGCCAAATCGCATGTTTTTGGGTGAAAAATCCAATGCTCTCATCCTACATGAAAATTATAAAATGGACACCCTTCCTCTCATTTTGGATCCGAATGCTTAAGTTTTGAAAGTCCAAATCTTTGAATCTTTGAGTCTCTACTTCTTTGCATATTGCATTCTCTCTCTCACATAAAATCACACTTCAAGTATTCTCATGGCATTATCCACATCATAGGTTTTGGCTTCAACCTTGTGTGCACTATAGGCGAATTGGAGCCACAATCATTTGGAGAAGAAAGAAGAACATGGGAGCTACAAACGAAAAAGGGGGTTTCTATTGCTTTCTTAATTAGTTTGGCTTTCATGGTAGACTAGTGGGTGCTAATGTATGTTGATTGAGTTTTGTGATTTTCTCATAGTATGTTATTCTTTTAACCCATTTTTTTGGTCCTACACCCACATTACTTAAAGTCCTTGCATCTTCATATTATAGGGAAGTGGCAGCCATTGATTTCATTTGAATGTACAATGATCAAAACTCTGTAGGACTGCATACCTAGTTAGTTGGATGGACCAATGAGATGCCCTCATCATACTCCTACTCACCTGATAGCTGCCATAGAAGAAAAGCCATCATCACCCTCTAAGAAAGGTGGGCCCATGACATCACACCATGCCACGCATCGCAAGGGGGCATGCTCACATTACTTAACATCCTTGCAACTTCATCTTGTAGGCATGTGCCATCCATTGATCAGATCACATTGGACAGTGCACATAACCATATCCTCTAAACCTATGTGAATATCCTTTGTAACATCATCTGGACACGTGTCACCATGCTTGCCCGCATTTTCATAAGGTCCGACGGAAGGCAAAATGCAAGAATGCTGGCACCAATCAAATTGCCAGCTCACCTTGCCATTGATGGCTTCAAAGAAGATGGTCCCACTGATCCACATGTTACAAAGGGGCTTCCCCGCATTATGTAAAAGTAGTACATTTTCAAAATGCAAGGAAGCACCCACTGTAGATTTGAACAAGATTTGATAGTGTGAAAGTCGCGGGGAAGCAGAAACAAAATTAGGAAATACCATAGGTTTTAAAATTTTTTATTTTTTTGATATTTCCATGGCATTTTAAATATTAAAATATGGAGAGTGACTGTTGGATGGGCCGAGGTATTCAAATTCAAATTTTGGTGGGGACAAAAATAGGTAACATTTCTGGTGACTCAGAGGGGATGCAAGTTAGCTATGTGCATGACCAATGACCTTATGCATCCATTGGGCTATAGAGTCATAAAACTATAGATCAGTGCACTATAAAACCCTAACCGTACCTCTACGGCAGCAAAACACATGTGCTCATGCACTTCTTAGAAAGCTAGAAAGTAACAAAAAGGAAACTACTCTAATATGTATAGGAAAATTCAAGCCCTATCAGAAACATGGTTTGAGATAGATCCCATTGACTGGGATAGGCAAAATTTCACCACCAAGCCTACTTAATTGAAAAGCATTAGCCTACTTGCAACAAACAATTAGATAGGGACCACTCCATAGTGCATCAAATTTTGAGTGCCTCCCTAGTTTTGCCCTGTCTGCATCCCATTTCAAAACCAAATCACCCTCCCTGAAGGTTTTGACCCTAGCCCTTTTGTCAAAGCTCCTTTTCACCTACTGCTGATGTATTTCTAGGGTCTGCATGACCTAACTTCTATTCTCCTCCAGCTCCATCAGTTCTACCATTCTTACTGTCATGGCATCATCTTCAATTAGCTTTAGCTGATGAGCTAGTTCTAGGGATGGGAATTCTAATGAAATTGGAAGCCTTGATTCTCTGCCATATACCAACATAAATGGTGAATTCCCTATTGCCCTCTTAGGTTTTATTCTGTCAACCCACAGTGCAATCCTCAACTTTTGATGCCAACACCTCTAGTTATCCTCTATGGTTATTTTCATGATCCTAATTAGGTTTTTGTTGGATGACTCAGCCAAACCATTGCCCTAAGGATAGTAGTTTGAGGATGTGTTCAAGTAGATATTATGATCAATTGCCCATGTGCAAATCTGAGCTCCCACAAAAGATTTTGCATTATTTGAAATGATGGTTAAAGGGGCACCAAACCTAGTTACAATTCCATCAAGGAACTCAACAACTAAAGATTATGTGGTGTTCTTCAATGTAACTACCTCTATCCATCTGGTGAAGTAATCTATAGCAACTAAAATCCATTTATGACCAGAATTGGAAGGAGGATTGATAGGGCCTATGAAATCCAATCCCCATTGAGCAAAAGGCTCATCCACCTAAATGGGATGAAGAGGAAGAGCTACAAGCTTTTGCTTAGCAAAAAAGAAAGCACATTTTTCACATTTCCTCACATACCTATGACAATCATGGAATAGGGACGGCCAGTAGTAACCAGCCCTCATGACCTTCATTGTAGTTGTCCTTGCAAAGAAGTGACCACCATCAGGACCATCATGAAGCTCTCTAATCATTCTTTCAGCTTGGTCTATGTCAATGCATCTTAATAGGCTCCATTAAAATCTCTCCTAAAAAGGATATCATCAACTATAACATAAGGGATTGACTGCAATCTATACTGTCTCCTTTTGGTTCTATCTAATCTTTGAGGGTATCCATTACCTGATAAGAAATTCTTCATATCATCCATCCAGTTCCTTCAGCCATCATTTCTTGTCTCTTATTGTTTTGTTAGTATCATAGCAACTTCCTCATCTGATTCTTGAGGTGATATCATTTGTTTACACAACCCTTTCCCTCTTACCAGCTTGGTGATCTAGATGTCAACATCATATTCCATTACTTTAGTAATCCATCTAGCTCTCTTCTCACTAATATCTTTGCTCAAAAAAAAATCTTTCACACTGGCATGGGGTACTAACAAATGAATTTTATTATGAGACAAGAGGTGTCTAAATTTCTTTAAATCTCTGATGACTGCAAGGGCTTACTTAGCTACATAGCTATATTTGTCTTCATACTCTTTAAGCCCTTTAGTAAAGAAGGCTATGGGCTTCTCTTTATCTTTATCATTTGCTTGAGTCAAGATAGTAGAAATGCTTGACTCACCACCTAAGGTATAAAGGATGAAATCCTTTTCAAAATTTGGATTAATGAGAGTGGGGGCCAAGGCTATGGCTACCTTAATCTCTTCAAAACTTTCCTTCCCTTCCTTGGTCCATATAAATACCATACTTTTCTCGAGCATAGCCATGAGGGGTTTGACCATGGTAGCAAGATTAGAGATAAATCTTCTCACAAAATTTATCCTACCAAAGAAACTTTGCAACCCTTTCTTATGTTTAGGAAGAGGGAGAACAAGTATTTCTTTTGTTCTTTTTGGATCAATGGTTAAACCATTCTTAGATACAATGTGTCCTAATAATTTTCCTTGATTGGTAGAAAAGACACACTTTCTCAGGTTAAGGGATACCTCAAACTCTCTACACCTTGAGAACACCTGCCTTAAATGACCCAAATGATCTTCTACACTCTTTGAATATACTATTATATCATCAAGGTAAACTAATACAAAATTTTCAATCACATTTTTGAAGGCCATCTCCATTGCCTTCTGAAATGTAGCACCTATGTTGGTTAGCCCAAATGGCATCTTACAATAAGCATAGGTACCCCACTTGGTGGTAAATACAGTCTTGTACCTATTAGATTCTTTGACCAGTACTTGATTGTAGCCAAAAAATCTATCAAGAAATGAAAATCTCTTTGAACCACTGACCTTGAACAAAATCTGCTCCATGGACGGAAGGGGATTGTGATCCTTAAGGGAAGCTTGGTTAAGGTCCCTAAAGTCCACACACAATCTAATTTCTCCATTCTTCTTCCTATCAGGGACAAGGTTTGCTACCCATGATGAGTGCTTGATGGGGAAAATTATATTGGCCTCAATCAATTTGGATAGCTCTTTTCTCATTAAGGGTTCAATCTTGGGATTTACTAGCCTCTATTTTTGTCTTACTGGTTTGACACTATTAATTAAATCTATGGCATGTTGAAAAAAACTTGGGTCAAAACCCTTTACATCATGATATTTTTAGGTAAATATATCATTAAATTCTTGGCATAGATGAATAAAACTTTCTTGCTCAATCTCAGAACATACCTTCCCCATGTTTAAGGATTTTCCATCAACAATCATGGCTGGGGTACGATCATCTTCATCAAAAGCTAAGTTCATGATTATGTTAGAGTAAATAATTAATAATTAATTATTTATTCTATTACTTAAGCTTACTTAGGTTAATGCATATTTAGTATTTAATGCATGTAGTGGTTGTTGTTGATAACTCGGGAGTTTTCTCCTTTTTTAGCATATTCCACTTTTTGAGGATATGTGCTGAGTTGTTATTTTTCTCCTCTACCTCCTTCCAGCTTGTTCTACAAGCTTCCATGAGGCCTTTTTAAACGGTCTCTCTCTCATTGTAAATTAATCCATTTTTCACATAGCAATCTCATTTTCCTATTGTGAAATATTTCCTCTTGCATTGTTTGCTTCATGCTCTTGCTCTTTCGGTTTCTCTTCAGCAAGCTATTTGCATGTAGGTGATCTTGGCGACTGCGGAGTTGGATTTCATCAACTCCTACATGGTATCAGAGCCTCCCTGCTGCTTCTTGTTTGAAGGATTTTTGAAGCCGTGATTTGAAGTCACAAACCCTAGTTTGTTTGTGCATTTTTTCTTCAAATTAGGGCTAGAGCAAATTTTTGGAGCACTTTCAGCAGAAATGGACATCACCATTGGATCCGGAAGGCCATTTACAGTCAAAATTCATATAAAAGTTTCCATTTTTGGAGACAGAGCTCCGGAAGGCAAATTTTTTTTGTCTCAGGGTCTGGCCATACCATCGTACGGACGCGCGACAGTCCAAATATATTAAAAAAAAATTTTAAACGGGCACCGCCGCAGCAGCGCCAACGCGCCACCGCGGGGCCACCCGATCACTGCCCACGTGCCTTCGAAACTCCTGCCGCGCGGTCGGACTCCACCGCCTCCGCTCTCCGCAGCCGCAGCGGAGCCTCCGCCACCGCCGCGGAAGCGTCAGGCCCGCCGACGACAATCGCGCCGCCAAGTTTTCCTCCCGGGCGCCACCGCCGCCGGCGGAGCTTCCTCCGACATCTTTTCTCTGCAGTGATGTCACCTTCCCGGCTGTGACGTCTTTTCCCGATAATCGGATTTTTTTCCGGTGACTGGTTTGTGACGGGCATACGGCCGTCAAATTTATGCCAATGTCTGTAATTTTCCAGCAAGTGTTTTTTTGGAGCAGCAGTCGGTTTTTTGGCTATAACTTGAGCATACGGAGGTCTCTTTCCGATCTAAAAGAAGCGTCGGAAAGCTGACTCAGAGACAGACACATTGGTGCTAGTTTCGCATGATTTTGAGTTCGTTTGAGCTTCCATTTTTGGTGTCAAAGTAGAGGCTTTTTCTGCACAACAAATCCAGGTTCCTTTCCAGTTTTTTTTTTGCTCTCCTTAGTTGTTTTTTTTTGTGGTATTTGGGAGATATTTTTGTACGTTTGTGGGGGGGTGTCTTTCTTTTCTGTAATTTACTTTAGTTAAGACCCTTCTACTTCCGTCTTCTTCTTTCTCTCAATGGTGGATCCATCTATATCCCATCTCACACCACACAACTACCACACATGGAAGGCACAAATGACTAGACTTCTAATGTCAAGAGGTCTATGGTCTTGTTTGGATGAGCATCAGCCTAATCTCCAACGACCTTATGAGATTCTACAACACAGGAACAAGATGGATGAAGCCATGGGGCTTATTGCACTCAACATTTCAGACAGCTTGTTGTTTCACCTGGATGGTTTGACTACTCCACGGGCTTATTGGCTAAGATTTCAGACTTTGTTTGGACAAGTGAATGAGTTTCGGGCACTTTAACTAGATGTAGAATTGACTTCTTTGACACCTGATCACTTTCCCACCATTGAGGACTTCTTGATGAAGTTCAAATCTCTACGTACACTTTTGTAGGGATGTGGGAAGAACAAACCAGATGATGAGTGTATCTTTTTGGTACTCTCAAAGTTAAAGGGACAGTATCAGATCTTCTCTTCCACTTTCTACTCCACTATGGATGCCTTGGGTGATCGACATAGGATGCCTTCATTTGAGATATTTTGTAATCGGTTAACCCGTGAACAGTCAAAGATTACTCAAATGGATTCACTTTCAAGTTCTCAGTCACAGGCATTGCTTTCCAAGGTTACACAGGAACAGAAGTTGAAGCAGCTATCAGATCCCTCTTCTACTAGTTCATCATCTTCTAACAAGAAGGAGAAAAAGAAGACCGCAACTCCTACTTGTTCCTATTGTGGGAAAGGATCTCATGATGAGGCACGTTGTTTTCAGAAGAGATGTGATGGCTATGAGAAACAGATTGCTGATTTGCATGCTCTCCTTCAGAAGAGCACTATTTCCTCTCCATCCTCTTCTACCTCACAAGGGTCTTCTTTTCAGGCTTCTTCCACCTCTTCAACATCTACATCAGATCTTGGAAAGGGTCATGCATTACAGGCTTCTATTGCATCTTCTTCACAGGTTCCTTGGATACTGGATTCAGGTGCTTCTCACCATATGACATCTTCTCAAGGTGTCTTCTCCACTCTTGAGGCTTCTACTATTCCTCACATTCTCATGGGGAATAACACTGCATTACCAGTCTGTGGGAAAGGTTCAGTTCACATCCAAGATGGTATATTCAATGATGTATTGTATGTTCCATCTTTGTCTGC
The DNA here is from genome assembly GCA_028749045.1 of Cupressus sempervirens. Lineage (NCBI taxonomy): Eukaryota > Viridiplantae > Streptophyta > Pinopsida > Cupressales > Cupressaceae > Cupressus > Cupressus sempervirens. The sequence continues at coordinate 169,201,206 of CM053793.1, forward strand.
CAACCTTCTCTCAATTTCTTAGATTACACGCAGTGGATCAGGGAAGACAGTTGAGTTCACTACTGATTCAGTCTTCATTCAAGATCGTGCTATGGGAGATCTTATTGCTATAGGGGCAGTTGATCCTTCCACTCATCTCTATACCTTCTCACACTTTGGTCCACCATCTCCATTGTTGGAGCACACTACTTCACTTTCGCAGGAGCATCGTGTGGTGCAGTCAGGACACTTGAACCTTTGTATTGTTCCTGAGATCCCTATTTTGACTGCCACACCACAACCAGATGAGGGCTTTTCCTCTCTACAAGATTCTCCTTCCACTCTACCTAATCTTCCAGCTTCATTTATTGAGACTCCAGGTACACTTGTTGCAGATACTTCAGTGGACATTCATGACAATGTCATCACACCTGCCTTGGGGATTCCCTTTTCGATTCCTCATACATTCTCTTCTGGACATCAGCTAGGCTTTCCAATTGCTCCTCTCACGCAGGGATTTCCTTGTTTCATGCCTTTGTTCCTTCTGAATTGGAGTTTCATTGGTTCGATCATTTCTACAGGAGCTCCATCATTATGGGGGGGGCTTGGTATCTATTCTCATGGGGGGGCTGGTTGTACTTATGGTTTTGAGAGAGTCTCTTGAAACATTTCTGGCGGAAGTTGTCCTTGGGGGGATTGGTTGAGGCCTTCCTTCCTTCACTTCATGTTTTTTTAGCATGTTGTTTTTACCTCTTTTTTGGAGGAGGGTTTTTCCCACAGGGTTTTCCCTCTTTCTCCATTTTACAGAGGTTGCATTGTACATGGGTACCTAACATGGCCTCGTTGCCGGGACCCATTATGCATTTCATCTTAGTTTTAGGAGCTTAAGGCATTCCCCTAAGTTGCACTTAAGGGGGGGTGTTAGAGTAAATAATTAATAATTAATTATTTATTCTATTACTTAAGCTTACTTAGGTTAATGCATATTTAGTATTTAATGCATGTAGTGGTTGTTGTTGACAACTCGGGAGTTTTCTCCTTTTTTAGCATATTCCACTTTTTGAGGATATGTGCTGAGTTGTTATTTTTCTCCTCTACCTCCTTCCAGCTTGTTCTACAAGCTTCCATGAGGCCTTTTTAAACGGTCTCTCTCTCATTGTAAATTAATCCATTTTTCACATAGCAATCTCATTTTCCTATTGTGAAATATTTCCTCTTGCATTGTTTGCTTCATGCTCTTGCTCTTTCGGTTTCTCTTCAGCAAGCTATTTGCATGTAGGTGATCTTGGCGACTGCGGAGTTGGATTTCATAAACTCCTACAGATTCTACCTCTTGCTTGGTCATCAAGATTAAAAACACTCTCTAAGGTAATGAGACCCTTAGGCAATTTTTTGGAACTGAGATTAATGATTTGATCACCACACTGATCCTACAGTCTTGACTGGTTTCTATCTAAAAATTTTGCTTCATTCTGTAAGAAGCTTACAATTTGTTCATCAGATTCAAACACTTTCCAATGGATGTTGTTGTTGGGGATGGCAGGCCTTATTACCATTTTTATTTTTTGCTTCTTCTCCTCCTCAAGATTCTTTGGAACATCATGAGGTGCACCTATTGTTGCAAGCCTATTAGCATGTCTATTTTCTTTTCTAGGGATGTTTTGAATATTAAATGCATTAAAACCCTCAAGAAGATCCCATACCCTATGTTTATAAGACTTGAGCAAACCATTCTTGGTGATATTCTAATTTCTCACTTGATTAACCACCAACTCACTATCTCCATATACACTTAAGGCTTGAATTCCTCTTTTTTGAGCAAGTAGGAGACCCTGAATCAAGGATTCATACTCAGCCACATTATTGGTGCAATTGAACTAGAGCCTAAAGGAGAAGTAGTACCTTACTTGTGCAAGAGAAATCAACATCACACTAGCTCCTAATCCATTCTTATTCCTTGAGCCATCAAAGTACATGCTCCATATCCCACTCATATCTTCTTTATTCTCCACAAGATTGGGAACTAGAGCATCCCTCTCTAATATACAATATGTACTAAGGCTTGTCTCAAGGGTTTCTGACATAGAATCAAACTGATATGCATTAGCCCATTCATCTAAAATAAAATCGAGTATCTTTACTAGGGGAGTAGTAGGCTCATTTAATATGTCATTCTCATCCATTTCTAGGATAGTGCAATTCATGTTGATGAGATTAGGGGTGTACAGTTCAGTATGATGGAGAGCTAGAGGCTCTACTTTGATTAAAGCTTTGGCCCCATATCTTGTCCTAAAAGACATATATGACCAATCAAAAGATATGAAACCACCTATTTGGGCCATGAAATCTCTTGACAAACATATGGCAAAATGTGTCTTGACTTCAACAATGGATATATCTTGAGTTATAGTACAACCAGGGCATGCATGTAGGGCCATTTCCACATTCCTAAGGATCCTTATAGTCTTGATAGTACTACCATGCAACTGTAATACATCCCTAACAATGGGTTCATATTTCATTCCCAAAGCATCAGCAACACACCTAGGCATCACTGAAATACTAGCCCCTAAATCAATCATGCAATCATGGACTAGTTTATATCCTATAATTAAAGAAATATAAAATGGAGGGGGTCTAACCTTTTTACTTTTTTCTTCCTCCCTTGATGGGTGTACTAGGCTTGTGGCACTTTCCATGTTGGGTGGCTAATCCTTTGGTTCAATACTTTCCAATTCTTGCTGCAGTAACCTCTTTTGCATGGGTATGGTAGCAATAGCATCCCACATGGAAATATTCACATTTTTTTTCTTCATTTGTTCTACCACACTAAATGGTGTAGTAGGTTCTTTAGTAGGAGCCTTGGGAGCTGCACTTGTAGGAGGTTGAGATGGAACAAATTGAGGATCACTTACATTCTTTTTGCCATTATTTTTCCTCTGCTGCTAAAAGATATTTGACTGATCATTTGCTGATTGATCATGAGGTATTACATTTGAAGTTGGGGTCTGATTGGGAGGAGGAGGGGTGGCATCTTCAATGGCTCTTCTTTTGCTCCTAGTGTTGTGAGCAATGGAATCTTGGTTTACATTACAATGTTCCTCCACCTGATGATTCATAAAGGAGCAATCTCCTTGTCCTTGCATATATGAGGCCTCTTTAAATTTTTCCTCCTTGTATGATTGTCTTGCTGGTAGCTCTTGGATGGTCAAAGCCAAATAAGATTCAGCCTTTTAACACATACAACAATCATAGGAGTAGTTACAGGAGGGAATAAAATCCTGATCTTGGGCCATGTTGTCTTGAGGAACTATGGCCCTGCTTTGGTTTACATTTGAGGTTGAAGCATGACTACTATGCCTATTCTGGTTCAAAAGAATTGTTCCCATAATTATGATTTGGAGTCCTACCACTATTCAAATCTTGATGTTGCAATTGGTGAGCCTTGCTACCTTGAGCTTGCTATCTCTCTAAAGTCACCACCTTGTTGCTCACTTTTTGCATCACAGAGAAGCTATCTTCCAGTTTCTTCTCTTGACCTTGCAATCTTTTATCTATGTTTAGCATCATAGATTGCATCATCTCCTTGATTTCATCTATTCCATTTGAAGATGTGGAAGGTTGAGGGACTAGAGCAAGGGATTGTGATGTGGAAGTTATAGTAAGAGAAGCCATTGCTGGTTGGTGATTTGGAACATCAGGAAAGAAAGGCATGGGAGGCCTCAGAGCTAGCTTACCTCCTTGTATTAGGATATTTTTTGACCTTTTCGTTATGTCATAGGCATTAGGCAAGGTATCTCCTCCCATAGTTTGGATTGAAGTGGCAATGTCACTATTAAAAGCTCTATGGTAATGCAAGAAGGCATTACCAGGGGTAGGTTTTACCGAAGCAGGTATTCTATCCCATGTCTTTTGAAATCTATAGTTGAAATCAGTCATACATTCATAGGGGGCTCTTTTTATAGTAGTCAATTGTTCTAAAAGTGATAAATGGTCATTTTTTTCTCAAAGTGTTTGCACAGTCCTGCTCCTAATCCATCCCAATCTGTTATAGAACTATGAGCCAAACCTCTATACCATTGTAGTGTTTTTCCTTTCAAGGATGAGGCTAGAATCCTAATTGCAACATCATCCTCTGTAATACCATGGATATTTCAGAAATTTACAACTTCTTGAATGTGTTCTAAGGGAGAGATAGAAGTTTCACCAGTAAACTCTAGTATACTTTTGAATGTAGCTATTGGTATGTCATATCTTTGGGCCAATAAAAGAAGACTTCCACCATTAAAGGTGGCAAAAGTATGGGCTCTAGGCTGTGCCATATAGACAAGTGATCTATTGATATGTGTTGATGGTAATATGGGTTGAGATCTAATAGTAGGAGGAGTAGAGATGGATCTTGTAGGTGTATTTGTTGTTATTGCACTCCTAACTGGTGATAAAGATACTCTAGTCCTCCTTCTTCTAGGATTTGAAAATGAAAATTCTTGATACTAAAATGTACCTCTAGAAGAAACCCTTGTTTCAGCTTTGAGCATGAATTACTACAACTTTGGTTTGGAACTAGATGTATTTGAAGCTCAGAGTTGCCAAGTATTTGAAGAATGGGCCTCTTGAAGGCTTGAACACCAAAGCCAGTACTATCTCCTTGGTATTAATCTTGAAATCTTCCTTTTGACACCAGTAGACTTGAAATTTTTTGAATAGTGTCCCACTGGACATGCCAAAAACTGTTGTCACAGAGTTTTGCACCCTTGTCTAAAATGTTTACCTAAGGACAACCTTGTGAAATATGGAAACAACCTCCAAGCTGTGGGACTTGAACTATGAGGTTGAGTCTCCGAAGAAGGCCAGCTTCCTTTACTATCAGGGTACACCTAACTACTCTTGGAGAGGAAAAGGGAGAAGGAATGCATGAAAACCAAATCTAGCTATTCTAATCTAAAGGGGTGATGCACCAAAATAGAGTGTTCAAACCAAGATCTGCCCATACATGCACTATTGAACCATCATGACACCAAAAGATATACATATTCAAACTTGTTTTAATCTAACAATCACATGCATATCAGAAAAACCAAATGAATGACACAAGGAAAAACAAGATTCACTTATATATCATTCATAGGCCAAAAGAGATACAGTCATGCAAGATTGTAGATCTCTACAAAACACCAATGAGAGGCAAATAGTTCTTGCACTTTCACATTAATGGCTAAAGGACATAAAGTAGAATGCCATACAATTTAGAGGCAAAGGGAATTTACACTAAAGTTGCAAAGCAATATTAGAGAAGTCAAAGAAGAGTCGACCTTTTCAAAATCTACAAAATTTTCTTTTATAGTTTAGGCATAACTAAGATGTCGTCTAACTAAAGTTACTCCACAACCACCACCATTAAGCCCTACAGAGAATAATCATGGAGATATGAAGAAAATTTGATCTGAGCATAGATCAAGATGCAATGATATCTAATCTTTGTTGGAACAAGGCCCTAAGAAGACAGAATGGTGCCATTAAATCATTCTGAGCAGGTAGATGGATCAACTGGGGGGCATGGAGTGTTCTCTTAGGTTCAGCATTCATCCAAGAGTGGTTGGCATTGATCATAGGGATCAGCGGGAAAATTTGATCTCTCTTCATTTTTGGCTCATGAATCAACAAGGTCAACAGGTCAACTAAACCCTACGATCAGAATAGACCATGTGGGCCAATGATTTTGTTTTGTTTTTCCACTCCACAAAGTCCCCACGCGGTTGACCATATCTTTTAACTAACTGCACCACCTCCTCAAACCCTGACTGCGATGTAACTGCCAACTGTTAGCCCTATCTGAGCTGCCTTAATTGTAATGTATTTCCCTAAACCAGCAAGGACATGTGTCCTTCAGGCACTCTCTCACATTGCTTAAAGTCCTCACATCTCCATATTGTACAAAAGCACTTATTGTTGATTTCTAATCAATCTAAGGGTGAAGAAACTGCACAAGTACCCTAAAGAAGTGGTGGGTCCCATATTTGCTATGTCTCTATAGTTAAAGATCAATCATTTCCTCATAGTGACATAATAAAAAATGTCCATCTACCACCATCTGATGGCCCTAAAGGTACACCCAACCTGTCAGTGTACCAACCAATAGGAACCTAGCCTTTTTCAACCTGTCTGGTAAGTCCTAGCTTTTGCAGCCCACCAAGGGAAATAGGACCCACAATCCATGTGGCATGTGCTCACTACCTCACTATACATAACTTTCAAGCACCTTTACATAGTGAGTTAATGAGTACTATTGATTTTCCTTGATCTTACAATCATGAAAGACTTTCCATATTAGTGCACTTTGCCCTTAACACTTCTAGCCCAATGAACCTACTCAACACAACCTAGCATCTAACTAGTACTGCTTTCCTGGCATCGCCTTGCAGCATATGAAACTAGCCTAGGCCCACAAGGACATGCAACAACAAGGCACTTTCTCACATTACTTAAAGTCTTTGCATCTTCATATTGTGGGGAAGTGGCAGCCCTTGATTTCATTTGAATCTACGATGATCAAAACTCTGCAGGACTATATACCTAGTTAGTTGGGCAGACCAATGAGATGCCCTTATCATACTCTGACTCACCTAATAGCTACCACAAAAGACAAGCCATCATCACCCTCTGAGAAAGGCAGACCCATGACATCACACTGTGTTACGCATCGCAAGGGGGCATACCCGCATTACTTAACATCCTTGCAACTTCATCTTGCAAGCATGTGCCAGCCATTGATCATATCACATCGAATGGTGCACATAACCTGTATCCTCTAAACCTGCATGAATATCCTTTGTGACATCATCCAGAAACATGTCACCAAGGTGCTTGTCCGCAGTGTTAGAAGCTCTAATGGAAGGCAAAATGTGGGAATATAGGCACCAATCAAACTACCAGCTCACCCTGCCATTGATGGCTTCAAAGAAGATAGTCCCATTGATCCACGCGTCATAAAGGGGTTTCATTGCATTATGTAAAGGTAGTGCATTTTCAAAATGCAAGGAAGCACCCACCATAGATCTGAATAAGATCTGATAGCACGAAAATCACAGGGAAGCAGAAACAAAATTAGGAAATATTATAGGTTTTAAATGTTTTATTTTTTCGATATTTCCATGGCATTTTAAATATTAAAATATGGAGAGTGACCGTTGGATGGGCAGAGGTATTCGAATTCGAATTTTGGCAAGGACAAAAATAGGTAACATGTTCCAATATGAATAGGTTGATTAGTACTAATATGATTAAATGTCCACTTGTTAAACCACTTTTTCCTTCTTCTATATCAAGTCCACATTTCAATCCTCGATCTTTTTTTCAATACCATCACTAGCCCATACATGATACGGAAGTATCTTATTCTTTGAAACATAATATTTAGGATTTGATTGATGTTATTGTTTTTATCTATTGAGGGTCAAGATAATGGGAATAAATATATGGCACATTCTAATCAAAATCTTAAAACTTATATTAATCCTTGACCTCAGCATTCTACAAACACTATCATTTAGTGTCATTCTTCTTTTGTTTCTCCTGAAGTGCATATTGCTTACAATACTTTACAACAAGAGAATCATAATATTGTTAATGTTGTGGAATGTGAAGTTAAACCTCTACCTCCACTTAATGAATACATTCCCTCTGCATCTAATAACCAACCTAAACTAAAACATAAGGGTATTAGAGCCCTTACTATCTCATTCACTTGTACTAATAAGTTTAAGGCTCTAGATGGTCCTCTCTATATTGCTACTCAGATTGCAAAATATCCTTCTTATGGGTGTCTTTTTAATCCTACTTCTATGGTTAACATCATCACTAAGGAACATCTTTATAATAAAAGGAATTATCATGACTTTTATGACTTAATTAATACTTGGATTCAGACTTGTAATGGTTTCGTATATCCTCTACAAGGTTCCATCTCTTTTCCTATTAAGCTTGTTAGAAATAGATAATACTAAGAGGGGGTTGAATTAGTATTCTACAAACTTTTGCTCACAACCAAATATTGTTAATTACTTTATAACTTGCATATGAAAGTAAACCAACAATGTTGACAGTAAATATAATCATGCACAAAGAGAACTCATAACACCATTAATTGTTAACTAGTGAAACCTTGGCCAAGGAAAACCCTGATGGGGATGGTACCCACAAGATGATTGACTAAATAAAAGAATCGTGTTAAGGATATTGACCCTGTTAGGAGTCTGTGAAATACATATAGTGTCTCAAGTTCTTGTTAGAGGACTAGGCCTTGTTAAAAGCCTCAACCCTAGTAGGAGTTGGTTAATCAAATATAATATATGCAAGAAGATCTCACTGCCCTAACATGCAATATACAATAAATTTTCTTCACAAGAGTAGGTATACGTAAAATATTGTCTTAGTATTGTATCTGTCACTTTCTCTGATCATTCATTAGATTTTGCACCACATAAGGCTTGCATATCATTTAAGCTTTCTTCTTAATCATTCATATCACATTAACTTCACATTATTTCACACCTTATCTTGCACAAGATATGATCTTTTCTTATATCTAACAAATTAATAAATCTCTTCTCAGTCAGCCCATCATTACCTAGTAATTATTTTGTCACCAAAATGACTTCGTAAGTTGTACAATCCAATTCTCTAGTATTCTTTGTTCTATTATGTTAAATACCATCCATATACGTCTATGCACTAACATACATCATCACCACATTTTCATCTAATGATCCTTAATTGTGCATTTCCTAACTCAAACTTAGTCATCTATACATGTTTTATCTATCTCTATACTATTGCAATCTGTCTATCACAAAGACAATTTTCTAACTATGATTGCATGAATGAAATACTAAATACAAGCTGACATAAATGACAATACTTTAGACATCTAACTAGCTATATTGCCAACAATTTCCCCTTTTGGTTTTGATGCCAACATTTGGGAAAATTGGCTAAGTCCCAAAATGATGTCATACAAAAATGAATACAAAAAGGTAACTAGACAAAACTGCCTTCAAAATAGAAAATATTGTATTCATGTTTTGATGGATCATTACAGTCCTTATCACTCCTTACAATGGAATATAGGTAGAATCCCCCTTACATATACATACTTCTTTTTACAAATATATACAATTTTTCTTACTTTAATTTCTCCCCCTTTAACATCAATGGAAAAGGTGTCAAAAACTATGCAAAATTGTGTTTCCTCTTGTAGATCAACTTGTCATTCTAGATAAATAATCTACAAAACTAAGTTTTAGTCACTCCAAATCTTTTTTCTAGTTCTCCTTGATTGTGTCGAAAATATTGATGAGTGCATAAAGTGCATAGGATGCCACTTCTACTATGCTCAAGTCAATATAGGAAAACATTTCATAGGAGGCCTTAGTTGCAAGACACTCCTCCAATTGCCTTTGTCAAATACTAATTTTAGTTGACAACACTTCTCTAAAAGTAGAGAATGTTCTTATTACTTGTCCCTTATCAATTTCAATGCCTCTAATAGCATTATGAATCTTCTCCATTTTAGTTCCAAGATCTTCAATGATTGACTTAGGTCACTACAATCTGGTAGTGAGTGTTTGAAGCTCACTCATTTGGCCTTTGATCTTATTCTCAAAATTTGATAGGTAATTGTAAGATAGAGTGCATTTTCCATATAACTTCTTACCTTCATCAATATGCTTCCTCAATTCTTTGATGTTCATATCTAGTGTCTTTAGATCCTTTCTCACATTTTTACATACTATATCAAATAGTGATGCATCATGCTTTTCTTGTGCTTGTACTAAAGCTACTTTAGACAAGGTTGTGAATTCTTCATCAAAATATTTCACCAATTCTTTTACCTTGGTCAGCAAGTCTAGATTTGTAACAGTTGTGTGAACTTTCTTGTGCATCTTATCCAAGACTTATGACAATGTTTTCTCCAAATACTTAACTAATTTTTTCTTTTGAAGTACTTTACTCAAAGAACTCATCATTCCTTTTGGATCATCATCATCATCAGATAATGTTGTTGTTGTTGCTACTGGATTTTTTGTGGGAATAAGTGTAATACCCCGCCCAGAGATCCTTGGAAACAAGGATTCAAATCAAGCCAAGATTTTTTTTTTTACAAGTATGAATGCACAAGACAACATCATACAGGGATCACAAAGATCGCAACAGAAGACTTCAACACAATCCCGACAACCAACGAATCTCCGAACGCCACTACCCAACTGACACACCCAAACAAAAGCCAACAACCACCACAACAAGATGAGGGCACAAGAAATGACCACTCATCAACAAAACACCAAGCTGGGGTAAAATGCAGAATCTCAAAATTTGGCTAAGCCTGAAATCCTGAAGCCCTAAAAATTGGCTAAGTCTGGATTTCTAAAGCCCTGAAATTTTCTAGAATCCTTAACTTGTCTCAGACAGGTCTAAAACCTATCTCAAAAGATTTTTCACATGTATTAAAATATATCTTAAGTATAAGGAATTTAAATATACGTCAACTTATACTTAAACGATATATTTTAAACACCTAGAAAATTTGTTTTCAACCAGGAAGGTGAAAAAACCAAAAGGGTGTTCAAAACCAACTTCTGAACCTACATCTGAAAAGCCTAGATAGCCCCTGTTTCTTGCACGAGAAAGAAAATTGGTCTCGAGTTTTGCATGAGAAAGTGCGAGGACTACTGAGCTTCACGCGAGAATTCACATTCTTGCATGAGGATTCCTACGCACCATGCAAATATTTACATTCTCGCGCGGGAAGTGTATTTTTCGTGCGAGGAAGAAACAGTCTTGTGCGAGGAAAATATAATCTCGTGCAAGGAAACAAATCAGCGTGACACAAAATGCAAACAAAAAGCTAAAAAAATAAGGAAACCTCCACATCGGGGAGTACCGAATCCACGTAAATCGAGGAATGAACACTCAAGAGCACTAATAGCAAGGAAAGAGGAACATCTAACCATCTAAAACATAAAAGCAAAGCACATACTAAAATAAGCATCGCAATGAACAAAATACATTTCAGAACTAAACAACCAAATAAGTGCGCAGTTCCTCCCAACCATCAATAGCATCATAAGACCATCGTGGATCCTAGCCATCCCCCGCGTGTAACATCCCAAGCCACCGACCAAATTGTCAGTACTATCATAATAGGGATGTCACTACTAAAACATGCATAATAAAAGCATAAAAAAATCTAACATACTAGTGATAACGCATAAGATAATCCTACAGTAGATAACATCACCTATCACATGCTAAACAGCAGCAAGCAACAGATATACTACTAAAGAAAATTACATCATCTAATCATATGCTAAACATCATAATAAGGGAATGCGCCAAATAAAATCACATCATCTAAACATGATATACAAGCATCCCAATGAAAGCATTAATCACAAGAAAGCATTCTTTAGAACCTGAAGTACCAAGTGAAGACATCCAGCAATGATCGCACTAGGACAAAAGATCATCTCTGTACACTGATCCCTAGCGGTGGTGAAGGTAGCTATGCCTCCCAACCACATGGCACCCATAGGTCCACACCCGCTGTGCTGATGGAGATAATGATCCAACCACAAACACACATAAAATACAACATCCAAGGCTAACACTCACGCCAGACAGTATGATGGCTGAACCAAGAACCTAAGACAATGCAAGGAGTACAGGTCCTGGTCAAACACTCAAAAGGCTACTAAGTAGGGGCTGACATCATGGAGAGTCGCTTGGCATCCAAAAGACCAAGCTCGGATCACATGTGGCAACACTCTCAAGGGACTCCCTTGGAACCATCACATGAATGAGGATCTTTTCATTATCGTAAATTTTATTAACACTCACACATTTAAATTTAGTTATCACTTACTTAAAACTTCATATCCTCTGTCAACCTCTGGCACCATAAATGTCGAGCTGCAAGATAGAAGCCCCCTCCAGATGCTACCCTACCCTACCCATGCTCATCCTACAACAAGTTCCCGTGGGCATGCATACTCCCATCCCAACCCCAATGATCAAAACTTCCAGAAAAGACATGGAAGGTCGAGACCTGCAAGTCCTTCGACAAACGTACGTGTACGTACTCGTGTGTGGTGCACCAACATCACGAAGATCATAACATAAGGATAGGATGAGAACACAATGCAAAACAAACACCCAACCAAAAGAAACTCAAGAGGACAGATTCTACATGAATCCCAAAGCCAATAAAACCATACATCATAAAATCACTCAACCGACCTCAATTCGAGAGTATAGATTCTACACGAATCCCAATGATGCAACAAGACCAAAATTCATGAACTTACTCAATCGGCCTCAATCTGAGAGTATGGATTCTACACGAATCCCAATGTCCATGAAATAAAGCAAAGGTCCAAAAGAAACCATAACGGGTATAAAATCACTCAACCGAACACAACGTCGGGAGTACGGATGCAACATGCATCCCAATGCAACATAAAAGTGCAAAAGTGGTATGACTGATATCCAACGGATCATCAAGGTCCATGACCCACATTGTGCCAAGAAAACTCAAGAAAACAAGGCAGCACACAAAACGAGGTAAAAATCCCAAAATTTGAAAAACTTCAAAATTAAAACCCATTTGGCCTTTGGGTTCAAAAACCCCAAAAATCCAAAAATAAATGGAATCAAACACCATATGCAAAAATGGCTAGCATAACAGTGCAAAATCCCAAACCCTCATCCCGAAAAATAGGGAAATGTTCATACCCGCCCAACTAGGTAGAACTAACATACAAAAATGGAGGGGAACACTAGTTCTCAGCCTCTAAACAAATGGCTACCAAAAATAGAAGCAAAAACAGAGCAGAAACAATAAAACAAGAAAGCCCTACCTCACAGCCAAAAGGGCAAAAATGGAAAACTGAACCAAAAAATAAAACACCCGCAGAAGTGGCTGAAAATTGTGACAATCCAAAGTTTTTCCGAGCTAGATCCAACGAGCCCAACCTTGCGACAATCTCACACCTGTAGCTCCCACAATGAACAAAACAGTAAATCCTCATGAAGAGGATTTTGGGTTTTACTCTCCAACTTTCCAATTCAAAAGTGAGAAGTGAGGAACTAAATTCCTTTTGGATACTTATTCACTTTTTGGGTGAATAATTGATTAGGGCATTTAACCAGCCAATCTAGTTAAACCCCAAATCGACCCAAACGAAAATAGGCTATTCCTATAAATAGGAATTCATCTATGGCAAAGCTGCCAGAAATTAAAATAAATCAATTAAAAAGCCTGAAAACCCAAAAGCACATAAATCTCCTTAATAACTTTTGTGACAATGCGAACCTCTAAATGCACAGACACGCTTACTGGTCTAATCACATAATGCAAATGAGTTTGGATTTAATAATCACCGAAAAGTTTAAATTAAACATTTAATTAAAGATATGTCGACCATATAAGGATGACATTGGTAAAATATGAAAGGCTGAATCGCTAACTCCATGTGCCACTGCCAGGGATATAAATCTTGCACACTAAACAACACGATCAAGTGCAATTGCATATAATAACATAGCCGAAGCAATAAATGCATTAAATCACCTAATTTAACCATTTATTTAATTATATTAAAATAATCTATTTACATCACTCACGTTCGCATAAAGCATAACAACGCAGGAATGAAGTAAATAACCATAGCATTAATTCTATCACTTAACAAAATCAGAGGTATGTCCAAATACCAAATAACCAGGTAACCAGATATCATCATAAAACACATTGTCATCTCAAAATGGCATCATCATGCAATATGATTAACTAAACAACTTAGTAGTCTAAAATCCATGATACTAGAATCAAAGTGTAACATCTGACCCTCGGGTCCTCTCAAATGTAAACATAACATGAGTAACAAATATCTCTCTGATCAAAAATATAACAAGGTAAATGTTTGCAGTACATAACCAAATAAATCAACATGGACAATCCATTCTAATTACTTAAGCATTTAATAATGGTTGATCACACTGCATTAAAAAGGGCACTTAAAACGCATAAGCAAACACAGTCAAAAACATGACTAACCACTGCTACAAGAACCTAGTCCAATGTAGCATGGTAATAGAACATAGTGCAATCTCTGCACACATCTTAGAGTAATCACGGAACAACCTCATGATACCACATTGATCCTGATAACCACTGGCACAAACCTCAGTGAACCAAAAATCACATCATAATCTCAAAGATCAGTCAAAAGCATAATCAAAGCAACTGATACAGAAACATAAATCCGAACACCTTGACGGTGTAGACCACACAGGGTCACAATCATGATCCCATCACAACAAGGATCAACAAGGTTGCATCCATCAGGACGACTTACAAAAGTCAAATGGGAGAGGCACTACAATAAGTGTAACTACTTTCAGCTCTGAACTCTTCTTTTCTTCCTCAACTTCTTTCTCTATTCTTCTAATCTTTATTTTCATTTCTCCTCTTCTTTCCTTAATTCTTCTTCTTCTTTTGTTGCTACTAGATTTTTTGTGGGAATAAGTGTAACTACTTTCAGCTATGAACTCTTCTTGTCTTCCTCAACTTCTTTCTCTCTTCTTCTAATCTTTCTTTTCATTTCTCCTCTTCTTTCCTTAATTCTTCTTCTTCTTTCTTTTTCATTTCCTCTTCTCTTTTGCTCCCTTCTTTCTTTCTTCTAATCTTTTCTTTTCTGCATTCCTCTTTCTTTCTTCTTCTTTTTCCTCTTCATTAGAACTAGTGTAGGTAATAATACTGTGAACAATGTTTCTTCCATATTCAATAAATGGATTTTCTTTTACATTAATAGTTATGTGTGTACTATCCACTTGCATGGATTAAGTACCAATAACTATGTGAGGAGGTGACAATTCTTCTTTCGCTTCTTCAACTTCTTCTCCACCATTAGTAGGAGTACTATCCTCCACATATACTGGACTAGGTGATTTTGGTTATGCACTTTCCTTGGTGACTTTAGGCATAGAAGTTGTAACACCCCGCCAAGGGATCCAAAAGAACTAACCTAAAGTTTACTAAGTTTGCCAAACATTTTTTTTAAGATAACATATAACAACAATCATAAAATATCAGAAGCAATAACATACAATCATACATAAGAAAACATAACAGATTACATTCCTTAAGGATCCCAAGATGTTTAGTCACATTTAATTTTAATTAATACTAAGTCTAACAAATACCATATCCACATGAAAGGATAATTACAAGTCCAAGTCCATTTAAATAATATACATTTACTCTGAATGCCATTTGGCAATAAAATTCAGAATGCACAATCACCCATTGTACATGTCATAGGGTATGAAAGACTGAAAGAATATACATTTATAAAAATAGATTTCATCATCCCTTTTGGATCCATGAAACAAAGTACAATACAATAAGTAAAATCATCCATCATAAAGATATAACCATCCATCAAAAATATATAACCATCCATCATAATACACAAAGATGGAATGAAGAAAATGCAAGCAAGGAACTCCAACCATGGCATCAATGGATAGATCTCAATGGTAAGAGTAAAAAGCACTACCACCTAACCGTATGGTAAACCAAAAAGGTTCACTCCCACCACACTGAGGAGATAGTCTCAAGTCCCAAACATGATATCATTCCCAAAATCAAAAGTAATATCTAAGTCAAGGAAACCCTAAAATTAATCTAAATCAAAGGTTTCAAGATAAATTGACATCTAGACCCAAAGGCAAACAAAGACACATAGGGAATCTACTATGTAAGCGAGCAAGTATCATCACATGAATCAATGCTAGAGTTACCTTGGCAGTCTAACTTGACCTTGGCCCCCTAGTGACTCTATACAGTACTAGTATCCTTTCGTACTAACAAGGCATACTAATTATGAATGGTTGCAACCAAGCATTCTCTCTACTCCCATCCTAGTATGTACTAGCACTCGAGGCATAGGTGAGAACATACAAAGACTCTTATTAGGTTAATTTTACTCTCATTTAGTGTAGTTTTTTCACTTATTAAACAAATTACAATGGGTTAACCTAGTAGCCACTTTGGGCCCTAGCCTCCATTGCAAGCCACTTCCCAATATTACATATAGATAACCTACCCTAAGCTCATAAAATCACAAATAAAAGAATCATAGTATTTCCCTCAATCCTATACAAGTGACTGGAGAGCATCAAAAGATAATTTGCAATAACACATCAATTCTCTATGAGCAACTAGAAAGCATCCCAAAAATATTGATCGAAGACACAAAAAGGTTTAAGTCAAATATGTCATAACATCCATCTTCTTATCCTACAAGGACACTAAAAGCAACAACCAACAATATAACCAAACTCATCATAGAGCATACCAACACATTACCATGGTTGATTTTAAAAGATCAAGATCAAATCATTGTAATACCATAATCACAGAACTCCCAAGCCTCTGGTAGACGGTCTAAAATTGGTCAACACTCTAGTCAACCCAAACCCAAAGCACAGACAACATACAAATAATAGTATAGTTCGTAGTTTGGTTTGATTTTGAAAGTGCATAGTTTTGGGTTAATAGTAAGGTAAAGTTTTTGTTCCAATGTATGTTTCAAGTAGATGAGATTCACAGTTTACCCTTACAATTTAACCCATTCTTATATTTGAATAAAATGCACAATTACCCCTATTCGATTTTAAGTCCATTATTCCAAAATAATTTAAGGGTAATTATTTATTAAAATTATTAAAATAATACTTATTGATTTTCAAATAAAATAATTTACAATTTTATTAAAATTAGTATTAATAACAATAATGATTTAATAAATTTAAAACTTCATTGAATAACTTCTATTATTATTTAAACTTAATTAAATTAATTAATAATTATATCAAATAACTATATTAACATTAATTATTTATTAAATTAATAATTATTAATAAAATTTATAATAAATAATAATTTAAATTTAATATTATTAGTTTTTAATAAAAAAACTCTTTTTTTTAAATAATAATAATAATGAAAGTGGTTTTTTGTAAGCCTGCCAACTTTTAAGGCTATGCAGTCGCCTTGCGACAGCTGTAGGGGCCTACAGTCATGACAGTATAGAGTATTGTCGCTATCGCAATACCCTGTGGTCAGCAACAGTTAAAGCCACCAATAAGGTAAGGAGGGTGGTGGGGTAAAACCCCCTCCCCTTTCTTTTTTATTTAATTTTTTATAGATAAAAATTATTTTCTTATAAAAAATAGTTCCTCTCCCAATTTTTGTTTTATATATATATATATATATATATATATATATATATATATATATATATATATATATATATATATATATATATATATATATATATATATATATATATATATATATATATATATATATATATATATATATATATATATATATATATATATATATATCTAAACAGAATTCCTATCAATACTCTAATAGGAAAAATAATATAGTGAACCAATCAAATTTTTAATTTAAAATTTCAATTCTTTCAAAACCCTTTCTGGTTTAACTTTTAATTTTAAAATCTACTAAAAGAGTATTCTAATGATATTTTTAATCCTCATGTATACAGAAGAAATCAACATGCATACCAATAACGTCAAAATAAAATATTGGAAGATTCATCACAATAAAATTTGGATAAATGATTCAACAATCACAAAGAAGACAGGATTATAACATAATTTAACTAGGTGAGCAAAACACAAGAATCTACCTAGTTCTGATGCTGAATTCCCAAACAACCAAAAGATTGTGAGAAAAATCTTTTCTCTCAAAACCTTCTCTCTGAAAATTCCTTCTCCAAACTTTTCAGTCCCATGAAAATGGAATCTCAAATCATGATAAGGAGTTCTCTCCTAAATTTGAGGCACTAATTGTGCAATCACCCAAGGGAACTTCTTGGTCACAACTTTTTAACTCTGTATTATCTTTTTCAAAACTTCATGCATACTTTATGCAATTTTAAATATCGTTAATAACTTAATTTCTTTTTTCATCTTTAATTAATTTATTATATTTTAATCTCATGCATAAGCTTTATGCAATTTAATTAAAATAAACTTTATTAAATAATTGCTTACTCTCTCTTAATAATTTTTGATGCATTTTTAATATAATATTTATAAACTTAAAATTAATAATATTATTTAGTATTTATTTAAAAATGATCTCCTAAATATATATTAAATTAATTAAATATTATTATGCTCTCAAATTAGAACTATAATTTTCTCTTTTAAATTTAATTCTTTTTATTTAATTAATTTTTCAATTAATAAATATTGAAAATATCATAATAATTTCCATTAAATTAAACTATTAATTTAATCTTTTAATTTGACTTAATTAACAAAAAAATCACAAGAGACTTATAAGAAAAAATATGAAAAGCCATCATAAAATACCACACACAAGATCAAACTTAAGGGTTATAATCACGAATTTACATCATATGACGAATTCAAAAGGGCAATCATCTCAGATACTTGTCCTATTTTTTTCTAAGACAATTGGTTTAAAGGTTAGGATTTGGACTCAATAATTTATCTCCCCTCTCTTACCATTGAGATATTGTGATAGGGTACACTCATCCTGGCAATTCAAGGAAGTTGATACCTAGTACTTGCAATATGCATAAAATCCATGCATGTACAAACACATATATTCTAAACTAAATAGGCAATGGTAGGAAGTGGTGCATTGTGTAGATCTCAACTAGTAGGTGACTACAACTCCCTTCCTTAACCACATCAAAAATGTCATACATATAGAAAACATACACTCACACCATACACATGTAATATGGGGTAAGTATCCATAGAAAACATGTATAAATAATCCATCTAACTAACATCATCAAATAACTAAAACCGCTATAAATAATCATCATCAAGGTATAATCATGCATTCATGAAGTAACTAGTACCAAAGTAGTCCATCATATTATCAACTGAGTATGAAAACAATATCCAATCATTTGAAAGATAATGCTACTAATCATCAAGCATAAAATAGCCTAAAAGAGTTCGACAATAATAACAAAATGTAAACTAGGGGTAGGCACTACAGAAGTCATGTATTTCACTATGGATTCCTTTGTTTCTTTTTAGACTTCCTCATAATTTCCTCCCATTAGAAAAATAGCTCTTCTTTTATTCTTAAGTAGGGGTTTAATGCCTTTTAAAATTCTGTCCAAATCTTCCTTTGGGTTCACTTCACATAGTTTGTTAATCATGCTCTCTCCTAGCTTGGTGTCTTCTTCTACTACTCTTTTCTTTCTATTTAGTAACTAGTTGTAAAGATCTTCTAGGATCTTGCCTTTCATTCTATTAAATATCTTATTTCTTAAGATCATATTCCTTACAATAGAATTCTCTAGTTGTCTCCTATCCATATTACTATACAAACTATAATATTTATTCAATTATACAAATTGTCACCATTAATAATCTGCATGTTCAAATTCTCTACCTTTAGTTTCCATGCTTTCTTGCATGTTGGTATCCTTCCTTCTTTTGTTGCTTACTCAAATGGCTTGTGTTTAGTTTCATCATTATATTCCTTAGAATCACTGATTTGCAATATTTTTCATCTTTTCCCAAGTCCACTGGTGGTTTTCTTGGCCCTTTTCTTTGAAGGTGGTGTAGGTTCTTGTTTAATCTTTACCAATCTTTCTGACTTTCTCTATGCAATAGGTGTATCAACCTCTAATTTTTTATTTTGTTGATCACATTGTACTCTAATTGGTTGCACTTGTGCAATTGCTACATAAGCTGCATTAGGTGTTTGCATAGTAGGTCCTACAACTATTACACCTTTAGATGGTGCTACAATAGAAATAGGTGTAGCTGCTAACACCTCTAACCACCCATAGGCTTTCATCTCCATTCCTGTCCCTTTGATTTCATTAAATTCTTCTCTAGACATACCATATTCCTTGAGAATGGAATCTATCTTCTTCTCCACATTCTTATTAATCTCCTTACTATGAAGTTCAAAATGAACTTCATCATCTTTTCCTCATATGTACCCCATCTATGGTATTCAATGTCCTTATTTGACTACAATATGATCTATGCATATCCTTCAATGAGTTCTTCACTCATTTCATATCCCATGGGTTCAATGAATTTTACCCTAGGTTCAACTACTTCCATACATGTGGTATTTGTTTCAAACATGAATCATATCTCATTTGTATACTTCTCCACCATGGAGGGAGGTATTATGTATCTCAGTATCACCTCTAATTGAAAGTTCTTCATC
Organism: Cupressus sempervirens; assembly: GCA_028749045.1. Classification (NCBI taxonomy): domain Eukaryota; kingdom Viridiplantae; phylum Streptophyta; class Pinopsida; order Cupressales; family Cupressaceae; genus Cupressus; species Cupressus sempervirens. The sequence goes on from CM053793.1 coordinate 169,221,523, forward strand.
ATTCTATCAATGTCACTGTCTCTAACATTCTCTAATCTAGCCCTATAACATTGTGTTACCAACTTCATAGAACATTCATCACTTTCCCAACTTGTCATACCAAGGAACTACTTGGTTGCATAGAAGAATAATTGTGTTAATAGAGATTCAAATATAAAGATTGCATTATTGGTCTTCTTCATCTTTGCAATTTCTTCTAATGGTTGTGTTTTGACTACCTCATGCAAGTTTATTTTTCTCAATTTCCATAACATATGTTACATGCATGAATCTTGCTAACATAGAGTTCACTCTAGAACTCTGATTCATCTTATATCCTAATATTTTTCTCAACACTTTGATTCCTTTGTCCTTAATCATGTCAACTTTCATGTTCCTTCCATCAAACCTAGTATACAGGTTTGTCTCGACTATCTTTCTTACATTCTTGTCATTCACTAGATTACAGCCTTCATTACTCAGACCTATGACCTTATGAATTAGGTTATTATCAATTGTGACTGGTGCATCACCTACCCAAAACATCTATTCATGAACTCTTCCCAAAATGATTCATTTTTATTGAATTCTTTGTAGAGCATATACTAAATCAAATTCAGCCCATTTAAGTATGCATATTCAGACTTAGGTCACTATTACACATAACTATTAAATCCTTATGTATTTCCTCATCTCCAATGCTCTCAAATTTATAGTGAATGTAACTTCTAATGTCTTCTACATGACATACATTTGATGGGATTTGAGAAAATGCTCCTAATAGATCATCTATGAGAGAAACAAATGGTTATTTCTTGAACTTATATCTAGGTCTGTCACTTACATCATCTACTAAATGGCTTGCCATACTACTTATAGAATATACTGGAATTTCCATCAAAAGCTTTGTACAATACCTTTAATATCACATTTGGGGCTTCTACAACTTTGCACTTCTTTGCACTTGAATTCATTATCAAATCACTCATAAATTGCTCCAAAAAAATTACATGAAAAAATTTTACTCACAATCTTGCTCGCAATCCTTAAATTGCTTCAAACCTTACTCTGCATTAAATGTGCATCTACTTCTTCTTCAAAAAGTTATCACTAATTACCAGTGAACTTGTTTTCTTTCGTACAGCTTACTATGATCACACAAATGCTTCTGCCCTTAACCATAGCCTCCACTCTATGTCCTCTACCTTGTACTGATTGCACAACTTTTGATTCATAATCTCTCATCAATTTTGATAAATTAACCCTTTGCCTCTACTAGAAATTCTTAATTCAATTAGGATGAGTCACAAACAATTTCTGACTTTACTTTATCATTGGGTACATAAAAATATTGTTCCTTCAAAATTGTATAAGAATTTTCTAGATCCTTAGCTTTAACAAATACTTCTTAAATTCATCAACATGTTCTTTTACTACTTCTTTCTTATTGTTATCATTGTTGTTATCATATCCTACTGCAATTCTTATTATCATTACTTCTATAATTGGGATTTCTATTGAACTTCCTTATGTCCATTCTACAGAATCTTATTGTGTGTCTAAAGTTATTACATAACTAACGTACAGGTGCATTCCTTCTCTAATTGGTTCCATTCTAATTTTCAAGTGATATACAATTTCTTGCAATATGTCTAGGATTTTTACACTTGCAACATACAAATTGTTTCCTTTCACCATTAGGTTTCTCTCCATCATTAGATCTTCTTAAAGATCTTCCTCTTTCATTACCTACAAGATTAGTATTCCTAAACGTTCTACTATTCCCATTATTACTAGCAAACTTAGATTTCTTACAATATGATGCCTTATGTCCATAACCATGACAATTATAACAATAGAAATTAGTAATAGGTTTAAAAGACTTACCTATGAAATCTCTTTTCATATGAAAAACTTTATTGCATATGAAACATCTACCTCTGAATTCATGTCTAACTTCTTTGGATGGTTCATCATGCTTAGGATTATCAACTTGCTCTATTTTCTTTGGTTCATCATGTTTTGCAGACAAATAAACTACTTCAATCTCTTTAAATACTTTAGTAGTTGTACTTGATTCAATCTTACTCAAATTAGATTCTTTAGGGAACTATACAATTGGATCTAGTTCTTTCCCAATTTCAACTTTCTTTGTTGTCTTTTCTCCAATAAGATATCCAAGACTTATCTTTTCATGTGAAGGTCTCTGGTGGAATATTTTCTCATCAATTTTATCACTACTAGAATAAATTTTTTCTAATTGTTTCTTAGCTTGTGTCAATTCTCCTTTCACAATGGTATTGTACTTTTCTAATTCTACATGCTCAATCTAGATAGAATCTAATTTAGATGTTACTTGACTTAACTAGGATCTAAGGTCTACATTCTCATATTTTAGATCAGGTTCATTCTTACTGTCATCTTTCTTAGGACTCAACTTAAGTTAAACAATTTTCAACTCATGTTTTGAAATCTCATTTTCTTTCTTGAGAAATCCTACTTCATCATTGTTACTAGTTTGCACATTTGATCCCTTACCATATTTCAGATCATCAATTTTGCCTTTCAATTTACAAATGTAGACTTTTGCATCCTCACACCTATCTTTCAAGTTGTCTCTTTCTTTTGTAAGAAGATCATTTTGTTCAAGAGCTTCTTTAAGGTTTCTATTCAACTATTCTATATCTAAAGGGATCTTACTCAAGTTGTAAAGCCTTTTCAGAGTAACTTGGCTCTGATACCAATTGTTAGAAATAGATAATACTAGGGGGCAGGGAGGGGATGAATCAATATTCTACAAACTTTTGCCTACAACTAAATATTGTTAATTACTTTATAACTTTCATATGAAAGTAAACCAACAGTGTTGAATAGTAAATATAACCATGCACAAGGAGAACTCATAACACGATTATTTTTTAACTAGGAAAACTTTGGCCAATGGAAAACCCTGGCGGGGATGGTACCCACAAAAGGATTCACTAAACAAAAGAATCATGTTTAGGACATTGACCCTGTTAGGAGTCTGTGAAATACATATAGTGTCTCAAGTCCTTGTTAGAGGACTAGGCCCTATTAAAAGCCTCAACCCTATTAGGAGTTGGTGAAACAAATACAATGTATGCAAGAAGAATTTGCTTTCCTAAAGTTTCTTCCCAAGAGTAGGTGTACATACAATACTATCTTACTGTTGTATCTCTCACTTTTTCTAATCATGCATTAGATTTTGCATCACATAAGGGTCACATATCATTTAAGATTTCTTCCCAATCATTCACATCACATTCACTTAACATTATTTCACACCTTATCTTGCACAAGATATGATCTTTACTTATATCTCACAAATTAATAAATCTCTACTCAATCAGCCTTAATGCTTTCACTCACTTGATCAAATATAAAAATGACTTAGAGTAAAGATCTAGGATGTTGATCCATCAAGACTTAGTAATTATTTGTCACCAAAATTATTCCTTAAGTCATACAATCCAATTCTCTAATATGTTATGTTAAATACTTGAACTGGTATCTTGACTATAAATTGCACCATACCATTCATACAGGTATGTGCACTAACATACATCATCACCACTTTGTCATCTAATGATCCTTAATTATGCATGTCCTAACTCAAACTTAGTCATTTGTGCATGTAGTATTTGTCTCTGTACTACTACAAACTATCTGACACTTAGAAAATTTTCTAACTATAATTGCATGAATGAAATACTAAATACATGTTTCCATAAATGGCAATACTTCAGACATCTAACTAGCCATATTTTCAATAGAGCTCTATAGTAAAGGGGTGAATAATACCTTTGTGGTTATTCCTATTTTTGATTAGTTTCAAGTAAAGCTTGGCTTACCTTGGTTAACCTCTATGCAAGCTATTGTTTCTCCTATTCATTAATACATTAAATTTTCTTATGATGGTGAGATTAAGATGATCAATTATAGACTTTTCCATCCTTCTAGACCTTGACATTGTAGTACTCTTGACTTCTTTTGTCCTTCTCTTCCCACTGTACCTCCTACTTGTCAAGATTATTTGTTCCATTTGTATTAAGAATATAAATGTCAAAAGACTATCGAGTTAAGTAAGCCTCATGATCTTTTTCCTAAAACCTCGACACATATTTGTTTTGATTCTTATATCTATAATAGTCAACCACCTCTTGTATCTCCTAATGTTCCTAGTATGGTTTCTCCTTCAAGTTTGGTTCATCCTTCTTCTACATCTCATCCTTCTGTTGTTTCACCTCTTGTGTCATGAAAAGGAAAGGAACCTATAGTTTTTGATGCTCCTTCATCTTCATAAATAATTTCCAATAAAACTAAGTGCAACCAACATGCTCAATAATGTTTAAGGAAGTGTCAAGCTCATGCTAAAGCTTATATGGCTACTTCAAATTAGTCTATGTCTATTTAAGAGGTTAATAATATACATATTTTGGTTTTGTATTCTCTGGCTATTAATTTAGATGAGGAAGATACTTTAGATGATGATCATGATATTATTGATATTGATGTTGATTTACCTAACATGATTTCTATACAACTTATGCTTACATCTACACCTAAGCATAGTCACTCTCCCAAGAGTCCTTCTTTGGATTTGGCTATTGTTCCTACTATGTTGAACATATATCCTCTTGCAAGTTATCCACTTTATCTTACTATTAATTATTAAGATAAGGGAGGAGGCTAGCATGCTTGAAGTGAGTTCTCTAGAATAGTAGCTTTTTATGTGTTTGCCTATTGTTTTGTGCCTCCCCTATATCTGTTTGTGTATGTTTAGATTTCTTTTAAATAACCCTTCTTTCTCTTTTGTCACAAGGTGATAAACAAACTTTTGCATCATCACATTCTTCTATTTGTATCTTACTTCTTCTATATGTCATTCTATGTTATGTTGTACATGTGCCATTGTTCGTACTTGTATCCTTGTATAGTTTGCTCGGATTTGTGACATCGTAGCACCAATTTTTTTTGGTATCCATGAGGATGTTACAAAAAGACTCTTCTTCATAACCCTTACATGTATTTCTTTCATTGTGTTGTAGTTCTACTTCCTTTGTGGAATTATGACATTTCATACTTTGTATAATACTTATATTATCATATGATCATACTAACCCTAGAGTTAGTAGATCCCTTCTATGCTATTTCATGCTATGTTTTATTTCCCTTTATTTGTCCATTATTGGGGGCATCTCATAGTGGAAACTTGTTTTTATCATTATATGTATACTATATTAAATTCACTACTCATGTTAAAGTGTTAACAATGAATTCAACGTGGGGGCATAGGCTCTTCTTATTCTTGCATTCTAGTCATGGGGTAGTAAACATAGATTATGAGTCTATATTGGGGTTCTTTAGCCTTAGTTACTTAGTATGCTACCTAAGTTAGGAACAAATCTATACATTACTACTTCATCATTTTCTCATCTATGGGCTATGCATAAAAAAAATCTGAAGTCTTGTATATTGATAACACATCCTTTCTAAACCTTACTATGGTGATACGTAGAACATTCATCTGTTGCTAGGTCTTTCAATGGGTTGACTAGCAAGTTGCCACCATGTAAGACTATTTCAATGTCATCCTTTGTAGAAATTCCTTTGGTGATTCATAGTAGGGTGGGCACTCTACTAAGAAAGATAATCACTTGGTTATTTTCATTCATCGATCTCTCTCTCATTATAATTTGGGAATTAGCATAGTCTAAAACCCTTGGAGGCTTGATTCTTTGTCTCCTAGATCTTAATAAGAGTATGTTCTACCTTATGTTATACTTTACCAAGAGTTTAGATAGAATCCATTCTCTTGCTAAAGTGGGGGAAAAATATACCCTCTTAAATTGGAAGCACTCCAATTTAATGAAGGTTTAGCACCTATTTAATGTGAGTTCATCATGTTCTCCCCCTCTTTCATTTATTTCTCCCTTATTTGACCATTCTCCTGGGTGGAATTGGGGTAAAACCTAATATATTTTCTTTAAAGCTCCTATTTTCATGGTGTTGACTCAAGGTAGGGTATATTTTCCCCTAGGTCCTTCCTTTCCATCTACCTTTCCACTTGGAATCCAATCTTAGCATTGAAATAGGATTTCCTCAGAGTCTGGATTTTGAGACTTTTTTTGGAGTCCCTAGATTGTCCTGAGGGTTTGTGCACCTAAAAATTAGGGGTGTATTGCACACTTGATGCATCAAGGGTGCACTGCACCTATAATGGGCCAATTAGGGGTGCATTGGACCCTATTTTAGCCCCTTTTTCTTTAGGTCTCATATTTTGACAATTGGGTGCAAACTCCTATTTCAGTCAACCTATAGGATTTAGTTGATTCTGATCTCTATTTAGGCCCTTTCATTTCCTCCATTTTTCATAACGACTCATAAAATGTTCAATAATCCACAAACTTTATCTCTAAGTATTGTTGCATCAAATTAAATCCTTCAAGCATTCATTCAAGCATTCCATTGAAGATCAAGGATTCATGCATTCAAGAAATTGAAGGAGTTTATCTAGAAAGATCTTCATGTTCCTTTACTACATCTTCCACATCCATTCATCTTCATATTCTTGGTCCAAATCTATTGGTGGAGACATGCACATTACATTTGATTCAAGAGATCTTGCTTTCTAAGGTGAACTCACACATTTACTTTACATTCATGTTATTTCAATTATTTCAATTCAATTTTAATTCCTAAACTGGGGTTTTACCAAGGAAAACCCCCCATCAACAACAAAAAAACCTTTTCTAATTACAAGTTGTGGATCTTGAATTGATGAATAGGTTGCAGATCAGAGACTACAAAAATAGAATTAGCATCAAAGATAGTAAATCAAGGTCACATTGCACCTCTAATGTACTATTTTACCCTTGATGTACCAATTTTCCCCTAATAAATCACTAAAAAAATTATGGTTTTTGTCTATCCTATGGTTTCAGGCCTAGATCTAAAGGTGTCCTCCCATTTTGATCATTACAACAAGAAGAAAATAGATTTCAAAAGCTAATTTCTTATCCCTCCTTTGTCAATTTAGTACATATTTATTTAGCATACACCCATAATTATGGATCTTAACAATTCTTGGTTATCTTCCTATTCTCCTAGATCTAGTTTACAGTAATGGTCCTTTTTTAGTTGGTTAACATTAATCTCGCTAGACCTAGTTCCTTGGGAATTGGGATTGAGGTTCACATTTCCTTATCTTCCTTTCTATATCATTTAATCATAATACAAAAATAAAAAAACATATATATATGCATAGGATTATATGATAAACTTGGGTATTATGTCCTTAATTTGCATTTCCTACAACACGAGGACTAATTGAATTTGGATATACATTCCTACTCTTGATGATCATACTTATTATAATTATAAAAGTAACCATCAAATTTAGAAGTAACATTGGACTTGCCAGTCTTTATCTTGCAAATATTTGGTGTGTCCATACTTTCTACAGTGAAGGCTTCTTTGGCTTGGGATTGGTATACACATTCATTTGTTCAACTTTTTTAGATGATTCTCCTTGCTTAGTATAGCCTAGTCCAAATTTATCTTTTGATCACCTCTATCCTCTTAGTTATTCATCCAACATTCCTATGCTTTGTTTTGATTTCTTCATCCTTTCATTGATTTCTTTTTCTAATGTCAATTCACTTTTTTTTTTTTCATTTTTGGGTTCTCAGTTCAACTATCTCTTCCATCTCTTTTCCAATCTCATGATTTGCATTGAACTATTTATTTACCATATCATAGTGATTCTGAGTCAACCTCATCATTTCTTCATCCTTGGCATTTGTTCTTGCAATTATTTGTCTCTTATCTTCTTCAACCATTCTCTTTTCATCCTCATCTTGTATCTTTTGTTCCAACACTTCAACATCCCTATAGATTATACTTCTTGTTCTCTTTTCACTAACTTATTTTTCTTGATAAGGTTGTGATTTTTCTCCAATAGATCAGCTATTGCAACATTAGATTCATCATACATGTTTCCATAAGATAGATCCTCTATCGCTTCAGCCTGATATGTTGTTTTATTCATTTAATTTGTAATTTCCTTTATTTTATTCAGTGACTACTTCACCTTATCCTTCATCTCATTGATTTAATTTAGTGTCATCCTTAGTTCTAGTTTTTGATTCTCAATGGTCCTGTCAAGCCTTTACATTCCCATATTTTAGATCTTTGGTCTTAGGTGGTAAAAACTTTTAACAAGAGAATTATGCTCTGATACTGATTGTTTGGTTGTTTAGGAAAGGTGGGATGATGAGGGTGGGGGAAGGGGGATAAATATCCTCCAAAACTTTAGCCTTTATTAAAATCAAATTTTTCCTTATGCTTTTATCAGCTTGGCAAGAATATACTATTAACCATAGTACTTTTAATTAAAATAATTTTATATATTTTAGCTTGAATAAATCATGAAAACATAAACAATAAAATCATGACACCTAACACAAGTATTTGGTCACATATAAATCCTTGGTTAGAGGGAAAATTATAGTGGGAATGATTCCCACAAATCCTTCACTACTACAGTAAGTGGTTGCCTTGTTAGGGCTATAACCAGATGTCACTTCTGATGACTTGTTTTGCTAGGAGTATTAAAATTGGATTTGTCAAGATCTATCTTTTACAAGGAATTTACAACACTTTCCTAATCATATACTCAATAATGATATCTATAATAAGACTATTAAGTCTACATTATGAAAGGATTTAGTCTACAACAATGGTTAAATTATAGAAATAAATGATTTGTATAATGCAACTTTGCCAATTGAATCTTGGTTAATGTCCAATGTATTATAACCACTTGTGATTGATATCTCTGACTCAATTCATTGTGTGTCAATCATACTACTTTAGCTTATCTAGACTTCTCCACTCTATCTTATCCTCTTCAATAGACTTTCACACTAATAGAATCAACAATACCTTTTTCAAACTATCAACAACTTTGATATGTCCCTTGTGGGTCCTTTTATACTAATATTTTGCCTCTTTGATATTGACTTAATTAGGGTTTTTGAGTTCTCAAGAATATGTCATAGATCAAAATCAATTATCTAGAATAATCCATGTTTCATACTTTTCATTTTTGTTATTCCATTAGCCTTTATTCTACCTTCGAATCACAAATAGTAAAATCACATTTACCAATAAATATTTCCAAATCTTTACCTTGATCCATTCAAATCATGTTTCTCACTTGATGTGGTTGTTACACATCATATTTTGTACTAGTTTAGATTTGTATGAGCTTCCTATATAACTTAGTGTATACTAAGTTCCTTCTTGATAGTTGTGATATCACATAGTGTCCTTTTGACTTAGTTAAGCTTACAATTCTTGGTGATAGTTGCATTGTTTTTTTGGTAACAATTTTTCTCAACAAATTTAAAATGCTTGGTGAGTACTGAGCTCAATTATGAATGCTCAAAATTAAACTTATTCCTTCCTCTTTTCTCAAGCACAATAGTATGGCTGGATGACTATGTCTAACGATCAATATCTAGTTCACTCATCAGCTTACTCTTGACACTAATTTACAACATGAATTTTCATAGGAGTAACATTCTTCCCCTTTGTATTGGTGACAAAAATAACATGCATAGTGGCTCAAAATCTATCTCTATGAAAAATTTTAGAGCTCCCCCTATCTATATATATTACCTTTGGATCAATATAATTGTGTTTTGCAAAATCTTTTTCAAAACTCTTTTTGTATGCATATTTCCAATCCTTCTACAATCCTTATATCTCTCAAAATCCTTATAAATCCTTAATATAATACTCTTAATATATAACTCTTTATAATAGTAACTCCCCCTATCGATATACTTATCCCCCTTTTTTGAAACTTATGCCAAAACAATACTTTAAAATATAGAAATTTTCCTTAGTTTGATTCCAAAGTTATACAAAAAAAAAATTGATGACTTTTCAACATTATGGCCATTGTAGTATCCTAGTTTGACTTTAATATTTCCAAAGTTTCTATCTCCACCTTTAATTTGGTTGCAAGATCAACCATATGATCTGCATTATTTAAACTCAATGTAGCAATAAGAATTTTGGCCTTCTTGGCATTCCTTTACATTATCTCAAGATGAGGTACCATCAATTATTACATTTCATTTACCTCGGTTCTTTGATTTGAGTGTATTCATTGAATAAACCATGTTGAATTCTAGTCAGAAAATCTATCTTTAAGTAATGATTCAATAATGAATTAGGATCAATGGTAAGTGCATCTTCACTTGTCCTCATGTTTGCACCAACTTTATTCAATTTCTCTTTAATGTCATCAGTGAATTGGGGAATATCATTTAGATTTTGAAAATAATGCAAGAATATTTTGTACAATGGTATCCAACTTGGTAACCAAAGTAGTCAACTCCACTTGTTGTGTGGCAATGGTTTGTGAAACAGTCTCTAACACTTTATCCAGAAATTTCTTCTTAGATTTATCGACCAATTTATATGATGCATTCATATCTGGTTCTTTTATCTTTTCAACTATATGAACATATTTTTCTAATATGGGGGTTTTCTCATTCAAGGTAACCTCAAGAACAACATTAAGAAAGATATCTTTTATATAAAACATAACTTCCTTTTATTTATGTTCCTTCCTCATTCTATCTTGCTTAGCCTTTATACTACATAACTCTTTACAAATTGTAAGTCCATCAAACTCTAAAGTGTTAGGATTCCAATCACGTATAATAATTACCTCATCAAGAATAACTAGATTGATGCATGCTAAAGTATGAACTTCCTTATTTTTCTTCTTCTTCTTTTTGTCTTTGGAATCAATGGCACTTGTACTCAGTGATGGTATTTATGGCACTGGAGCTTGGGTCTCTTGATTAATCACTTTAGGATTATCTTCCTTCTTAGTCTCACCTTCCTTATCTCCTTGATCAATTGTAGTAACTATTACAATTTGAATTTTAGGCACTTGAGCCATGTCCTCTTATTGTTTCATTATAGAATTATTCAATTCATCTTGCTTCATCTCTTCTTTCTTATTCTCAGGTACTGTTGATATATATTTAAAAAAAATTTGTGGATGAACTCTAGATTGTGTTATATCTTCTTTCATCTTTCCACTTTTAGAACTTGGTTGTCCTTGACCAATATTTCCTTCACTTAGAGGTCTCTAGGATGATGACCTTTTGCCTATAATAGAATATTTTGTTTTATTCTCAGTTGTTTCTCCTTGAGTTTGAGTATTTCCATCATCCACACTATCATTCTTTTTCTCAATATATATATTATCTCCTTGAGTTTTTTTGACTTTCATTTGTGTCCCTTTGATCTCCATATCTATCTATAGGAATACTATCAACTAAAGAATGTAAAGAGACAATAGGAATACCATTTATATTTTTTGGTTTGTTATGTGCTTCAGACTTAGGATATTCTTTAATTTGTTCAACTACAAGTGTAAATCCTAGTATATGAGCATGAACTAACTCAGTTGATATTGGACCTTCTTCAGTATGCTTTGTGTCAACCATGAAATTTTCACCTTTCTTTATTCCTTCAGCTAGATCTTCAATAGTTACACTTTCTTCACTCCCAATGATATTCTTGACCATTTTTTGTACTATATCAACAACATTTTGTGGTGAAATATTGTCATATTCATCTTTGTTATCAACTTCTATATGCTCAATGTCTGCTTCTTTTTTCAATTCTTCCTCTATACCTTTGATTTGGTAAATTTGTTTCTAAATAATTTGTGCATCTTCATTAACATTCTATAAATTTCCTAAAAATATATATAAAGCTCTCCTTTTCTGAACAAATATTTTCTTATACTTCTTTATTGCTTCACTTATCTCATTTATAGTGAGCTTAAGAATAATTATTTCCAATGACCATTCTCTCATCTATTTTTTTAGTTTTCAAGACATATTTCTATCTATTATCAATCTTCTAGTATAGCTCCTTAAGGATTCTGTCACCTGTTTCTATGGGTACAAGTTTGAATTTTTTCATCATAGAAATCAATGCTTCTTCAATCTTTAGTTGTCATCATCACTCATAGTATCATACTTAATAAGTTTAAGGGAAAACAAACTTGCATGTTCTTTCAAATAATCTACCATTTCAACTGTTGTATGCCTCTTATGTGTAACAATTTTTTATTGGTTAATATCATCTAACTCTATCTTCTCACTATCTTCCTTTTCATCATTGATAATTAATTTTATTCTCCTTCACTGGGTCAGTTTGTTGGAAGATTCAAAAACCTTATTTCTCTTCTAATATGCTTGGTTGATATTGTGAAGTTTTATGATTTTAGCAACTCCTTTCTATAGTGGTGACTTGATAGTAGTAGCATCATGTATCCTTGATCTTGTATTGTTAGGGGTGGTAGTTGTAGTTGGGGTTTTTCTAGAGCTTGATGTTGGGGTCTTATTCCCAAAGTTTTGTTTACGGTCAAACTAGGTCAATTTTGAATCCCAAAATCATGGATATACCATATGAAACCCTTATTGATCCTCATTTTATAAGAAGAAGGAACTATATGAAATCATCTATTGGAAACTGAGCTATCAAGATTTTGCACAAGCAAGAGCAATTGGATTCAATATTTAAAAATAAAAATCTAAGGTCAAGACATCCAAGTATCGAATTCTTCAATATCATTCAAACAAAATGAAATATTCTCCTTTTATTCATCTTATCCTCTTATAATTTTAATTTGAGAAATTATCAAAGAAATCAAGAAGAGCATTTCATCCACCCATCCTTCTTTCTTCTATTTGCAAGTGATTATCAACCATATCTACATTCAAGATCTAGGAGAGGAAATCACATATCCATGCATTTGTCAGAGAATCCTTTATTCTAAATTACATTTTAAGGTCAAGTATTTGTATTCCATATAAATTGAATCATCTTGATGTATTTGAGTGATTTCTACATCTTTTTATGAGGGTTAATGCAAGGTAAATCAATAATTTGTCTTTTTACTTTCATTCCTTTACACAATTTCTTTCATAATTAAAGAATGATTCCTAAATAAGGGTTTGACCAATTAAAACCTCTTTTTTGTAACCTTTTCCTATTTTATGTGCCTAGGAATAGATTGTAGAGGTACAAATTCAAATCTAGGAAGAATAGGAACAATAGCAAATTCTATGAAAAATTTAGCTAGAAACAATGGGGAGACATTGTCAAACTCAATATGTAGCAAAGAAAATTTCAACAAAATAAACATGTTCTAGCTAATTTCAGCTCAAATTTATGTCACGGGTCTATTTAATCATATGTTTTCCATTTATGTGAGTTTCAACTCAATATCAATAGCTTTTTAGTGACTTATCTATTAGATCTATTTCATCACTTAATAGTTCCTATTTTATTTAATACATATATTAAGGAAGGAGATATATTATTTCCAACTAGTTATTGAGTCACCTATTGATCCTACTGGGACATTCTTCCCTCGTGATATGAAATAAATGAAATGGGGAAGTAATTTACTTTGTACATTATATATTGCATTTCTATCTGTATTCATTTTTCCACTACATATTTTGGTGAAACTCGCTCATGATGATATTGTTAGAGTAATAAAGTATTTTTTTATTAATCAAATCATATTGATTTAATTATTAAGTCACTTATTATCTCTAGTTTACTTAAGATATAATTGGGCATATAATAATTAATTCTTTTATTAATTATTATAATGCAACCTAGGTCTTACCTTTTAGGGGTTTTGATCTCCTTTATAAGGATTGATCTCTTTGTAATAATTCATTCACTTTTGATAATAGAAAATTCTTTTTTTGCTCATCATGGATCTAGGAATTCCAACCTCTATAGTTTTTGCTTCTCTTTTTTGATGTGTGCGGATGATTCTTGGTGCGATGGTAATTAAAGTACTTTTTGTCATCCCACTAATCAGCTTTAGTCAATGGTTCATCTTTGATTAGGGGTAACTGTAGGAATTTATTACTCAATAACTATTGTAGTGCAGTCTCAAGAGGTATCCCCAATGGTATGAATTTATTGTCCTTGGTTCTAGGATGTCTTTGAGGTTTGTCTTGCATGGAAGTCTCAATTTTCTATTGTTAGGCTGGTGTTTGATTGGAGGTTTGTGAATTCGTAGGGTTTGCACCTTTCAAAGTCAGTTGATGTTGTGTTGTACTAATTGTGTGGGCATCCACGATGCCATCATTAGTCACATTTTTATTTTTGGAGAAAAATTTTGCCTTGTTATTAGAGGAACTGGTGTTTGTATTTTCCTTGTTTATCTTGAGGATTCCCTTATGAATAAAGGCATCTTCAATACTAGCCCCTTTTTTCATCAATTTAGAAATGGTGCTTGGACTCTTGATTTTGAGTTCATATATTAAGTCTGGGACTAAGTTTTCAATGCATAGGTTAACTTGTTGTTCTTCAGGGATGTCTAGTGAACATTGACTAACTAAGCTTCTCCAGCATAGTAAGAATGTGATGAATGGTTCTCCCATCTTTTGTTTAGTTGAGCACAAGTCAAAAAGTGTCACCTCATTCGTAATGTTAAAGAAAAAGTGGGAGATGAACTTGTCTACTAGTTTTGACCAAGATTTGATATTACTGGGAAGTTTGGAGTACCATTCAAGCACGAAGCCTGCCTAGAGAACAAGGGAACAATCTCATGAGGTAAGTGGGCTCATCACTAAGTTCAATACAAGAAGCAAAGAATTCTTGAATGTGATCAATAGGGTTGCCTCTTCCTCAATATTTTTCAAACCTTGGAGCCTCAAAGTGTTTTGGGAATGGAGGCATATACAGAATTTTGTCAAATGGATTAGGACATAGGTCCTTTTCTATATATAGAGCCTATTTCTTTTGGACTCCCAATGCCTCAACTTGTTTGGAAATCTATTTGAATTTTTGCAATAGCTCTTCATTAGGGTTTTGCATGATAGTCTTCCCTTCAAGTCTTTTGTGTCTATGAGTAGACCATTTTTTTTGGTGGGAGCTATGTCTACTCAATTCTGAAAATTTTGTGTCTAATGAATCTGGTGATGTGTCACTAGGTAGTGGAGGTATGTTGGCACCTCAAAGAAAAAAGGGTCCTTGTTGTGACACATGTTGGGGTACTTGTTGTGGTATTTGATGTGGCACTTGTTGTGGTATCTATAGTGATTGATGTACAATATGTTGTTGTTGGGATACCTCTGTTGGTTGTATGTGAGACAATGTATGTGATTGTTGTTGTGGAGGTATCTATTGAGGTTATTGTGGCGCATGTTGTTGTTGTAACAAATGTTGCTGATATGAAATTTTTTGCTCAAGTCATCTTTGGTATTCCAACTGTTGCTTGAGTTGCTCTTGTTGTTTAGTGAATATGGCTTGTTATTGTTGATACATTGCATAGAAGTAAAGTGGGTTTATGTTGGGTTGTGTGTTAGGGATGTTGGATGTTTGCACCACTTGAGGTTTTTTTTGTTGTGGTTTATGTTGTTGTTGATATGATGAATGTGTGTGGGAAACATTAGGTCCTTGGAATTTTGTAGGTTGATCTTTGGGGTAGTTGGTTATGTCCTTGTAAAGTGACTACCATGTTGGTATTGTTGTTTTGGCACCTTTTTATGTTAGAGGTTTCTCCTTGGGGAATCATGTTAATTTGACACTAAGGTGCACTCCCTTTGGGAATAGGTGTAATGTCAATAAAACTTTTCCTTTATGCATCAATAGGGATTTTTGTAGTTGATGTTTCACCTATTGTACTCATGGGAGGCTCCATAACATTTGATGTCATAACACTTGGTAGGGTTAGGAGCAAAGGTGCACTTTGTTGATTTGTCTCCAAAGGAGCTATGTCCGGCATCCCTAGAGCACCAATCCCTTTAGGTGCATCTTTTTATTACATCATGTGACTAAAATCAAGCCTTAATGTTCTCTTGGGATATTTAGGGAGAGTCTTTTTTCCCTTCATTGGTTGTGGTTCATCAAATAAGAGATTAATGTCAATGTGTTCAAATGTACTTTGGAGGATTTCGATTGTTGGTTCTTGATGGGACCTTATAGGTGCCATTATGCTGTTTGAAAACTCCAAAAGTTTTTTTCCCTTATCTAAGTCCAAATTGATCATGGGTTGTATGTTTTCAATGGTTGTGTTGGTTTGATGTTTGGACTTAGGTCCCTCCACATTTGGGTTGAATTTGGAAATTTCTTGGGCTGCCAAAAGTTTGAAGTTCTTGTGGAAGTTTTTGTCTTGACATGCCCTAGCCATTTATTCATCAATGATGCCATAGTTAGTATCAAAGTCATCACTTAGGTGCACAATACCTTGTTGTGTGTTGATGTTTTGGAGTTGAAGGTACTTGTGTTGGGTCTATAAATTCAAAGGAATGTGTTTGTTCATCCTCGGGTGTGGTTGGTACACTTTCACCTCCAGGTGGTATCGGCATGAATATAGGTTCAAATTCAGGACTCCATTGAACCATCCCATGCATAGGGGAAGTGTTTGGAGGAAACCTCATGGTAGGTGCATTGTTTTGGGTTTGTTGCATCATCTCCTAGTTATGGTGATCTTGCGGATACATGTTTAAGGGGTCTACAAGTAACAATTGTTATGCCTCAATTTGGTCTTTGTCAAAGGTTTTTTGGGTTTTTTTACTCTTCTTCTATCTTGGAAAAAGTTTTGGTTGTGTTTGTGCCTAAAAAAAAAAGGTTGATAAAGTTATTCAGGTCTTTGAGTTGATTGTGTCCTAGTAAGTGTTGGCATGATACCTGAGGATGCAGATGTAATGGCGAGAGACCTAAATGGACTTTCTGCCTCCCAAGTGTGCACCTAAACTACCACCTATGCCTAGATAGTACCAAGTGTTCCCTTGGTGCACCTAGGGGCCTGAAGGTAAGCAGTTGGTAAGTAAGAGTTATGTAATGGGTAATGACTAGTCAAGATCCATCATCCATCAACACTAGGAGATACTCTAAGACTCATACTTTATCCAATTTTTTTACTAAGTTCAAAGGTTTTGGGGTTCAAAATGACATTTAGATGACTCAAAATGATGGTTATGCTGATTGTACATGCAATATGAAAAGGTCCTAAGATGCAAAATGAGATTTTGGGTGCAAGATGTAGTTTTGAGTCAAGTGCAGAATGAAGAGGTACAAAGGCTCCTAGATGTAGTTTTAGGGTCCCAAAATGTAGTTTGGAGGCCCAAAATGGTCATAAAATTATCCAAGTGTGCCCTAATAGTTCCAAGTGCACTCCAATAGTACCAACTACACCTATGGTGGAGTTGGGGTAGTTTTGGGCATAGTTGGGAAGTTGGATTTAACATGTGTTGAATCTGAGTGATGTGGTTGCCAAATTGATATGCCAAGAAGGTAAGATGTTGGGATTAATGTTATGATGGGTTAGGATGTGTAGAACAGGGGTGATGACCTAAATAATGATGTCCTAAGTGAAGTAAATGAAGACTAGGAGATGCAAGATGCAAATTAGGGCATGCTAATGCAAAGGGACCTATCCAGGTAGCTAGGGACACTGTTGAAGCCTTAAAATGTTATCTGGAATCCCAAACTAGGTCCTTAGACCATAAAGTGCACTTAGATAGTAACAACTACACCTATAGTGTATTTGGGGCTAGTTTGGGTGTAGTTGGTAGTTTCAGGGTGTAGTTGGTAAACTGGGCTGAAATTAAGGCAATTCTAGGTGCTATGCTTTCTAGATTGTTGCCACAATGAGCTAGATAGTGGAGGGCAATGCTAATACTACAATGGAGGTTCAAAATGATGTGTAGGAAACCCATAATAATGGTTAAAGTGATCAATATGAAGGTTGTATATGCAAAGATGCAAGATGGGAGAATGCAAAGTGTAGATTTTGAGTGTGAAATGCAAAGGATGCAAGATAAGCTCTAATGATTGCAATGTGAAAATGAGGGATACTAAGTAAGTGTTAAAGGATGCAAGATGAAATCTTTATGGTGCAATTATGAGGCCTAGAATATGGTGAATGCAAATGGAGTCTATGCAAGGATGAAATCTATGTTTTTCCAAGCACGTTTAGGATCACAAGTTGCCATGTTTTTCGAGATTTCAATGTATTTGAGAAAAGTTTGCAAAGATTTGACAAAGGTTGTAATGTTTTGGCAATTTGAAATGTTTGGAGAAGGTTCAAGGTGTAAATTTGAATTTTGGCTATTATCTTGATTAATGTTTCACACACATGCAAGACACATTAAGACAAGAATAGCTATTGTTAAAAGTGAACAAACACACCACAACCTAGGCTTTAAGACTGTATCCACTGAATTTCTACTTGAACTAAAGTTTAGTTGTGCTTATCTAGAGTGGAAAACCTAAGATCTTGGCACCATAGGCTCCCCCTTATAGCACACTCACTTCTTAGGGCTACTAAGATCCACTTCCTAAGGGGCATGACATCCCAATGGATTATTGCCTCTACTAAGGACCGCAAGAATGTAGGATGTCTTCACGAGCATGGGTGACCCCTTGAGCTAGTGGATAGAAAGGATTTTGGCCACTAAAACATGGTTTTTAGTAAGGGCATTCCGTTTGGCAAGTGAATGATAAAATTCCACAAAAGGTCTCCTAGCCCCGAGAACTAGGGTTTGACACACCACAAGCATACTAGAGGAGAGCTATCATGCAGCAATATTGCCAACACAACTTTCATCGTAATCAAATTTTATATAGCGGTTGGAATGTTGACCTAGCTTTTGGCCTATTACTACTCTGAGGTCATTCGCTGGCATAACTAATATCAAGTATCTTGGTCCAAGGCAGGCCTCTTATAGAAGTTACACTGATTTCTCTTTCACCCAAGATCCACGAATGGCGAGGGGAGAGGATACATCCAATGTAACCCATTTTAAGCACCAAATGAAGTGTTATCTAATCTAGGAAATCCACACACATGGTTTTGACAAGCACACAATAGTCTTCAAAAATGTCCTACAAACAAACATTAGTAGTTTTTCATGATCATGTCTTCATCCAATGATTTTCACATGCTGCAAAAAAACCATTAGTAACACAAAAACCTTTAACCTATGTCGTAGAGAGTGATAGAAACCTTAGACGCAGATTCTATGTTATGTGTGTGTTTCCTATGAACTAGGTGTGCTCTGACAGAGCAGGCTCCACCCCAGAAGGCCAAAATGGCTCAAAACACCCACAAGTGCACTCAGATAATGTAGGCTATGCCCATGATGTAGTTGAGGCCTAGTAGGGTGCACTTGGTAGTTTTTGGGCTCAGTTGGGAAGTCAGAGGCAAATTGTGGGGAAAGGGTGCCTAAATAAGGCCTAAAAATTGCAAATTTTGAAACCTATACTCCCAAGTGCACCTAGATAGTGCAAAGTGCACCCATGATGTAGTTGGGGCCTAGAAGGGTGTAGTTGGTAAGTTCTAGGTGTATTTGGTAAATTGATAATAGTAGAAAGGGGGTTTGGTGGCTCT
Organism: Cupressus sempervirens; assembly: GCA_028749045.1. Lineage (NCBI taxonomy): Eukaryota > Viridiplantae > Streptophyta > Pinopsida > Cupressales > Cupressaceae > Cupressus > Cupressus sempervirens. The sequence continues at coordinate 169,240,988 of CM053793.1, forward strand.
TAGGCCCTTAAAACTGCTCCTGGGAGTCCCAAGTGTGCCCTGACAGAGCAGAGTGCACCCTAGGACAGCAAGCTAAAAAAATTCATAAAATGAAGGAATAAAACCATATTACTAGACCCCATAATTAATCTAGGTGTGATAAGGAAGTGTAGATAGTCTTTATACCCTTCCAAGTGAGCTCCTTCCTTGCACCTACAAGCACAAAACAAGAAAACCCAAGTTAGATAAGCTTGTTCACATTGGGTTCACCAATTGTAGGACCAGAAAAGGGGTTAAATGCATAACATACTATGAGAAAATCACAAACTCAATCAACATATGCTAACACCCTCTAGTCTACCATGAAATCCAAACTAATCAAAAGAAGCAAACAATGTTAAAACTCCCTCTTTCATTTGTAGCTCCCATGTCCTTCTTTCTTCTCCAAATGATTTAGCTCCAAAGTTGCCTATAGTGCACACAAAATTGAAGCAAAGTCTATGATAAGGATAATTCTATGAGAATATTTGAAGTTTTGATTTTAGTGTGACAAATGGAGTGAAAAATGTGAGAAAACTAGGGACTCATGAACTCTGGAATTAGGACTAAAAAGACTTAAGAATTAGGGACCAAAAATGAGAGGAAGAATGCTCATTTTATAATTGGCATGGAGGATGAGAGCATTGGATTTTTCACCCTTAGATATGTGATGTGGCAAGATATTCCTTTGAGAATCTATGATGGGTCATAAGACACCTCAAGCCCACTTAAAGCCAAGAATCTATGAAAAAGGGAGCTAAAGATAGACATACGTAAGGGAATAAGAATATTGGAATATGACATATCTTAGCCAAATGTCAAAGGAGAATCCACGAGGTTTCATACCCAAGTGTCACGATGATGTCAATATTTCATGGAATATTTGAATTAAAAATCCTTTTATTCCACAAAATAGGAATTAGTAAAAATAGAATTAATGATGGAAAATGTGACTTAGGAAATTGTGAATTTCCATGGTTTTAGGATGATGAATCAATTAATTAATTGAGAATGATAGTTAGGAAGAATAATTAGTAAGAATTACATAGGATTAAATTATGGGTTATTTAATCCTATAGAGAAAATTAGTAAATGATTGGCCAAATTGATCAAATAAATGCGACAATATCCTTTGATGAGAATGTGATGATGATACGGGTTGAATATGATGATGATAGATAGACCAAAGCCATGGTCAAATTGATTGATTGATCAAAATTAATAACATTCCAAGGACACATGACATGAATTAAAGATACGTAACATTTAACCGATATTGTAAATGTTATAGGATCATGATTGATTGATAAGGTTAATCATAATAATATCGATAGATGCAGTCAATATTATTAAAGTGGTTTGATGATCTCATGATCTGACACTAAAAGATCAGTTGACATGAATGATAGTTTGACCTATCACTAAGAGCCATGACAATACTAAGGTCAAATTGATAAGATGATAGATTGATAGGTTTCCAAGGCACTGAAAGCCACAACAATACCTAGGAATGGACAAATGATGATAGATTTGAGATTTTTTATATATTTTGTGATGATTAGAACTGATTATGGGTGATTCTAAGTTGATTTGGGATGATTTTGAGTTAATTTGATATGATTTCAAGTTTACTTGAAGTGGTTGCGAGTTGATTTGATATGATTTTTGATGATGTTGAAATTGATGTGAAAGAAGATACAAATGATAAAGTATGATTAATTTGGCCAAAAGATCAGAGTTAGTAGAATGAGAAAATGGGACAAATTAGTATGAAGAAGTGATGAAATTGTAGATGCAAACCATTTTTGAGCGTCTACACTATGCATTTCAATGAGATGGACCATTTACCATATGGACACTTTTCTTTTCATTCCTACTTTGGTTGCAACCTTCCATGTTCAATTGATCAGCGCTTTAGGCTTGAGTGTTTTATGCCATCTATTCCTTCGAGTTTAGTTGTTTTCCTTATTTACCTCCTAATTTGAGTAGTGTCTTCTGAGGGCACTCATGTAGATTATAGTCTTCTCTACCTGGTCAAGTTCTATTTCAATGGAGGTTCTTCAAATTAAAAATTACTTTTGACAAAAAAATTTAGCTTCTACATGCTTTAGTGGTGTTCATCATGATCATCTTTTCTTCCTATCTTCTAGAATATTCCCTAGTTTGGAGAATTTTCTATTCCTTCACTAGTTCTTTTCAACATTATTTCCATATCTTTTTGGAGTAAGGCTTTTCCCATGTGGTTTTCTCTATTTCTCTTTTTTTCAAATATTTGGTTGTGCTTGGGTTGTTAGAGTGGGTTTGTCATTACACCAAAAGATCAATCTTTCAATGCCCGATACAACCACTCAACTTATAGTACACATGAGGCAGTTAGGCCCTTGTCACAAATCCTAAGGGGGGCACTTAATAAATATTCAATAGTCTCCCCCTTAGCATTACCCAAGGGTTTGAGGATTTGAACCTCTGACCAAGCTCTGATACCACTTGTTAGAGTGGGGTTGTCATTGCACCAAAAGACTAATCTTTCAATGCCTAATACAACCACTCAACTTATAGTACATAGGAGGCAGTTGAGATCTTGTCAAGAATCCTTAAGGGAGTGTTAAAAAAATTTCCAACATGGGTACCTCATTAGGGTTTGTTGTCAGGACCCAAATTTACTTTTAGTAGTAGTTTCCAGGTTTTTAGCTACTCCTTAATTTTATCTTAAGGGGGGTGTTAGAGTAATAAAGTATATTCTTATTAATTAAATCATATTGATTTAATTATTAAGTCACTTATTATCTCTAGTTTAATTAAGCTAAACTTTGGGCATATAATAATTAATTATTTTATTAATTATTATCATGCAACCTAGATTTTACCTTTTAGGGGTTTTGATCTCCTTTATAAGGATTGATCTCTTTGTAATAATTCATTCACTTTTGATAATAGAAATTTCTCTTTTTTCTCATCAAGAATGTCTCATCTATGGATCGAGGAATTCCAACCCCCATAGCTTTTGCTTCTCTCTTTTTGTAATAGGTGTTTGTATGCAAGTGATTTTTGAGAGATGTGGGGTTGATCTTTCATCAACTTCAACAATTACAATTTTGATTATAGTGGTAGGACATCCTTTATATGCATTCAAATTGTCTTAATCACTATTTACATTATATCTTTATTATATTATATGCATATAGTTCTACATGTTTATCACTTAATAATTTTTATTTGGTGTCTACATCTATTTCTTCATATTGCACTACATTATATTCTTATCATATTTATTATATCTTCACTATATGCATTGCATGTCTCTTATTCCCATAGTTAGTTCTAGATCCACTTGTGTATTTTTTACATTACACCTTTGAATTTGATATTTAGATGTACCTTTCATAAAATATTTTTTGTGTCTGGATTGCATATCTCTTTCATATCTTGTAAATGACTTTCATTCACATTTTCTCTCATTCCCTTCTTTTTATTAAGAGAATCCATAGACTTGTCTCTTTTATCCCATTACTTCTATTTTTCCTAGGGATCTTGATGATACCAACATGCATACTAGTGACATTTATCCTATCATGGAGAACAACTCTTCTCATTATTATCATGATGAATATGAGGCTTTAAGAGTCCCACTATTGCAAGTCTAAATACTTCCCAATAACTTTCAAAATTTCGAACAATGGTTGGGACAAGAAAACACTAATCCCAAAGTCATTTATGTTGTAGAGAGCTTAAGGAAGTTAATTTAGAATTATGAACATGGTGTTAACATATTGTGTATTATCTCTTATCTCATTGATAACAATGTAAATCCTATTAAATATTGTTCTCAAGATCTAGCTTTCAATCCACCCACCACTATTTTGAGACTTCTATGTATATTTATACATCAATTCATAGCCTGTCTACCTATGATACACACATCATGAAAAAAATTCAAAATCTTGATCCTAAACATATTATAATTCCTAACCCTATTGTCTGTCCCATCCCTTCAAGTGTTTCATGTATTTATTTACCTTCACTAATGTCAACTTACAATATCGTCCCCTTTTCATATTTAATCATTCCTTCCTTTTCTCACAATTCTCCAAACATTTGAAACATATCTCCTCTTATCATTCTTTCTAATGATTATACCATTAATATATTGGTTCAGATTGTCTCTTTTTAGCAACAAAAAATTACTTTAGTGACTCAATCCAAGTTTAACATTACTACTTGTGACATTTCTTATCATTTGTCTTTGGATATCATCTATGTTTTTAGTCCATAATATATGGATATCCCTCATCTTGAGACCTATAATGGTAAATGTGATCCTTTGACCCATGTAAACACCTTCTAAACACTGTCTAGAAATTCCTCTAATGATTAAAGGTTCATGGGTAGCTTGCTTACAAGAACATTTCAAGGTAAAGTCTCATAATGATATTATTCTTTGCCCCATTATTCTATTCATCCTCTCCAAAAACTTTCTTATATATTCATTCAACAATTTCAAAAAGACATTGGTCATAATATTTCATTAACTGATTTAATGTATTGTAAACAAGGTGTTAGGGAAAATTTGATTGATTTCATTGGTATATTCAAGCATTTACATGCTTGTATTTCTTATCTTGTGTGTGATATGGATGTACAATGTATTTTCATTGCTAATTTGCAAAAGTACATTAGAGATAAGATTCCAATATTACAATTTTCTTCCAATTTTAATCAATTGTGTGTAGTACTTCAATTATCAACTTCATGTGAGTCCTTTTGAGAGTACTACAACAATGAATTCAGTTGATAAGTGTGATGTCACAACCAACTATTAAGAAGTTTTAGAAACCAATTAACTTCATTAAAATCAACAATTCATTCATGAATTTTGATGAGGAAGAGGTAACGACATCTAGATTTGTGGCTCCTTTGTCATCTATTTTTAGGCGTAGTACTCATAATTTTTCTCAACTTTCTAAATATTTGCATAATATGATGATGAATTTTATTAATGCTAAAGTTTTATATCTTCCTCCTATTCATATAATTGACATGTACAAAGCTTTACCAAAAACTTTGATCACAAAGTTTTTTTCAATGTCATCATCAACCTGGTCATGATACTAAAAAGCATTTTGGTATGAAATCTATTGTTGTAAACTTCAGTGATTCTAGTGCTATATCTATTGAGGGTGTTAATGATCAAAAAAAAATATGTGTAGCACCTCCTAACCAAAACTTGAAAATCTATATCAACCCTTTACCATCTCATTCAATAAATACCCTTAACTCTACTCAATCATTTTATCCTTACTCCACTCATGTTGTTGAGTCTAAAGATAAATGTAATGTCACCAAAAATTTATCAACCTCATTGATCAAATTGAACATTAGCCTAAATCTAAACCTGAGCTTTGCACTACTTTTGACTCTATTGAGATGATTAAATAACATGACAATCCTCTTTATATTATGGAAAAGGTTAATGGACTTCATTCTTGTGGTGTTCTTATTGATCCTCCTTGTATGATGAATGTGATAATTGAATAACATATTTTCAATAAACAATTGCAAAGTGTTTTTTATGATTAAACTAATGTTATGATTCAAACTTGTGATTTCCTTTATCCTTCTCATTACTTTATTTTATTTCCTATTGAAGTTAGTGGTGAAGCTTTAGATGCTACCTCCACTCTAATTCCAACTTTTAGTCAATTCTAAGTCAAATTTGATCTTCATTGGATTAACTCCATGAAATTTGTGGCCTCTTTATTCATAAGTGTTTGAAATTTTTGCACAATAGAAAAATAATGATTGTTAACCATACCCTCTAGTAGACTTTAGTTACTTGAGATTCTATTGAACTTGATTTAATCTAGTCTTATATACCTCATCCAACTCAACCACATAGACTTATCTCTCCTATTCATATCAATCCTACAAGATCTAAAAGACTTGTGATTTATAAACCTAAGGATATTACATATCTTTGTTCTAGATGTAGAATTATTCTTACACCTCCTAATCACTTGTATATGATTTAGTTCCACCTTCTATATCTTATAAACATTATGTTGATATTACCGCTCAACCTAGTGTGTCTCCTTCCATTCTTCCCCCTAAAGAAGAAAATGACCCAATTTTGATTGATCCTAAACCAAACTCAATTTCTAGAAAAAATAAATGTAACCATTATGTTCATGAGAGATACCATAAACATCATACAAATTCCCATCAACATGCCTCCCAAAACATTTCTTCACCAAAAGCATCTACCTAGGTTGCTTCCTTTTGATCAACCTGTGCATGATCTAAAGGAGGTATTTAACTTGAAAATGATGAAATTGGAAAAATTTATGATTATTTGTATCTTAGATTATATTACACTTAACATGGATGAATAACATACTCTTGATGATGATTCTATGTTCCTAATGAAACTTACAATGATATTCATGTTGGTGACTTTGATGATATATTTGAGATCATTAATTTTTTTATCATGGGGAAAATAGGTTTTAGAGGGACCCAAAACCCTTTATATTATACTTAAAGATCATAATAGTTAATCACATAAAATAGCTTGCATGTTGGAAGAGAAAAAAGTCCAACATCCAAAAAGCGAGCATGCTAGCACAAAACTAGACAACTCAAACATGAAAAAGATAACCAAGAGACAACAAACATAAAACACAGAGACTCTGTTAGGATTAAACCATAGATAGAAATAAAAATTATCTACAAATATAAACAATATCAAGAAATAATAGATCACATGGAAAAGAACACAAGACACCAAGATTTAATGCAGTTCACCCAAACCCTAGGCTACATCCACCAAATAACAAGTCCAATATTTTTACAATCCAATGATTACAACCTGATTACAATCTATAATCTCTTACAACTCAATATTGATGCAAGAACCAATTTTAGCATCACCTTATGAAACAATCCCTAACCCTAAGCCATTTTATACAAGTATTTTTATTTCTTTAGGGCTATAATTAATAATTACATGTTGGCCCAAAATTTTGATAAAATAGGGCCAAAAAAAAATCGGGCAATGCCCCAAGCCCTAAAGAATTAATGAAGTATGTACAGTACTTCCCTAATTAGTCATGACAAACTAACAATCTCCCACTTGGGGATTGATTAATCTTCACACTACACAACAATCTCCCACTTGGACACTGATCTTGTAGCAATACTGCTACCACATGGGGCTCTCACTAGATCAAACCACCCTAGACTATGTTCATTTATTCCTATTCAGTCTAGAAGACCATCCAAAGCTGAAGAGGAATTTAGCTTCTCCCTTGTCACAACCTTTGTAAATATATCCACTAGATTATCATCTATATGTATCTTGTCCAACTTTAGCTGTCCATCATCCAAAATAAATTGAATGAAATGATACTGTAACTGTATGTGTTTTGTCTTTGAATGTAGAGCTAAATTCTTTGCAAGATGAATGGCACTCTGACTATCTATAAATAGATAATTATCCTTCTGAGGGTGTCCCAATTCTTCTAAGAAAAACAAAAGCCATATCATCTCCTTGGCTGCCTCTGTAGTAGAAACATACTCTGCCTCTATAATGGATAAAGCATTAACCTTCTATAACCTAGAAACCTAGCTCACGGCATGCTCCACCAACAGTAAATACATAACCTATAGTACTTTTCCTGGTATCAATATCCCCTGCCAAATCTGAGTCAACATGGCCCTGCAAATTAGTAGTAGAGCCCCCAAAGTGTAAACACTTGCTAGATGTTCCTCTCAAATATCTAAGAATCCATTTGACTGCATTCCAATGCTCAACTCCTGGATGACTCATATACCTGCTAATGACTCCCACTACATGTGCAATATCTAGCCTAGTATATACCATAGCATACATCAAGCTTCCTACAACTAAAGCATAGGGTACCTTGGACATCTTATCCTCCTCTTCTTGTGTCTAAGGACACATATCTTTAGTGAACTTCAAATGACTAGGTAAAGGTGTGCTGACAGCTTTAGCATTCTCCATAGAGAAACATTGCAACACCTTCTCAACATAGTTAGCCTGAGATAGCGTCAATTTCTTGTTCTTCCAACCTCAACAAATCCTCATACCAAGGATTTTTTTTTTTGCCCCAAAATCCTTCATGACAAATGCATGTGATAATTGGTGTTTCAACCTCTTAATGTGATCCATGTTAGACCCAACTACAAGCATATCATCAACATATAAACATAAAATAATGTAACTATCATCATCAAACCTCTTGAAGTAAACACAATGATTTGAATAACACCTTCTATATCCATGCTCATGCATAAAATTGCCAAATTTCAGATACCATTTTTGAGGTGCTTGCTTCAAGCTATATAAACTTTTCTTAAATTTCCACACTAAGTTCTCCTTACCCTTGACCTCAAATCCCTATGGTTGTGCCATATATATCTCTTCATCCAAATCACCATGAATGAAGGTTGTTTTAAGATCAAGTTGCTCCAAATAAAAATCTTCAATAGCCACAATACTTAAAACAATATGATTAGAATTTATTTTAACAACAGGAGAAAATATATCATCAAAATTAATGACTTTTTCTATGCAAATCCTTTTACAACTAACCTGGCTTTAAATCTTTGCTTACCTCCTTCCTCTTCTTTCAACTTGTAAACCTGCTTATTTTTTAAATCCCTTTTACCTACATGCAACTTACATAAATCTCATGTCTTATTTTTCAAAAAAGAGTCCATTTCATCTTTCATTGAAGACTCCCATTGAATTTTAGTATCCACCTACACAACTTCATCATAACATTTAGGTTCACCAACATCTATTAGTAAAATAGAATACAAAGAGAGAGAAAATATTTTTGGAGGTCTAATTAGCCTTATTGACTATCTAACATTCACTAGCATGTGGTACTTGTTGTTGGGGTTGTTGCACATCATGAGGTATGGTTGGAACATCATCTTTTGGAGTATCATCTAGCACTACATAATCATCTTCTTTCTTCTCATGTTGCTGCAACAAATCTTTGTACAATACTTTCTCATTGAATATGACATTTATGCTTCTTACAATTTTATGACTTTCAAAATCCCAAAGCTTATAACCAAATTCATTAATTCCATATCCAACAAATACACATTTCTTTGACTTAGCTTCTAGCTTGGTTCTATTTTTAGAATCTATATGATCAAATGCTTCACAAACGAAGGTTTTGAGAAAAGAATGACTCACCTTCTTACCATTCCACACTTCCTCTATAATACCACATCCCAAAGGAGTAGAGGGACCTCTATTAATCAAATATATAGTAGTATTGACAACCTCCACCCACATGTGTAAGGGCAACCAACATACAACCTCATGCTCCTTGCACACTCCATTATAGTCATGTTCATGTTCAGCCACTCTCTATGGAGTCCTTGGAATAGTTTCCTATCTAAGAATACCATTAGTAGAGTAATAATATTCAAATTCATGATTATAATGCTCACCACCATTATCAGATCTGAGACATTTTAATTTCTTACCAGACTCATTTTCAACCAAGCATTTCCATTTCTTAAAAGTTTGAAATACATCAAATTTTTATCTAAGAAAATAAACCCATACTTTTCTAGTTGCATCATCAATAAATGTAACATAATAATGAAAGCCACCAAGGGAAGATACTTGAGCTAGTCCCCATACATTGGTATGCACAAGCTCTAATTTCTCATTTTTTATTTTCCTTCCCAGTCTTCACAAAACTCACTCTCTTTTGGTTTCCATACACATAACTTTCACAAAAAATCATATTAACACATTTTAGACCTAGTAAAATTTTCTTTGAATGAAATTCTTGCATACCTTTCTCACTAATGTGCCCAAGTATATTGTGCCATAGCACTATATCAAAATTTATAGTAGCTATTTGTTATCCCTGCTCAACTATAGCAACTATTCCTGAACATTCATTTTTCTCTGAAACAATTAAAGTAGAAGGAATGATATGACCTATACAAATATATAAGGTGCCTACTTTCACACCTTTTGCTACTACAAAGGAACCTTTTGAAACCTTCCAATTTTTATCATTAAAAGTAACTACACAACCCTCATCGCTGAGTTACACTACTGAAATTAAATTCCTACTCAGCCTTGGAACATGTATAACCTCTTGTAGTAGCCAATGATTCCTATTTTGCAACTTAATCTTAACTTTTCCCTTTCCAACAATTTGACAGGGTTCATTATCCCCAAAATAAACAAGTCCAAAATCCCCTTAGACATAATCAATGAAATAACCTTTATGAGGTGTAGCATGAAATGAAGCACCAGAATCAAAAACCCATGAATCATCAAAACTTTCTAAGGATAAAATCAAGGCATCCTCTTTAGATGTTCTACTTACCATATTTTCCTCCTTGTCTCCATTTGGTTTATCTCCTTTATTTTTCTTTCAAGTCCAACAATCTTTCTTTTTATGCCCTATTTTACCACAATATCAACAGTCATTTAGTCCTCTCGATTGAGACCTCCTCCCCTTTGACTTTTCTCTTGATTTCGCATCATTTCTAGAATTACTTCCTCTCTCAGTCATTCTTCCTTGACTTTGTGCATTCCAAGAACTTCTTGATATAGATCCACCTAAGGTTTTTCGACAAGTTTCCTCACTAAAAATAACACCGATCACATCATCATATTTTAGGGTATTAGATCCAAAGACAGAATTACTTACAGCAATTACCATGTCATTCCAACTTTTAGGTAAAGAACAGAAAATCAAGAGAGCCCTAATTTCTTCATCAAAATTAATACCCATAGAAGATAACTGACAAGTAATAGTATTAAACTCATTTAAATGATCCACAACAGATCCACCTTCTATCATTTTCATATTAAATAAATGCTTCATTAGAAATACCTTGTTTGAAGCAGAGGGCTTTTCATACAATTTTTTTAGAGTTTCCATGAACTCTTCTACCATCTTTTCTTTTGTAATATTAAATGTCACCAATGGTACTAGGCATAATCAAATGCTTTCAAGTGCCTTTTTGTAAAGATCCCATTCATCATTTGATATAGATTCTTAATTCTTAGTTTTTCCTTCCAATGGCTTCCATAAATCCTTATGATAAAGATAGTCCTCCATTTGCATTTTCCATAACTGAAATTTTTTCCCATTAAATTTTTCAACCCTCAACTTACCCCCATCTACCATTGATCTTGGACTTTCCTACAGAGGATAATTGAAAAACAACCTTGCTCTGATACCACTTGTTAGGATTAAACCATAGATAGAAATAATAGTCAAATGAAAACATAAACAATATCAGGAAATAATAGATCACATAGAAAAGAACATAAGACACAAGGATTCAACGTGGTTCACTCAAACCCTGGCTACATCCACCAAATAGTGAGTCCAATATTTGTATGATCTAGTGATTACAACCTAGTTACAATTTTTAATCCCTTACAACTCAATACCACTGCAAGAACCAATTTTTGCATCAACTTATGAAACAATCCCTAACCCTAAGCCCTTTTATACAAGCATTTTTACCATTTATGGTTATAATTAATAATTATATGTTGGCCCAAAATCCTAATAAAATAGGATCACCACAAACTAACAGACCCAAAAAGAGATACACCAGTTCCTTCAAGGTGAGATCCACCTCATTCCCAATCTCAATCATTCTCTTTGGCACTTTCTTTAGGTCTTCAAGATTATCCAAAGAGAAATAGTCACCATCTTATTCTTTTTGGCTCTAGTATGAGTGTCTGGGCCAATAGAATCCTCCCACTCTTTATCAACATCAGTAATCAAAATTCTTCTTTAAACTTTTCATTTCAATCTATTGATTAAGGTGTTCATATTATCAATAGAAGACCTCATAATCTTAAGGTTGTGCTCCTAGATCTTTTCCAAGGTGCCCTCAAACTTCTAGACTCTAGCAAAAATTGCATCCAATTTTTTCTTCAACATCCTCCTAGAGGACCCTTTCAACTCCACCGAGTTCATAACCAATTTATTTTCCTAAGAAATCCAAAGAATAGAATCATCACCTTAATAAGGTATAATGTGCCCTTTGTTTTGTAAATTCTACCATTTGGTAGAGAGGACCCTATATTTGAGATTGAAACTTTTAATCTCATGGAATGCCACCTATTGACGTTAAAAGAATTTAGTAATTCATGATTTGAAACACACCAAAAGGGGGTTCATTCTTTTCTTGCATCTCATCAAACCAAAGGTTAGCAAAGACCATCTTGAGCAACTCCTCATTGTCATCCTCAAAATCAAGTAGAGTGACAAGAACATAATGCACCATATTTCTTTTGAATTCCTTAAAGATCATGATTTTTCCCTCCTTATCCTTCTTTGACTTAGGATTACTACCAACCAAAGTATTTTTCTTCCCCTTCTCAGTTAGGTCCACCTTAGTGGACCCAATATAGATCTTCCGTAACACCATATTCTGACCAGATATTTTTTGCACATTGGATGCACCTACTATACTATCCTTTCCAGGCATCTTTTTTTGAGTTGAGCCAACCATTAGGGACCCACCAGTAGGGATATCCTCATCACTATCCTTAGTGTGATTCCAAAAATCCTCCTTAACATCCATCTTTTTGGGACTCAACTTAGAAATTTTTTTACATTTTTTCTTCTTAGGTCTCTCATCCTCACTATCCTCAATCTTGTCCTCTCACCACCCATAAACCTCTTTTTGTAGAAAGGACCAAGTTTTTTCCCCATCATATTTTCCTTCCCCTTGGGAGATACCATAATCTTTGAATTAGATTCACTCGCTTTTTCAAAGTTGTAAAGGGGATCCCCTTGCTCATCGTCCACCTCTTTAATTCTAAAAGAATGATTCTAATCGCATCCATCCCTCAAATAATTTTGAAAAACCAAGATGAGTCCTTGGTGTAACACCATTTTATTAGGATTCTTCTTGTTATCATAAATACTCATACTCGAGGAAGGATGTAGGTAATAAAGGAAAGAAATGTAATCTTTATACCTACAATAGTTTAAAAAGATTAAATGGTGTATGTGTAGACAAGAATACATGTCATCCATCATGATGCATTCCATGATAATTCTAAGAATTCTCTTCTAGTAAGGCTTCATCTTCTTTGAGTCATAGTAGGTATGGTCTCCCATATCTAGCATGACAGTTGCCTCCTCATTCTTGGAGAATTTTATGAATGTCTTTGCTATCATTTTATTGTCATTTTAAAATTTCTTCCCAGTCATTAGTATACTAGTAGAAACCACTACCACCTCCTCATTAATAATAATAAAAATTTGAGATAGAGATAGCTTTTGCTATCAATAATCCATAAATATTTGAGTAACATTCCTATCAAATCCATTCATATTTTCTAGGAAATTCACCACCCCTCCCTTCTCTAGTTTCCTCCAAATCTCAGTTACTCTTCTCGCATGCTTATAAGTTGTAGGATCATGTCTATTAAGATCACCACCCATTTTTCTCACTCTTAAAACAATTAATTTATCAAATACTTTCACAATGATAATGCAAAAACCAAGAACAAAGAGAAAACTTAAATCTTTCCCAACCTAGAAAGTGTGCAAAATACAAGGATAAATAATACCTTTGCACCTTTCCTTAATAACATATTCATCACTTATTTGAAGGAAGTGTTGTGTCATTATTCAGTAATAATACTTGCATCCCTTTTAATATATCACCTTCCCACTTGCATTTTTTATTTCTTATAACCACCATTTTCCCAACATTTATCTCCTAAAACTAGTGAAGTAAAAAGTAACACATATTCATAGTGTGGTCCTTGTTTGGAAATTAATATTTTTTCATCTATCAAAATTTATGTTTCTCCACTTGTATGTTACATACCTACCCTCAAAATCATAGACTGGGATGATTTAGTAGATAATATGCTTCAATAGCTCCTCTTGTGAGGTAGATTTTGTATGTTTTCCTATTATGATGTTATTCCCTTGTGATGTGTTGCATGTTATATGGTTTTTTTTTTTTTAAAATATAAATAACCCTTCTCCATTGATGCAAGGTGATAAAGGAATTAACATGTCATAAAAACTCCTATATTTCTCTCTTCTTCTAATTATCTTGTGCATGTTCTATGATTCATAAATGTGCCTTTGTGCTATCTTATTGGGGGTGATGTGAAATGGCAGCCACATCCCTTGTCAAATCCATGATACAATGTACTAGTGAGTATGCATGGATGAATGATGGGATATTTTGGAGGAATTATTATATTTTGGAGGATGGTTGGAGCAATATTTATAAGGTTTCCAATGTACTTTTCATGATCAACAAGACTTGTCATAATTGGGATGGGATGAAGTAGAAGAAAAGGTAAGAACCCCAAACTCGTCGTGATCAAATTGTGACATAATTATTAGTTGATAAGTTACATAGGGATAAAGCATGAGGATAGATGAAAAAAAAAACTTTAGATTAGGATAAATAATAAGATAATACTAAAGGTTGGGATTAAGCTTAGAATAGGAAGAAGGACTAAATCCAAAGAATATGGAAAGGGGATGTGAGATAAATCAATTATTTTATCCATCTACATCTCCCTCCTAAAGAGAAACTACATATCCCCCTGATACAACATTCACAACTCCATCTTCTCTCATGTTCATATCCTAATCTCCATATTTCCACAATAGCCATAGCACCTATATCCCTATTCCCAATACAGCATTTCATTATCCTCCTACCCATTTTATAATCCATAATCACCTTCCTCTAGTTCCTCCATCACATCACCATAATCCTCAATCATTAATAATCCATCATCCACTCTATCATACCTTTCTCCTCCATATCATCCATACTATCACAATTTTCCATCTTCTATTCTCACCTACATTACCACAAATACTCTTCCAAAATCAACCTACATCCTTCCATCCATTTCATATGGTATGTACAAATCCATCACTCCTCCCCCATTAGTTATCCAATCTAGTTCACATGTAACCTCTATAAATACTTATGTGAACTATCAAGCTATGTGATAATCCATACCCACTTATACACCATCATTAATCCAACCAAGTTCACAAGCCTCTATCACACCTTCATGCATAGAATATCTTATCTTTCCACCATCTACATCTTCTAATACTCCACCTCAACCTCCAACATGAAAGTCTACAAAAAGAGTTTCACAAGGAATCCAATCTAAAATCCCTCTCCTAAATTTGATGAGTTATGTCATATTATTTCATATTATGAATCCACAAGTGATGATGTATTTCCTCCTATCACACCCATTCCTCTTCCATCTCCCATAACTATTATCATTCTTCCATCTACTGCACTTATTGATCTTATTTTATCTCCTAATATAATTGAATCGCTCCTATCCATTAACTCCATCCAATTCCAATTCACATCTCCTCATCCTAGGGTTATTCAAATCCCATTTAATGAACATCATGAGTCCACTCATCTTCCCTATATAAAAATTTTAGAACCTCCCATTATTCCATCCACTCCATTTAAATGTTTCATCCATGCATCTCCCATCACAACATCCACATCAATCCAATCATGTCAAGATCTTGTCTAAATCATATTTAAATATTTATAGACCTAAAAAAAGATGATATTATCTCACTTATCCAAAATGAGTCATTATTACCACCCACTCCATCTCAATACTAGCTATCATACCCTTCACATCAAGATCCTACCCTTCCACCTACTCCATTTCAAGATCCATTACCATACCAACTTCATATTCAAAATTACAACATCTCATATCCTCCACTTCATGACTCTTTACTACCATAAACCTAAAATATCTCACCACATTCACTTTATACACTTGGTTCACTTGCATTCACCATGGTGGTCCACTTGTAGTAAAAGAAATAAATTTCATATATGAAATTTACACTCCTTTACCTAATAATGGACTTGTAACTTGTTCCCCAAATTAAAATTATCCCACCTTGGAGTAAATGATCATGAAATGGAATTATTAAGGTAAATTCATAGGCATCCTTGAACAAGGTTCCTTGGAGATCATTAATATCAAGAAACACCCACAATATTATGGTCTTGGTTATACATCTAAAAGCACTCAATCAAAAAGTGTTGGTACTACTTATACCATCTTGAAATGGAAGCAATTCATTTTGAGACCTTTTAGCCCTCCTTAGTGTGGTTTTGGTTTAACTTTCTCCTCTTTAATTCCATCTCATGCTTCTTCTTCATATCTCACCTTTTGAACTACTCTTTTAGGTGTCACTTTGTCACCTTTCTAGCCATATCTCTTGGTAGGCATGTCATCTTCCAATTTTATCATCACATCTTTCTGGGCTTTTTTTGACACTTGGCCTCTCCCTTCTTTAGGACTAGGTAAACCTAGGTCCACCTAGTGCTAGTCCAAGTCAAGGTTGAATAATTTGACCTTATCTCAGTGATAATGAGGTTTGAGGCCCAAAAGACCTTGAGTCTTCCAATTGATTTATTTTGTTCCCTAGTCAACTTGAGTTGTTTTCCCACCCAAAAACTAGTATATAAGGAGGCTTGGGGGCTTCATTTTCACATCCACACTCTTCATTATCATGCATTCACAAGGATTCTACAATTTATCAAGAAATTAAGGCATTCTTCTTCAAGAAAGCATCCTCAAGGATTCAAGTGTTGGCATCTCCATCTCCTTCTTGTATCAAGCTTCTTCCTTAAAGATTGGCTCTAAGGAGAAGATATATCATTTCAATCCATTCAAGATACTCCATTATTTAGCGATGGCATGTCACATGCATTTTCATACATGATTTTTTGGCTTCTTTTATTTCTTTATGGTTTTTTTAAATCAAGTATATTACACTTACATATTTGATCTTATATCAAAGGCAATTGCTTTTATGAAGGTAATAGTATCTCTCATTTTATATTATTCAATATTACTACATGCAAGCATTTCCTCTATAAATTATATCTCAATACAAATTTGATTCCTAAATCTTGGGCTTAACCAAGGCAAGTCATTGCCCACCAAGTAGAAAAAAACCTTCGCATTTTGTGTGTAAGAATAAGATAGAAGGATTTTGCATGAAGATATAGAATTTATTCCTTGAGAGATTTTGAGAGAAGTTGGTTGGAATTTCAGCAGTGCCCCTAGTACACATCAACCTTGAGGGAATCCAATCTTTGAGGTCAACCTAGACCCTGCTTCTTTTGTAAAAAAATATTTTTTGGGTTTTGTCTACTTCATCACTTTATTAAAGAATCCACAATCAGATGTTCAGAAATAGTCTCATGTCCATAATTTTTGGAGCTAAAATACATCCTCTACTATGTATTTCTAGGTAATTTTTTTTTTTTTTTTTACCCTTACATATATTTATCTTAGACCTATATCTTAATTGGGATGATTGTGTAACTTAGCATCTAGGCCTACAATATTTAATCAATTAGTTGAATTTTGCATACACATTGTCCTTTAAGAGTCAAAGAGTGCATTTCCTTATATTGCATTATCCTTTATAATTCAAATTTAGAATTGGTTCCCTTTCTCCTTTGGGTCCTTTCTAATCTAATTTGGGTTGTAAAGAGGAATCATATTTTGGGATTATCTTTCCTTTATCCCCTCCTTTCCTTTTGAATGTCTTAGTGGCTCAAAAATTGGAGATCTACATCCTATTAAAGTGTCTCCCTTTTCCCCCTAAACACTACTAATGAAAAATTTAAGCATACTTCCAAACCCACCACCACATCTTCCTATTGTTACTCAAAAAAATTATTGACATCCCCCTTCTTCCATCATTAAAACCCCAGAAAACCTACCATAATTATCCTTCATTCTTTAAATCTATTTTGGGTCTTTATATCAGAAAATCTAGCACATGTCCTCTAGATACTAAATCCATTTTGGGCCCTTATATCCCAAAATCTTGTTCGTCATCTTATCCTATACATTCCTTCATCAAAAAATCCCATATCACTATCACCCATCATAATAATTCCACCACTTATATTCCTCCACAAGATCAATAAATGAATATACTTGCACATCCTATCCACAAATATCCCTCTATTAGTCTATCCATATTTTTCTCCATCCTATACAAATTGCTTGTTGGCATACTTGATGTTAAATGATGCAAATATATTCAAGAAGTTATTAAGAGTGTTAAAGTGGGGTTGTCATTGCACCAAAAGACAAATTTATGAGTGTCCAATATAACTATTCAATTTATATTACATAGGAAGCAGTTAAACCATTATTAGAAATCTCAAGGGGAGCACCAAACATTTTTCTAACAATCTCCTCCTCAGTGTTACCCGATGGGTCTAAGGATTTGAACCTATGACCAAGCTCTAATGCCACTTGTTAGAGTGAGATTGTTGTTGCACCAAAATACCTATATGTCAGTGATCAATATAACTACTCAACTTATAGTACACATGATGTAGTTAAGCCCTTGTCAAGAACCCCCAGGGGAGCACTAAATATTTTTCCAACAAAGATATTGAATGATGGCTTGAAGAACATATTTGCTGATGATTTAATTAGTTATTGTGTTATAAAATCCTAAATTTGTGTCACCTTTTAGGCTAAATAATCAACACAACTAAATATGAGTATTTCTAACTAAAAATTAATTTTGGTCAAACATGTGGTCTAGTTAGATTCATTCTAGCAAAGTTATATAAGTGCTCCAACTTTCCAATTGGAATTGTCTATTAAATATATGTTATTTATCAATTTGGTTCTAATTACTAAAGAAATAAAATTATTTCAAAAAAGTGACATTTTAATAACTCCTACTTTTTTTATTGATATTTTAAAATATATATAAAAATAGACTTTGTAGAGCTCAAAGTCAAGAATATGCCCATGTAGATATTCTATTGTTTTAATTAGACATACTATATTGTATTTAAAAATTACAACAACTAGGTATTTTAACAGTCAAGAAGATGTTGATTTTGAGAAAGAAAAAATAGTAAATCATATCTATTATTTTTAAAAATATATGGTTCACTAGAGGAGAGAGTCATATTTGATAATATATAATTTTATCTAAGATGGAATATATTTTTTATGATAAATGTAGTGGGAGATGAAAATTGTCAATTTCAAGTGAGTTGGATTTGGAATTATTATAAAAGAGAAAATATAGGTCAAAAGCTAATTTTCCTTTTTAACTACACTAGCTATATATGTCACCTATAACATATTTCTAAATCAAAAGCAAAAAAGTTAATTTACATATACTTCTTTGGTGGAAATTAGACCTTGTGATGTTCACCATTTTTTAACAACTAAAAATGTATTTTAAGGCAAGACCCTACAACGCATCAGTAAATTGTGAGCCTCTCATTAGGGAGGTCTTGGGTTCGAATCTACTCAAGATTAACACATAATATTAATTAATCTAACAATTATAATAAAATGAACAATAAATAATCTAGGCTTCAGTTTATTACTTATCCATATATTTATTTATTTATTTTAAATTTTTAAATTTTTAGAATATATCTATCTTTATTCCAAAAAATTATTAAAAATAATAATCCTAAACTTCATCCATTTCTACATATATCATCAGTTTATTTCATTTTAAATTCTAAATAATAATGTCACTTTTATGTCACTGAAGTTAAATAGTTTTTCTTTTATCACTCTTTTCCTTTATTAAAAGGTGACATAGATTTATTCGTGTGTTAATAGATTTCAACTTGATAAGTATATTGAACTCTTTATTAGGAAGAACTTAACTTATTGTACATGTGATAAACCAAGTGTGTGATTGATATATATATATATAAGATAAATTTATTTGTGTGATTGGTATGGAGGGCTCAAACATGTCTCTCGTTTCTATGCTTGTAATTTCATGTACTACACATAATATTTGAGTGTGTTATGGAGATTGAAGTATAACAATCTTATCGGGTTTGTCAATTTATGATAGTTAGTGAATGATTTTATTGTTTTATCAAATAAATATTATTTCAAGAGATAAAAATCATGATTTATGAAGGTTACTATATTTTTAAATTAATGTCATAGTTATAGATGATTTGGTTTACAAGAAGGTATATTTTGGATTCATTGAATAGAGTTCATGAAGGAAAAAGGAAGAATAAGTTGAAAGCTATGTTTGATCATGACTTGATAAATTGTGGTCCATTATTGGTAGATATTTCAAGTTAGTAAGATGGTTGATGATGTAGCAATGATCTAGAAGAAAATAAATGTGAATGATTGGTTATACATTGAAATATATGATAAAATTTCCTTAGAATTGTGTTTTTTCATAGGAAAAGTGAAAAAAATAGATGTGTGATGTTAGTGTTGAAAATAATTGATTAATTGTGTATTGTCTTTGATGTTACACAAATGTCATATCATTTCCAGTGTATGTCGAGCTCACTCTATTGATTAAGATAGTTTCCTGTGTCTATCAAGCATTCTAGAGTTTGCCAAGTTTAGAAGACAGTGTCTACTGGGTTCACTTAGTCGTCAAAGGAAAGTTTATAGAAGTTGAGGGTTAACCAACCTCACTCAGTTAATGAAGAAAATGTTAGATGGAACCAGTGTTAATTGAGCTCATTCAATTGCCAAATCGAGCTCATTCAATTGCCAAATTGAGCTCATTCAATTGCCAAATGAACTTTTTGAATATTCAATGTTAATCGAGTTAACTTGGTTAACATAGGAAAATCATTTCTAAGTTAGTGTCTACCAAGCAGGGTCTCTTAACAAAGGATTTTCTTGTTTTGGCATATTGAGTTCAATTGATTTAGTTGTTGGTTCTAGCCAACTAAGAATATTAATATTAAGTATTCTAAGTTGTATTCAAGACCACTTGGCAATGTGTAAGATATAAATATAAAGTCAAGTGGAGGATTGAATGTGTGGAACATAACAAAAGATTTGATGATGCTTAGAGAAAGTGAATTAAAAGGATATGTAGAATATCCTTGTTGAGCTAAAAAGATACATTCGATCAAGAAGGATCAAGTATTCAAGCTAGAATTGAGATCTGTAATCAGTGATTTAGTTGCATCAGAAATCAAGTCATTTCATTGTTACTCTCTAACCATTGTAGCAGTGATCGAAATATCTTAATAGATTTGACTTAACAACTATTTGTAAATCCTCTAATAAGGTGGCATTTCTATTTGAAGTGTTTAAAGACCTCTAACAAGGCTAGTCCTAATAGGGTGATTAAATCCTCTAACAAGGTCACACCTAACAGTGTGTTTTGTAACCTTTAAAAGGGTTGGCTCCTAACAAGACTCACTTCAGAAGAGTAAAAATCAATAACTAGTTGTAATTGGTGGTTTTTTCTAAATTGGGTTGCCACATTAAATCTTGGTGTCACTTTTGTTCATGTTATTTATTTTATGTGTATGAAACTAAGTTAAATTTAAGATTAATCTCATTAAGATTAGTATATTTAGTAATTGTCGAGTTGCAGTATTTTCTAGTGTAAACCAAGTGCATATGTGTTTGTTGAGTTACAATAGAATACAATTTAATCATAGTTTTGATTTATATTGACATCTAAGGGATCTAGGATTTATTATTGTAGTAATTAATTCACCCCTCCCCTCTCAGTTACTCCTCTTATATTTCCAACAATTGGTATTAGAGCTTTTGGTGCTTGCAGAAAAGGTTTCAAGGACTTAAGCTAAAGACTAGGATGTCTTATAGAAGGGAGATCCCAAAGCTAAACAAAGATAACTTCAAGGCATGGAAAGAACTCACTAGGATAAATTTGGAAACCATTTTAGATTCAAGGCTAAGGTATCTAGATGCCTAATACAAGGCTCCTACTAGAACTATGACTATTGAAGAAATTGTTAGGATAAACCACGGACAGAAATAAAAACTACATGCAAATATAACCAATAACAGAAAATAATAGAACACATAGAAATGAACACAAGGCACCAAGATTTAACGTGGTTCACCCAATCCCTGGGCTACGTCCACCAAACAGCAAGTCCGATCTTATTACAATCTAGTGATTACAACCTGATTACAATCCGTAATCCCTTACAGCTCAATACCACCGCAAGAACCAATTTCGTATCACCACATATTGAAAAATACCCAACCCTAAGCCCTTTTTATACAAGTATTAAACCACTTTAGGGTTATAACATGTCGGCCATATGTCGTCCATAATATGTCGGCTACCATGTCGGCTACTTCCAAAAAAAAAATTTATTTATGAAGTATGTACAGTACTTTCCTGATCAGTCACCACAATCTAACAATCTCCCACTTGGGGACTGATCAGGCTCCACACTAAACAACAATCTCCCACTTGGAGACTGATCCTGTAGCAATACAACTACCGCATGGGGCTCCCACTGGATCAAACCACCCTGGACTCTGCTGTTCTTTTATTCACATTTAGTCTAAAAGACCAACTGAAGCTGAAGAGGAGTTCAGCTTCTCCCTTGTTACAACCTTTGTCAACATAATTAACCACCTGTGGGCAGGGGAGCGCATCGCATCACCCAACAATCTGACAGGGTTCATTATCCCCCAAATAAACAAGCCCAAAATCCCCTTGGACATAATCAATGAAATAACCTCTATGAGGTGTAGCATGAAAAGAAGCACCAGAATCTAAAACCCATGAATCATCAACACTCTCTAAAGACAGAAGCAAAGCATCCTCTTCGGATTTGTTACTTACCACATTTGCCTCTTTGTCTCCATCTGATTTATCTCCTTCATTTTTCTTTCGAGTCCAGCAATCTTTCTTTTTGTGCCCTAGTTTCCCACAGTACCAGCAATCATTTGGTCCTCTCGATTGAGACCTCCTCCCCTTTGACTTTCCTCTTGATTTCCCACGATTTCCAGAGTTACTTCCTCTTTCAGTCGTTCTGCCCCTGCTTTGTGCATTTAAAGCACTTCCTGATGTAGATCCACCCGAGGATTTTCTACGAGTTTCCTCACTTAAAATAACACCGATCACATCATCATATTTTAGGGTACTAGATCCAGGAACAGAATTACTCACCGCCATTACCAAGCCATTCCAGCTTTCAGGCAAAGAACACAAAATCAAGAGAGCCCTAATTTCTTCATCAAAATTGATACCCACAGAAGATAATTGACTAGTAATAGTATTAAACTCATTTAAATGATCTGCAATAGATCCACCTTCTGCCATTTTCATATTAAATAAACGCTTCATGAGAAATACCTTATTTGAAGCGGAGGGCTTTTCATACAGTGTCGCTAGGGTTTTCATCAAATCTTCTGTCATCTTTGCTTTTGTAATATTAAATGCCACCGATGGTGCCAAGCATAACCGAATGCTTCCGAGTGCCTTTCTGTCCAAAAGATCCCATTCAGCCTCTGACATAGTTCCCTGATTCTTGGCTTTTCCTTCCAACGGCTTCCATAAATCCTTATGATATAAATAGTCTTCCATTTGCATCTTCCATAATTGGAAGTTCTTCCCATTAAACCTGTCAACCCTCAAATTACCCTCATCTGCCATTGCTCCCACTCAACTGTGAGACTCCCACTTAACCATGAGACTTTCCTGCAGAGGATAACTGAAAGACAACCTGGCTCTGATACCACTTGTTAGGATAAACCACGGACAGAAATAAAAACTACATGCAAATATAACCAATAACAGAAAATAATAGAACACACAGAAATGAACACAAGGCACCAAGATTTAACGTGGTTCACCCAATCCCTGGGCTACATCCACCAAACAGCAAGTCTGATCTTATTACAATCCAGTGATTACAACCTGATTACAATCTGTAATCCCTTACAGCTCAATACCGCCGCAAGAACCAATTTCGTATCACCACATATTGAAAAATACCCAACCCTAAGCCCTTTTTATACAAGTATTAAACCACTTTAGGGTTATAACATGTCGGCCATATGTCGGCCATAATATGTTGGCTACCATGTCGGCTACTTCCAAAAAAAAAAATTATTTATGAAGTATGTACAGTACTTTCCTGATCAGTCACCACAATCTAACAGAAATTGTAGAAAAGAAAAGTCATAATATCATGATGATTGATATTGCTTCATCTCTCAAATATGTAGAATTTGATGAGGTCAAATATTGTGGAATTGATTATGAAATGTAGATCAAGATAAAATCCATCTATGGAGGAGATGACAATGTAAGGAGAGCTAAAGTTGAAAGTATTAGAGGACAATTTGATCAGATGAAAATGAGAGAGGATGAAAACATTGAAAAATATGTTGAAAGAATCAAAGCCAGTGTCAGTGCTATCAAAGCCTCTAGAGGAACAATTGAAGATGTAATAGTGGTAAGCAAGGTACTCATAACCCTTCTTCATATATATACAATCAGAGTGTTTGATATTCAAGAAACGAGATGTGATCCAAATAACAATATAACTTTGGATGCTCTAGTTGGAAGATTGATAGCATTTGAACTAGATAACTATGACAATATACTCCTAGGTCTACCAATCTTGAGTCTGCATTTGAAGCCAAGGTATCACTCAAGAAGAAAGCTAAAAGATCTAAAAGAAAATGATCTAAAAGTGAAGAGGAAGATAGTTCTGATAGTGATCTTGAAGCCATTGAAGCATTGCTTGCAAGAAGGTATCCCAAAGACAAAGGAAAGTATAAAGTTAAGATTCCTCTAATTTGTTTCTCTTGTGAAGAAGTTGGACACATTGTTGCAAGGTTCCAACTAGAGAAGAAAATGATGAAAATAAGCACAAGTACAAAGGCAAGAAGTATTTCAAAAACTACAAAGACTACAAGGAAAAAGTTAAGAAATCTTCTTTTATGGCTAAAGATTCAGATAGTAGTGAAGATGATGAAATGGTTTATATTATTGTAAAAGATGAATCTGATGATGAAGGAGATAAAATGGCACTTATCTCTCATGTTAGCAAAAATGATACATGGATTATAGATAGTGGCCCTACTCACATCATATGATTGGTGATAAAACAAAATTTGAACACATGAAACATTATGATGGTGGTAGTGTGAGATTTGGAAACAATAAACCTTGTTACATAAATGGAAAAGGTTGCATCTCACTAACCAATGAACTTAGATGTAATAATGCTTATTGGGTTAAATGACCTAAAGCATAATCTAATGAGTGTGGCACAGTTGAATAACATTGGATTCAAGGTGGAATTCATGAATGGGAAGACCAAATTGTTGGATGGAAAAGGTAATCTAGTTGGGTCTAGCAATCAAACAAAAGGTAACCTATTCTACCTAGATCTCAATGAATGTTCATGTTTTATTGCTCAAGTAGAAGAAAGTTGGTCATGGCATAAAAGGTTGTGACATGTCAACTTTGATAATCTAGTCAAGATAAAAAAATTTAAAAAAAGAGTAAGAGGTATTCCTAGTCTGAGGAAACTTGATATGGATCTTTGTAACAATTGTCAAACTAGTAAGATGGGAAAGACAAGTTTCAAAAGCAAATACTATCATTCAGAAGAAGTCTTGGAGCTAGTTCATATAAACTTATGTGGACCTACTGGAATAGAGAGCTATAGTGGAGATAAGTATTTTATTCTATTTGTTGATTATTATTCTAGAATGATGACTATAATGTATCTAAAAGAAAAATCTAAAACTTTTCAAAAGTTTAAGCGGTATCTAGCAAGATTAGAGAAGGAAACTAGAAATAAGTTGAAGTGTTTGAGATTAGACATAGTTGGTGAATTAATTTCGAATGAACTCAATGAATTTTGCATTGAAAAAGGAACTAATAGACAAGTATCAACCCCTGGTACACCTCAACAAAATGGTATAGTTGAAAGAAGGGATAGATCCATCATGGATTGTGCAAGAACCTTAACAATAGAAAAGAATGTTGCAATCAATTACTAGAAGGAAGCAATCAATATAGTAGTACATACCTTGAATAGAGTATAGTTGAAAAAAGATTCAAATCAAACTCCTTATGAAATATGGTATGGCTATAAACCTAATGTAAGTTACTTGAAAGTATTTGGTAGCAAATGTTATATCTTGAAGGAATCTAGGAATGGTAAATTTTATGTCAAAGGTGATGAAGGCATATTCCTAAGATACTCTTGTAGAAGTAAAGCATACAAGTATTTGAATCTAACTACTCATAAGATCATAAAAGGTGCACATGTGAGGATTGAATAATTTGTAGAAAAGAGTGAAGAAGAAAGCAGTAGAGAACCTAAGGATTACAGAAGATTTGTTTACTATGAACCTAATACATTGCCAAATCTATTTGGAAGTCAAGAGACCTTGCCTCCTAAGTCTCCAAAATGTCCAAAAGCTACTGAGTTGCAACTAGTGCAACCCAAGTCACAGTCTAAAGGACCCAAGTCACAATCAAAAGCTACCTAGTTATTACTAGAGCAAACTAAGTTAGATGGACCTGAGTCACAGATAGTGGAACCTGAGCTTGATATAGAAGATCATGAAGAGTTTAGTGGAACAAATTCTAAATCCTTGTGTTAGCAAGATATGTTAGAAGGTACCATGCACCTAATTAGATCATTGGAGACAAGTCAAATGGAACAATGACGAGAAACAAATCGAAAGGTACATGTTTTCTTATTGAATTTGAACCTAGAAATGTTAAAGATGCTTTGGATAATGAAATTTTGATTGAAGCTACGAATGAAGAAATGGAATAGATAGAGAAGACTAAGACTTGGACTCTTGTTCCTAGACCCAAGTTAAAAATGTAATTGGCACAAAGTGGGTATTCAAAAATAAGTTAAATGAAGATGGAAAAGTTTCAAGAAACAAAGCAAGGTTAGTTTGTAAAGGTTATTCTCAAGAAGAAGGTATTGATTATGGTGAAACTTTTTCTCCTATTGCAATCTTAGAAGGTGTTAGAACTTTACTAGCATATGCAGCACATAGAGAATTTAAAGTTTATCAAATGGATGTAAAATTTGCATTCTTGAATGGAATTCTTGATGAGGAAGTCTACATAGAACAACCTTAAGGTTTTGTAGATCCTAGAAAAAGAGATATGGTCTAAAAATTACACAAAGCATTGTATGGTCTCATGCAAGCTCCCATAATTTGGTATGAAAGACTTCATAACTATTTGATAAAGATTGGTTTTCAAAGAACAAATGATAATAACATCTTATACATCAAAGAAGGAGTATTCAAGAAAAATTTGTTGGCTAAAATCTTTGGAGATGACACTTTATTTATAGGAAATGATGATTTATGCAAGGAATTTTCAAAAGAGATGAGTAAAGAATTTGAGATGTCCATGTTTGGAGAGATAAAATTATTTGTTAGATTGTAAATCCAATAGAATAAGGATGGCATGTATATTACTCAATCCAAATATATCAAATAAATACTTTAAAAGTTTGGAATGGAAGATTCAAAACCTGTTGGAACACCTATATCTACTAGACATAAGCTTTCCAAAAATGATGATTCCAAAGAGGTAAGTCAAACCACATATAGATAAATGATTGGAAAATTGTAGTATGTAGTGCACACAAGGCCTGATATTGCATTAATAGTTGGTATGGTGGCAAGATTCTTAGCAAATCCCAAAGAAAATCACATGATGGAAATCAAGAGAATCATGAGATATCTGAAAGGTACTAAAGACTATGGATTATGGTACAAAAAAGGAGGAAATTTGGATTTGAAAGCATTCACAGATGTTGATTGGGCAAGAAGTGTTGATGATAGAAAGAGCACAAGTGGTGGAGCATTCTTTCTCAATAAAAGACTAGTATCTTGGACAAGAAAGAATCAGAATTGTATTTCTCAGTCCACAACAGAAGCAAAATATCTGGCAATCGTAGTTAATTGTTCCAATATTGTTTGGTTCAAGCCACTATTGGTAGGTATGAAGATATAGATCAAGGATCTAGTGGTTATCTTCTGTGATAACACCAATGCAATTAATATATCAAAAATCTTGTGATGCATACCAAAACCAAGCACATTGCTATAAAATATCATTTTTTGAGAGAATTGGTACAAGGTAAAGAGGTAAGATTGGAATATGTGAATACTAAAGAGAAAATTGTAGATATATTCACTAAGCCATTACCTAAGGATGCATTTTTGTATCTAAGAGGTAAGTTAGGGGTCATTCCCCTATCTGAAGCTCACTAAATCCAGTTTAGTGATGCATCAACCAGAGCATGTTGAAGATCAAACAGTTGATGTAGTATTGACAAGGAACATTGCAAATGAATTAGTAAATGAGGTACATTGATATTCACTAAATATTGTCTTTGGCATGACATGTCAAAGAAGGAGAAGTTTTCTTTTTTTGTCATATCTCACAGAAATTTTATTACTTTAGAGCTTTCAAAGAAGGAGAACTTGGTTTGATATCAAAGAAGGAAAGTTTCATATCAAAAGAAGATGTTGAAGTTGGAGTTTTGTTGATAGAGGGAGGAACTAAAGGCAAAGGGAGTTTACACTAATAGAGGGAGTTCTCATTTATGAGAATCAGAATGAAACTAAGTATATGTTCCTTACTTTATTCTTGCTTTAAAATTTTCATTTTATTATGACATATTGTGTTCCCATCAATGCCAAAGAGGGAGATTGTTGAAAAAAATTGATTAATTATTTATTATCTTGGATGTTACAGAAAATTCCATATCATTTCTAGTTAGTGTATGTTGAGCTCACTCGAGTGATGAAGACAATTTCTTGTGTCTATCAAGCATTCTAGAGTTTTCCAAGTTCAGAAGATAGTGTCTACCAGTTCACTCAGTCATCAAAGGAAAGTTTATAGAAGTTGAGTATTAACCGAGCTCACTTAGTTAATGAAGAAAATGTTGGATGGAACCAGTGTTAATCGATCTCACTTAGTTGCCAAAGGAACTTTGCGAATATCCAGTGTTAACCGAGTTCACTTTTAACACAAGAAAATCATTTTTGAGTTATTCTACTGAGCAGGATCGGCTGAAGGGATTTTCTTATTTTGGCATATTGATTTAAATTGATTTAGTTGTTGGTTCTAGTCAACTGAGGAGATGAATATTAAGTATTCTAAGTTTATTCATTATGACTTGACAATGTGTAAGATATAAATATAAGGTCAAGTTGAGAATTGAATGTGTGGAACATAACAGAAGATTTGATGATACTTAGAGGAAGCGAATTAGAAGGATAAATTTTCATGGGAATGTTTAGGGTTAGGGTTACCTAATGATGCAAAGTATATGTATATCATAGGGACCTCTTTTACAATTGTGAGTGAAAGAAGAGTAATCAGATGAAGAAGAAGTGAGTCATATGAGGTGTGATATTAGGTTAATAGTTGAATGGATGCAAGAAGAATAAGTTGGTGAATTTAAAAGGATCCATACAATAAAATGTGAAGTGTTATTCCTAGATCCTTTCACTTGGTTAATTCTAACAAGTTGTCAAGTTACAATCCTCTAAGAAAGTCTTGTTAATAGGGTGACAAAGATCTTAATAGGTATAAAGTGTAACTCCTTTAATAGGGTGGCTCATTAATTTGAGTTAGAAATATTCGAATGAGGTTACTCCTTATAGGGTAAACCTCTTAATAGGGCTAGAAGTAAGGGAGTGACTCCTAACAGGATTTATTATTATCTTGAAATTATTATAATCTCTTCATATGAATAAGTTATTAACTAGGTGCATTTTAGAAGAATGCAAAATAATTGTGGGTATCAATTCGTGTTGTAGGTTTTCCCTCTAACTAAGGATTTTCCTGAGAACTATATTTAATATTTTTATTATTGTGTTGATGATTTTTAAGTATTGGTTTATGTTAAATTTTCACAAGATAACATGCATAGATTAATTATTGATAAGATCAATTTTGATTAATTATTTTGATAAGGTTGTAGAAGTTTTAATAAAAGTTATAGTTGGTGATTACTAAGTTAGCCTCTCATAAATAATATAGGACATTGATTATTTTAACAATTGGTATCAAATCTTAGGTCCTCTTTGTAAAAAATCTAATAGCTTTCATGAAAAATATCAAAATGATGAACAGGGAAGTTCCTAAATTATCAATGGAGAACATCTTAGTTTTGTGTGATAGAATAGAGTTCTACATTAGAGGAATGTGGCCACAACTATGGAGACTTATGGAACACAAATATGCTTCTCCAAATAGTCCTCTAAGTGTAGATGAATTGAAAGAAAGGACAAAAAGCATACAAAAATTGACTGCAATTGCATGTACTCTATTTGATGTAGACTTTCTTGATATCTAGGGACTTAATAATTCTCATGATGTTAAGAATAGGCATAACTTTTTTTATGGTGGATATTTTTTTGTTCAAGCTAGAGTTAAATGTTTCAAAGAGAAATATGGTGACATAAAGATGGTAGAAGGTGAAAATGCTACTCAGTATGGTCATAGATTGGAAGAAGTTATTGATGTTAAGCCAAAAAGAAGCTAAGGGGGGTGTGAATCAATGTAGCCAAAAATATAAAACTCTTCACTAATAACTTTAATAATAAAATTCATATAAAACAAATATTACATAGAAACTAATCACATAAAGAATTCACATAAATATAACACTTGACACAAGATTTTTCCTATATAAGCCCTTGTTAAAAAGTGAAACCCACATGTGGGAGGTATTCCCACAATGTTCCACTGCTACACTAATGAAATTTTTAATGTTAGGAGAAATTACAAACACCCTTTTAAGGTATACCTAGTTAAGAGTATCATTAGCCTAGTTGAAAGCTAGGAACAAAGTTTTGTTAAGAACACCATATTAAGGGATTCAAAACTCCTTTTAAGAGATGCCTAATTAGAGGATTTAATCTTTCAATCTTGTTAGAGATCCTTCTCACCCTATTGTGAGTAACCTTGCTAAAGTATTTGATCTACAAACCTATTAAAGTTTGCCTTGATATGGATCCAAGATGAAATTACTTGATTATCACACTTCATA
Organism: Cupressus sempervirens; assembly: GCA_028749045.1. NCBI lineage: Eukaryota > Viridiplantae > Streptophyta > Pinopsida > Cupressales > Cupressaceae > Cupressus > Cupressus sempervirens. The sequence goes on from CM053793.1 coordinate 169,271,927, forward strand.
TTGTTAGTGTAGTTTTTTATTTTTCTTATTTTGCTAGGTTTTTCCTACACTTTTAATAATCTCGCTTAGGTTAATAAAGAATGTCTTATTAGGTGAATGGTTGTGAGGTGTCACCTTCCTACATGTGAGCATCCATTAGCTATCTTGGGAAGATACTTTGCTATCTTTAGTCCAATAGATGGTTGCTCCTCATTGGTTGGTGTTGCCACCTCCTCCCTCTTCCTAGCCTATATAAGCATGCTACCTAGCTTGTATTTGAATATCTCTTGTTTTTGCATCCTCTTAATGCTATTTTGCTTCCAGAATTTGCATTACTCTCTTGGAGACTAACTCTATGATGCTATTTTGATTTTGTATCATTTGCATTCATAGTTTAGATATTTACTCTTTGCACTAGTTTTCTGGGTTATTAATCTTTTTAGATTCTAACACATATCTTACAGATCCACTTTAGTATTGATCATACTCCACTTTCTACATTAAAATAACTTACTTAGAAATCACAACTTTCAACCACACAAAAATTGATTTTACCATAAATTTATAACAATTCCTTCACATCTAGTAACATATTTTTCTACTACCTTAAATCAAGTTCACCTACTCTAGCATCTTATTTTGGATGCACTCCAATTTAATGAAGGCTTGGCACCTATTTAATGAAATATCATCAATATCTTTGTATCTTTCATTCATTTGTCCCTCTTCTATCCTTTCTCCTACATGTAATTGGGGTAAAACTTAATAGATCCTCTTTAGAGATCTTTTTTTCCTAGTGTTAAGTTTGAGGTAGGATTTATCCTCCTAGGTCCTCCTTTTTTTTAATCTATCCAAAAGGATCCTAAAGATTTTAGGACTTGGTTGTTAGAGGCACAATGCTCCCCTAATTGGGACCTATTTTACATCTCTTCATTAGGTCCCATGTCTAAAAAGTGTTGAGGGTGTTAGTTCCTAGGCATGTTAGCTTATGAGACTTGGTCAATTATAAGATTTTTTATATAAACCCTTCTATTTTCTCCATTTATCATCCATGAGAATCCACAATCCATGATTCATATATTCAAGCACTCTAGCATTCTAGAATTCAAGTTTTTAAGGCTTCAAGCATTCCTCCATTGAAGATAAAATATTTAAGCATTCAAGAAATTGAAGGATTTTATCTTCAAGATCTTCTTCAATCCATTCAAGATCCTTTTTTTAATCTTCTACATTAATTCATCTTCATCTTCTTGGTCCAAATCAATTAGTGAATTTAGTGAATTACACTTGATTTGAGAAATCCAACTATTGTAATTTAAATTCATACTTTTTATTTGCATTCATTCTATTCCAATTATTTCAATTCAAGGTTAATTTCTAAACTGGGCTTTAACCAAGGCGAACCTCCCATCAACCAAAAAAAACCCTTTTTTATTGTAGGTTGAAAATATTGAAAAGATGAACAAGTGGCAAATCTACATACCCTTTTTAAATTTCTTCTGAACTACACAATTAGAATTAATGTTGCACACAATCAATTAAGGGCACACTACACTGGTGCTGATCCATTTTATCCTTGAAGATCGAGTTTTCCCTTGATAAATCGTCAAAAGATTTATTAGTTTCATTTGTTGCACAATTTTATGCTTGGATCTAATGACTTTCATTCATTCATATCATAAGATCAAGCATAAAAAGACTTTAAAGGTGTGTTCTTTACCCTCATTTTTGTTTCATCACATTTACTTATATCTAGCTCTATCTTATTTCATTCATCTAAGGTTTTTAAGGGCTTGGATACCTTTCCCCTATTCTTTCTAGAAATGGTTTACATTAGTGCTCCTTACTTATTTGGTTAGAACTAATCTCTCTAGACTAGTTCACTAGAATTGGGACTGAAAGGACTCTTTTCCTTGACCTTCCTCCCTCTATATCCATATGTATGCATGGTTATTTGATGAACTTAGGCTCTTATCCTTTACTCAAATTTCTACCCACACACCTACAAACTAAAAATTTCCACTGACTGCATCAAAACCCAAATTTAAATTCTAAATAGTTAGCCCTAAGTATAAAAATCCAAAAATAAAATAACATCATCCATAAAAAGTGATTTAGTGATCAATCAAACCAAAACTATTCATCATGTCTCATGTTCTTCCTGGAAGCATCACTTGAAACTTTAATATCTAATGCAAATCATTAGCTTGACATGTGTGGTCATAGAGACACGTAGATGTATATGTGTGTATTAAAAATGAACAATCACACACCTTAACTTAATCTCCATAGTCAGATTTAGCTTGCTAAATCTAGATATTGGTTATTCACTAATTGCCCAAACATTTAGAAAATTCATCAATTTGACCCTTCGATTTCATTGGTACATATGATGTAAATACTTGAACAAAACATGTTGCTAGAAATGATAGAAAAATAATATAGTTATATGATATACATACATATTACCTGTAGCAAATGCCAATAATCACCCCCTTTTTCATCAATGGAAATAGTTAGAAAAATTGCCAAGTGTCTAGCCGCCAAGCTACATTCATGTAAACTTATACCGTTAACTATTAAAAATGATAAAAAAAAATTATACATTCATTGCATTAATCCTAGTATCACTAGTCCCAACATAGTAAGTTTTACATATATTGCACAACTCTCTCTTTAGAAATGATGATAAAGGAAAAATAGAATTCTTGGAAAAAAAAAATTACGAAAAAGAGTAGAAAAAGTCATTATGTATCATTATTTTTACTGAAAATAGCTGTGAAGTCCAACTTTATAATTCACAAATCAATTTCCTATGCCTTGAGAGTATTCTCCATAAGTGTAATAGGTAGGGTGAGTATAAATGCAAGTCCATGTAATTCATCAACTATGGATGGTTGTAGAATTGCTAAAGCTTTTTTTGCTTCTCTCAAACCATGTTGCAAATTTTCAAAATTTGGAATCAATAAGTTATGCATGATCAGAATATTGGCTATCTCTGTATCTTCCTTATTCTAATGATGTGCCAATTTGTGATGCAAAGTAGTTATCTTGTTGTCAAAATTAGTAGCCAACTCTTAAAAAGGATCAAATTTGCCAAACAAAGAGCTAAGTGTTAGAAATGTTTAGAATAATTGGGGGGTGAATTGGTTACTCAAGGTCTATATGTACCACTTGAACAAGTAAACTTTAAACACATCAATGTTCTACTTATCCTGTTTTCGCTCGATTTCTATAGTTAAATTGTCATAAACTTAACTTACATTGCCTAATGAAAACATTAATCATAGTTTTGATGCTAGGATATAACATGGAAACCCAATTTTGGAAAAACCATCAAAAACATGTCACTCTTTTTCACTCTTTCAAAGTGAGAATTTTTAGGAGCCAACCGTATTAAAGGCTTACAATAAACACTATTAAATGTGACTTGGTTAAAGGATTTAATCACCTTGTTAGGAGTGGCCTTGTAAGAGGACTTTGATCATTCCATTTAGAATGTCACCTAGTTAAAGGATTTACACAGACTATTAAGTCTCCAAATGACTATTAGGTCAACCTCTGTTAAAAGGATTTCAATACAAACTATTTACAATGATAAGAAAGAAAACAATAGGTTTTGATCTATGTGATTACAACTCACTTTTTCTGGTTCAAATCTCTATTTGATCCTTATGTTGGTTCACTGATAAGCCTTTCATTGTCATATCTAATCTTGATCTACTTGAACATCCTTCAAGCAATTAGTCTACTCTTCTCATCAACACTTAAGCCTTCTACTCAAATTCACTTATCAGCAACACCATCATATCTACAAGCTCTCTCTTTTAGCTTTGCATACACTCACTTGTGTGATTCTGGTCAACCTTACTTTCTATAACTTCCTTCACACATAAACTCACACTTCTTGATCCTCTATGTCTTCATATGTGTGCATCCCTTTTTGTTTGGATTTGTACCTCCTTAAATAGGAAATTTGTGCTTTACCATTTTCTACATCCACCATAGATCTTAGGGTTTATGATTAGATTCAACTCAATTCAATGTATCTATACATCTTCCTGATCATCCTCTATAAACTTCTCTAGAATTATTCTATTAGGTCTTTACCTAATTACCTTGATTTTAATGATCCAACTCATCAATATTATCTTCAACATGTTTTACATATCCCAAGAAATAAACTAATTTGGCTTGATCTTACAACTTCATTGAGTTTGATCTTTTAATGTCACTCAACAATCACTAAATTCTAAGCCTCTGTCATCACTGAAATACCTGGTCATTGTTTAAGATTCTTGGATTGGAATATGGTGTAGGAGCACCCTTATAAGGGCTTCCACCAATATATTTTTGTCATGTTAAACTTCTCATATGAAGTATGTAATTAGAATAAGAGCTAAAGATCTCATTTGGTGTGTCTAGGTCCTAGAAGTTCTCGTTCAATTGGTTATTCCTAGTAAGTGGCACAATATCTCCATGAGTGCATAGGAAGTTCATTGGTATATTACAAGACTAGAAATAGGTGTTTGGTTTGGTTTTAAGAAAATTTGTGCTTTACAAGGACCTACTAGGTAATTTTCAAGGTGTGAGCAAAAAGTTGCTAGCAACTTTTTAAAAGTTACTTAGTAACTTTTCTTGTTTTTGTTTTTACAACTTTACTAAGAGGCTAAGAATCCATAACCAAACACAAATACCAATGGTAAGGCTATAAAGGTGATGAGAAACCTGAAACCAAGGGTTAGTGAATATTATTGTATGGCCAAAGTACATAACAACAAACTGTGCATTGAAAAAATAGTGACATTTACTAGTTTTTGTGAATTTTTGAAGGAAATATAGAAGTGTTTGTGATATTTTTGGTTTGTAATAGTGTCTATGGTGCTTTTTATTTCATTTTCATGCATTATATTAGGTTTCTTCAAGTTCTACAAGTGTTTTATTTGATTATTTCTATATAGGCTAAATTCTGCTAGTTTTGGCATAGTACGTAAAAATGGGGTTGTATCTTTGGTTTCCTCCATGGTAAATCCATGGAACCTTGGAATATTGAAGTTCAGATCCCATTTTATTTTTATAAAATTTCAAGGCCCTTGGATGCACGTGCAGCAAGTTTTTTGAGCTTGCCCTAGGCAAATACAACAGTATCCGGCTAGGAGTGGACAGCAGTAAATTGGCTCTAGAATGCAGAGGAGTGGGTTTTAAGCTAAGTCCTTTGGAGGGATCCAAGAGGAGTGTTAGAAGGTGATATTTGGTGAAGGATAATTTTTCATAAGCTATGGAAGGCATTGAAAAAGTGAGGACAGCAGGCAGCCCATTAAAACCCTCAAAAACCCTTATTTTTGGCATAATTGTTGTACGGCTTTTTGGTGAATCAAGACCCAAAAAATTATTTAGGTTTGGCCATTGTGAGAAATTTTTCTTATTACCATATTTTATGAAACCTTAAGGAAAGGTTGGAAAAATTCCTAGAAATCGGAAAGGATGCCTAATTGGGGCTCCTCTAGTAGCCCTGTTTGTGAAGAAACTCCTAAATTGGGTAACAACCCAACTTGGCTATCACTTTGATCATGGGGAATAGGTTCTAAAACCTCTATAAAAATCCTCACAATCCTTGTTAGAACTTGAAAAAGTGTGAAACCCTAAATGGCCCTTATTAATCCTTTAGGGAGTTGGTTGCTTGGGAATAACCTTAGAATGCCCAGAAGTTTGAAGTCTTGACTTGGTGGGTAGGTTTGGGTAGGTTGGGGGATCCTTGAATGAATAATAAATCCTAGAGAACATAAAAGTTTTCAAAACAACACCTAGACCCTAACTATGGGTCAGGAGCATGGACTAGTTAGTCTATCCCAAGCCTCCCCATCAAATTAGTATTAGAGCCAGGTTAAGGTGTGGGAAAAAGCAAGTGCAAAGCAAGGTGAATGTAGCCACCTAGTGAATCCAGTGATTCTAAAAAAATGGTAACCAATGCTATATTGGCTAAGAATGTAGAAGAGCAAGAAGACGACAACAATTCTTTGAGAGAAAGATTGGCACAACTAGAACAATTATAGTGGATTCAAGATCTACAGACAACATTATATCAGCGGAGGCAGCAAAGAAGCTGAAACTTACAAAGGTTCCCCATGCAAATCCCTACAAGGTGACTTGGTTGAATCAAGAGCAAAGTGTACTTGTTAATGAGTAGACATGGGTTGAGTTTTCTATTAGATCTTATAAAGACAAAGTACTTTGTGATGTCTTACCCATGGATGCATGCCATCTTCTATTGGGAATACCATGGCAATTTGATAGGAAGATGATCTATGATGGAGAAGAAAATGTCATTTCTTTCAAGAAAGATGGAAGGACTTTCAAAATTTAGTCCTTAATAAAGAATGAAAGGGAAACCTCTAAGACACCTATTGTGTTACTTAGTAGTGGCAAAGAGTTCTTACAAGCCTTACATGATGAGGAGACCATAGGATGTGTCATTATGGTCTAGCCAAAGGAGGAAGATACTAAATTGTAGCCCATACCTCTTGAAGTGTAGAAAATTCTTGATGATTTCAAAGACATCATTTTAGATGGTACACCAATAGTACCATAACCTAAGAGAGCAATCAGCCATCAAATTGATTTTGTACCTAGTGCTTCTTTTCCTAACAAAGTAGCTTATAAGCTTACTTTGGATCAGAATAAGGAAGTGGCAAGACAAGTGCAAGAATTATTGGATCAATGGCTGGTTAAGAAGAGCATTAGTCCATGTGCAGTCCTAGTGGTCTTATCAGCAAAGAAAGGAGGAAAATGGAGGCTTTGTATAGATTCAAGGGCTATTAATCGGATCATTATTAGGTATAGATTCCCTATTCCAAGAATAGAGGACTCAATGGATTGTTTAGGAGGTGCTATGTACTTTTCTAAGTTGGATTTAAAGAGTGCTTATCACCAAATTAGAATCAAGGAGGGTGATGAATGGAAGACCACTTTTAAAACCATAGATGGATTGTATGAATGGCTTGTAATGCCATTTGGGCTCATAAATGCCCCCAATCACTTTCATGAGATTAATGAATGAGGTCTAGAACGACTTCACAAGTAGATTTGTGGTAGTGTATCTAGATGATATACTCATCTATAGTAAGACAAAAGAAGAGCACCTAGAACATATAAGGTTGGTCCTGAAGAGACTCTAGGAAGAGCAACTAGCCATTAATCTAGAAGAGTATGTATTTATGCAGCAAGAATTGGTTTATTTGGGATTTGTAGTGTCCAAGGGTAATTTGAAAATGGACCCAAACAAAGTGGAGGCAATATTGGATTGGCCTACTCCTAAAACAGGGACTGAAGTGAAGAGTTTTCATGGCTTGGAATAATTTTATAGAAAGTTTAAGAGGAACTTTAGTGGGATTTGTGCACCAATACTAGACACCATCAAAGGTGGGCTAAAAAAAAGCTCAAATGGACTAAGGTAGCAGAGAAGGTATTTCAAAACTTGAAACAAGAGGTAGCTACAAAACCCATTTAATCTTTACTACTTTTGATAAATTATTCACTCTTGAATGTGATGCAAGTAATGTAGTAGTAGGGGGTGTATTGAGTCAAGAAGGAAGATCTATAGCATTCTTCAGAGAGAAACTCAATGGGGCCAAGAAGAAATATTTAGCTTATGACTTGGAGTTGTATGCATTAGTACAATCTCTTAAGAAGTGGAGACATTACCTCCTACCCAAAGAATTTGTTGTGTTTACTAGAAATCAAGCTTTGAGTTATATAATCACTCAAGAGAAGCTTAGTAACAGGCATTTGAAGTGGATGGAGTTTCTACAATCTTTCACATTCATAATCAAACATAAGAAGGGGTAGCTTAATAAGGCAACAGATGCCTTGAGTAGGAAGCTTTTGACTATCTAAGAAGTGTAGCTACAAAGAATTGGAATAGAAGGTTCTAAAGACTTGTATGAATAAGATGAAGACTTCTCCCAAGCCTACAAGGTAGGCCTAAAGTTTGAGAATCATTTTCATAGTGATTTTGCATATTATACCCTTCGAAATGGATCGTTATTTAAAGGTAATCAGCTATGTGTATTTAAGGGGTCCATGAGGGAAAATCTTATTCAAGAGAAGCACAATGGTAGCTTGAGTGGACATTTTGGCATAAAAAAGACATTGGAGTTAGTACAGAGATACTACTTTTGGCCTAAGTTAGCAAGGGATGTACGAAGATATATTAAGCAATGTGGAATATGTCAAAGAGCTAAAGGAGGTTCAAGTAATGCAAGACTCTATCAACCCTTGCCAATTCCAAAAAAGCCTTAGGAATGTGTAAGTATGGACTTTGTGATTGGACTCCCTAAAACCAAATCAGGTATGGATAACATTTATTTTGTAGTAGACAGGTTCTCTAAAATGAGTCATTTCATTCCATGTAATATTACTCATGATGCAAGTTATATAGCACATCTCTTCTTCAAGGAGATATTTTGGATTCATGGACTCCCTTTGAATATTGTTTCTTATAGGGACAACAAGTTCATAGGTCAATTTTTGGCAAACCTTATGGAAAAGGCTAGGAACTAATCTCTCTTCTAGTTCAGTATACAATCCTCAAACTGATGGTCAAAATAAGGTCAATAACAGGGTGCTTGGTAACTTGTTAAGGTGCTTAACAAAGGAGTATGGGAAAACTTGGGATCTTGTTATCTCTCAGGCTGAATATGCTTATAATGATAGTGTTAATAGGACCACAGGAAGGAGTCCTTTTGAGATAGTATATGGTAGACACCCTAGAGGAGTGAGTGAGTTAAGAGACTTAGGTCCTATGGAGTTAAAAAGTGGACAAGATGAAGATTTTACCAAAACTATCAAAGAGGTTCAAGAATAAGTGAAGAAAAGTATGTTGAAATCTACTCAAAGACTCAAGGCCAAAATGGATGAGAAGAGGAAAGAAGTATAGTTTCAAATTGGGGACTAGGTTATGGTCGACCTTAACAAAGCAAGAATGCAACAAGGTATGCCCAGTAAGCTCCAAATGTGAAGAGTTGGCCCATGAAAGGTTCTAGATAAATATGGAGAGAATGCTTAGAAAGTGGACTTGCCATTAGACCTAGCCATATCACCAATATTTAATGTTGCAGATCTGATTAGATGTAAGGGAGAAATTAGTCAGCAAAGTGCAGCTCCACGAAGGGTACTACAAGACCTTGACACTAATGCAATGCCCAAGAAGAAGCCAGCCAAAGTAGAGAAAGTATTGGAATCTAGGGTGAAGAAAGCTACAATGCATCAAGTTTATATGGAGCATCTAATTAAATGGAAGGATCAACCTGAATTTGAAGCCACCTAGCTTGAAGAAGGACAGTTCAAGAAGTTTGATATTGATCCAACTCTTCTTGACCCCAAAGTGCCTTAGTTTGTGTTGGGGGGGGAGGAGTATGGTGTAGGAGCACCCTTCTAAGGGCTTCCACCAGCACATTTTTTTGCACTGAACTTCTCCTATGAAGTATGTAATTAGAATAAGAGCTAAAGATCTCATTTGGTGTGTCTAGGTCCTAGAAGTTCTAGTGCAGTTGGTTATTCCTGGTAAGTGGCACAATACCTCCATGAGTGCATAGGAAGTTCATTGGTCTATTAGAAGCCTAGGAATAGGTTTCTGGTTTGGTTTTAAGTACATTTTTTCTTTAGGAGGACCTACAAGGTCATTTTCAAGGTGTGAGCAAAAATTGCTCAAATAGCAAAAAGTTGCTAAAAAGTTGCTAGCAACTTTTTAAAAGTTAGTAACTTTTCTTGTTTTTGTTTTTCCAATTTTACTAAGAGGGTAAAAATCCATAAAAAAACATAAATACCAATGGGAATGCTATAAAGGTTATGAGAAACTCGAAACCAAGGGTTAGTGAATATTATTGTACGGCCAAAGTACAAAACAACAAACTATGCATTGAAAAAATAGTGACATTTACTAGCTTTTGTGAATTTTTGAAGGAAATAGAGAAGTGTTTGTGATATTTGTGGTTTTTAAAAGTGTTTATAGTGTTTTTTCTTTCATTTTCATGCATTAGATTAGGTTTCTTCAAGTTCTGCAAGTGTTTTATTTAATTCTTTCTATATAGGTTGAATTTTGCCAATTTTGGCATAGTAAGTAAAAACGGGGTTGTATCTTTAGTTTCCACCATGGGAAAAACCATGGAACCTTTGAATCTTGAAGTGTAGACCCCATTTTATTTGTACAAAATTACAGGGCCCTTGGATGCATGTGTCACAATTTTTTTGAGCTTGCCCTAGGTGAATACAATAATATCCGGCTAGGAGTGGATAGCAATAAATTGGCTCTAGAATGCAGAGGACTAGGTTTTAATATAAGACCTTTGGAAGGATCTAAGAGGAGTTTTAGAAGGTAATATTTGGTGAAGGATAATTTTTCATAAGCTTTGGAAGGCATTGAAAAAGTGAGGACAGCAGGCAGCCCATTAATACCCTCAAAAACCCTTATTTTTGGCATAATTGTTTTACGGCTTTTTGATGGCTCAAGACCCCAAAAATCCTTTAGGGTTGGCCATTGGGAGAAATTTTTCTTATTACCATATTTTATGAAACCTTAAGGAAAGGTTGGAAAAATTCCTAGAAATCCAAAAGGAGGCCTAATTAGGGCTCCTCTAGTAGCCTTGTTTGTGAAGAAACTCCTAAATCGGATAACAACCCAACTTGGCTATCACTTTGATCATGTGGAATAGGTTATAAAACCTTTTTAGAACTCCTCACAATCCTTTTTATAACTTTCAAAGGTTTAAAACCCTAAATGACCCTTATCAAGCCTTTAGGGAGTTGGTTGCTTGGGAATAACCTTGGAATGTTGAGAAGCTTGAAGTCTTGACTTGGTGGGTAGGTTTGGGTAGGTCAAGGGATCCTTGAATGAATAAGGAATCCTAGATACCATCAAAGGTGTCAAAATAACACTTAGATCCTAACTGTGGGTCAGGAGCATGAACCAGTTACTCTATCCCAAGCCTCCCCATCAGCATCAACTAGCTTGCTTAGTCAATGCTTATTCTCAATCAAAACTAGATTTTCTCAACACTAAATATGGCTCGATTGATACCAGCATTACTCGTCACTCCTCCTTAGTATTTGACTCTTTTACTCAGCTAGGTTTAGCTTCCTTGACATAAACAATTACTTTTCTTTATCAAAATCTATCTAATCAAATGTCTATTGTAACTTCCTTTCAAAAACTTCAACCTTTCCTCTAGATGCTATATTTATAACTCTCAAATCCTCTTCATCAATCAAATAGATATTCCATTTAGATTAGGTAGCAATATGTCACATCCATAGATTTGACATCAAGGACAAAATAATAATTGTTCCAATTGTAAGTTTCCAATAATCTCCCTCTTCAGCATTGATGGTGACATGTCAAACATCTAAAAATGTCTAAATGCTAGTACTAGCTAGGTTACCATACAATCCAAAAGATTACAATCCAAAATATTTCACTTCCATGAGTGACCACTATCCTTAGTTTCATTTTGATTCTCATCCATACAAACTTTCAAACTTCTTCTGTTAGTTTGCTCTCTTTCATGATTATCTCCCTCTAACTCTATTAGTTATCTCTCCCTTAATACTCTTCTATAGCAATCTTCCCTCTTTTAGTAATCTTGTAAATATCTCCTTCTTTGACAATAATGCCAAAGATGTGTAGCTATCACAGCTTCAAATTCTTCATACATCTAAATTATGTATATTTTACATGTCTGACTAATACTTGTCATCTATTTATGACCTATTTGTTTATGTTGTACTAAATTATTCTACCTTAGGTATGTCCCAAAGTAGAGTTGTGTTGCACCACTATGTAGAATTTATGTTTAGCACATGTGATGTAATGCACCGTGGCTTCTTAAGTAGATTTTATTATGTTAATCACCCCTAGTTCACCTCTAAGCATGAGCATCTTTGGGTAATGGTTTTGTGAATATGTTAGCATTTTTTTTCCTTTGTATTAACATATTCTAGCTTCACTTTTTTCCTTGAACTAATTCTCTCAAGTAGTGATATTTGATAGCAAGGTACTTTATCTTAATGTGCATCACTAGATTCCTTGAAATGTTAATAGCACTTGTGTTATCACAATAGATAACTATTGGATCTATAATCTCTTCTTGCATGCCTTTTAATAACTATATGATCCACATTATGTTTGAATAATTTACTGCAGCTACCAAATACTTAGCTTTAGTTGTTGATTGGGAAATATAATTATGCTTCTTTCTTTTCCATTACACCAATCTCTCTCCTAGAAATAATGCACTGCCACTAGTGTTTTTCTTGTCATCAATATTTACTACCCAATTTGATTCACTGAAAACCTTCAGTTCAAATCTATCACTTCTCTTGTAGTATAATCCATAGCCTTTTGTACCTTTTAGATATCTCATTATCCTTTTTATAGTCATTGTGTGATTCTCTTTAGGATTTGTTTGAAAATCTAGCAACTATCCCAACTTCCAATGCAATATCTGGTCTAATGTGAACAACATATTGCAATTTTCCTATCATGGATTTGTATAGGGTTTGGTTCACATCAGTAGAATCATCATTCTTATATAACTTATGTCCTATAGACATAGGTGTTCTCACTAGCCTTGAATCTTCCATACCAAAAGTCTTTAGTATTTCCTTGATGTATTTGGTTTGTGAAATGAAAATACCAAACTTCATTTGACATACTTGTAATCCAACAAAGAATTTGATTTCACCAAACATAGACATTTCAAATTCCTTTTTCATTTCATCAACAAATGATCTACATAATGCTTCTCTTCCTCCAAATTTAATGTCATCAACAAATATATGAGATAATAGTACTTCATTGTTCTTACCATTCTTCAAATATAGATTGTTGTTATCATTTGTCCTCTCAAAACCAATTTTCACTAAATAGTTATGTAACCTTTCATACCATGTTCTTGGGGCTTGCTTCAATCCATAAAGAGCTTTTTTCACTTTACATACCATGTTCCTCTTGTCTGAATCTACAAATCCTTTAGGTTGTTCAATGTGTACTTCTTCCTCCAATATACCATTTAAAAATGCAGATTTGACATCCATTTGATATACCTTGAAATTCTTGTAAGTTGAGTATGCAAGTAGAGTTCTGACTCCTTCAAGTATGGCCATGAGAGAAAAAGTTTCTCCATAGTCAACTCCTTGTTCTTGTGCATACCAATCTTGCTTTGTTTCTTGTTACTTCACCATTTTCATTGAGCTTGTTCCTAAAAACCCACTTTGTCCCAATGAAATTTTTGTCTTTAGGTCTTGGCACCAATGTCCAAGTATTGTTCTTCTCAATCTAGTCAATTTCTTCATGCATAGGTTGTATCCAATCTTCATTATCTAAAGTATCTTTTATTGTTGTAGGCTCAAACTCACATAGTAAGAATTTGTCACATTTGGTTTTTCTCCTTCATAACACTTGATTCAATATTTCCAATGATTTGATCAGGTTTTTGATGTCTTCTCACATACTTTGATAATATAGGTAGCTTTCTTCTTAGTTCTTCTTTAGGTTCATTTGGGAAAATAGTCTCAGGCTCATTTACTCTTTCTTGTTTGCTTTTGGTTCTGGTTTTGAATGCTCGACATTCATTGTTTGATGGTCAGCATTACCTGTCTATGACTTGTATTTACAATCTATTTCTCAGCACCCACTCTCTATTGCTCAACAATTTTCATTTGCACTCCATTATTTCCTATCTGATAGGAATTTACAGCTTGACTTGTCAGTTCATATTGAATGCGGGGAGCATCATCATCCACATAGATCAATTTACTATATTCCTTAGGTTTTTCATTACATGAAGCATCATATTTTTCTGCAAACTCATCAACTCTCACATTTGCACTTTCCACAATTTTGTTAGTGTTAGAATTTAAACACTTACAAGCTTTGCTTTTTTTGGAATAACCTAAGAATGTGCCTTCATCACTCTTTACATCAAGTTTTCCATTCCTATTATCTTTCAATATATAGCATCTACTTCCAAATATTTTGAAATACTTAACATTAGGAGCATAATCATACCATAGTTAAAAAGGTGTAGCATTTGTACCTTTCTTCACCTGAACTCTACTCAGGGTATAGACAATAGTACCAACCACTTCTCTCCAATATTTTTGTGATACACCTTTCTCCATTATTAGTGTTCTTTCACAATCCATTATTGATTTATTTCTCCTTTTAGCTATCCCATTCTAAGGAGGGGTCATTGGTGTTGACATTTGTCTCTTAATTCTTTTGTCATTGCAAAATATTTTGAACTATGTGTGAGATGAATTCACCACCTCTATCAGATCTCAAACACTTCAGACTCTTCCCTATTTATTTTTCAATTGTAGTTAAATATCACTTAAATAACTAAAAAGCATCAAATTTAACTTAAGAAACATCACAGTCATCGTTCTAGAGTAGTCATCCACAAATAGAATGAAATATTGATCTCTAGAGTAATTTTTAACACCAATAGGTCCACATGCATCAATATGAACTAGTTCTAAAATATCATTAGTAGTGTATGTCTTACTCTCAAAACTAGACTTGGACATCTTTCCTAATTGACACTATTTATACATAGCATTATCAGGCTTCTTTAGTTAGGCAATCCTCTCACTTTAGTCATCTTACTAATAATCACCAAATTGTTAAAATTCACATGACATAATCTTTTGTGCCATAACCAAACATCTTCTTGTTGTGCAAATATACATGTATCTTTTGATAGGTCTAGATAGAATAAGTTACCTCTTATCTGCTCACAAGTTCCAACTAGCTTACCATCACCATCATGTATCTTGGCCTTTCTTTTGTGAAATTCAACTCTACAACTTGATTTTTTTAGCTATAAAAAACTCAACAAATTGTAGTTAAGTCCTTCAAGATAGTAAACATTGTCACATGTTATCTTGTCAGTCAGTTGAATAGTGTCTTTACCTTTTATAACACATAGGATATCATTACCAAATTTAACACATCCACCATTGTATGGACTAATATCTTCAAATTTTTCTTTATCACCAATCATATGATTTGAGAATCCACTATCATTTATCCATTTATCACTTTTGTTCACATAAGAAATTAATGCATTTTTCTCATCCTCATCTGTCTCTTCTTTCATATGATCATAGAAAACTTCATCATCATTAATCTTAGATTCATTATCAATCTTTTCTTTAGTAATATAACAAGATTTCTTACCTTTGTCATCCTTGCTTCTTCTGTAGTCTTCTTCATCTATTCTTCCTTTGTAATTTATTTCCTTCTTTTCATCCTTATCTTCTTTATTAGCACATCTAGCAACAATATTTGTTGCATGAAAAATAAATGATAGGTATTTTACCTTTGTATTTACCTCTTCCTCTTCCAAACCTTTTTTCAATGAGGGATTCAAGTTCATCAATCTCATCATTAGAACTCACTTTCACTCTTCACATGTTTTCCTTTCTTCTTACTAAGAACTAGTTGTGACTTGAAAGTAGATTCAATAGTAGCAGGTATGTAGTTATCAAAATTGGACATCTCAAAAGTATTGATTCTACCAATTATATCTTATAAGGTCAAGTTGTTACCTAGTGTGCATCTTAGTTCTCAAATTATAGAGACTCTAATGGCATAGATGGGGGGTAGAGTCCTCAATAACTTGATTTTCACTATTTCATTTTCAATTGTTCCATTTTCTACTCAAATAGCATTAACTACCTCTTTAGGTCTTGTGCAGTATTGTACTATGTTCTCACCTTCCATCATTCTCATATCATCAAATTTACCTCTCAAGCTTTCTGCTTTGGTTCTTAGTACATTGTCATCAACTCCATATATGGTCTTCAATCTATCCCACATCTTCTTTGTAGTATTACATCCTTTTAGGTCATCAAACTCATCATAGCTTAGGGCTGAGGAAATCTCCAACATTTCTTGGTTGTGTTCTAGCTTTTGTTTCACTTAATCAGTAGCCAGAGGAGAATTTGTTACCTCTACATATTCATTGCTTAGAAAATTAACAGCAAGATCACTGATAATAGATATGTGCAGCTTCATTAGGGTCTTCCATGTAGGAAAATTCTCCTTATTTAGCTTGGGTACATCTCTCTTGTTTGTCATGATCTTTAGCTTTAATTACCTTCAAGCTTTTCTCTGTAAGCACTGAGCTCTGTTACCAATTGTTAGAAATGTTTAGAATAATGAGAAGGGGGGGTGAATTAGTTACTCAAGGTCTATATGTACCACTTGAACAATTAAACTTTAAACACATCATTGTTCTGCTTATCCTATTGTTGCTCCATCTCTACTCTAAAACTGTGATAAACTTAACTTGCATTGCATAATGAAAACATTTGTCACATTTTTGACACTAGGATATAATGTGGAAACCCAATTTGGGAAAAACCACCAGCAACATGTCACTCTTTTTCACTCTTTTAAAGTGAGCTCTATTAGGAGCCAACCCTATTGAAGGTTTACATTACATGATGTTAAATATGACTTAGTTATAGGATTTAATCATTCTATTAGGAGTGGCCTTATAAGAGGACTTTGTGTTGATATTTGATTGAAAAGATCATTCGAAAAGAGTATTGTTAAGAAGCAGATTGTTGAAGAAGATTATGTGTTTCAATCATTGCTTTTTAACTAATATCAAACCTACTATTTTTTGGTAAGACAATTGCTTACAAGATTCAAGTATTATCACTTAGTTGATTGATGGGGAGGACTTGATCAATAAGATGTAACAAAAGCACCTAGAGGAAAGGTTGAGTTATGATTATGTAATGAAGTACAAGGATTAGTTAAGAAAGTGATAACATGATGTATTGATGATCTACTTAAGGTTACAAAATGGTTGACTACACTTAGAAATTTTAGAAGAATAAGTTAAATAAATTTTGTCCACCAAGCTTGACCAAGTGGACAGTAAGTGTCGAGAAAAGTTAGTGCAATCTGAGCAGAAAGTCACTTGGAGCCAAGTGAAAGAAAAATTTAGTAGATGTCGAGCAAGATAGTTGATGCTAAGTAAAATTTAGTTGATGTTGAGCACCGGTAAAATCTAGTTAATGCCGAGTGATTTTACAATTGATGTTGAGTGATGTAGTATGTGTTGAGCATTAGAAGATTAATAATGTCAAGTTATTGCATTATGAAAAAGATCAAAGATTCACCAAATATAAGCTGACAAGTTTGTTTTCTTGGAACTTATGAACCAAGAGAAAGATAAGATTAATGAGCTGGTGGTACAGAACTTGATGTAAATCATTTATAGGTGAATTCAAATGGATTCTAAGAGAAGTTTCTAGAAAAGACAAGATATGGGGTAGATACATTGTATCCTATTTAATCCATCCAAAACCCTAATTTAGATGATGGATAATGAGTAGGAAAATATTCTAATTTCCTTTATATAGGAATGTCTAATCATGAAGCAAAGAGGTTAGAGAGGTTGGTGTCATGTGCGAGAACCTAAGGAGCAGAAGGAATTAAGGGTTTTGATTCATCAAGTAACCCAAGAGAAGTGTCTACAATGGCATACCAAGCAAGAAGGCTTAAGGAGATGAATGCTTAAAGGGTGAACAAGCTATCAGACTACAAAGTATGAAAGCCAACCAGAATTGAGGATTGAACAGAGATCTATAATCTACAAGTGAAGTTGTAAGTTGTATTAGATCAAAGCTCTACTGTTACTCTCTAACAATTGTATCAGTCTAGGGTAAATCCTTTGGATTAAGGTTGACCTAATAGTCATTGGAAAATCATTTAACAAGGTGGCATTCCAAGTGAATGGCCTAAAGTCCTCTAACAAGGCTCACTTTTAATAGGGTGATTGAAATCCCTTAATCGGGTCACATTTAATAGTTTGTATTGTAACCTTTAACAGGGGTTGGCCTTTCATAGGGCATCACTTCAAAAGAGTGAAAAGGAGTAGCATGTTATTGGTGGGTTTTCCCAAATTGGGTTTCCACATTAAATCATTGTGTCAAATGTGCTAATGAATGTGTTGTGTTTCATGCTTTACATTTCTACAATTTGATTAGACAGTAACCTACAAGTTTTAAGTATTCACATATTCATTTGGATGTATGCATGAATATGAATATTTTATGGGTTCACTAAGATAATAAAAGTTTTATTTGTACATCTAGACCTTGAGTAACTAATTTACCCCCCTCTTGATTATTCTAAAAGAATTCCAACACTTTGATCATTCTATTTAGAATGTAACCTTGTTAAAGGATTTACACGGACTATTAAGTCATCAAATGATTATTAGGTCAACCTCTATTAAAAGGATTTCAATATAAATTGTTTAAAATGATAACAAAGAAAATAATAGGTTTTGATATGTATGATTACAACACACTTTTGTTGGTTCAGATCTTTGTTAGGTCCTTATGCTAGTTCATTGATAAACCTTCCATTGTCATCTATGATCTTGATCTTCTTGGACACCCTTCAAGCAATCAATCCACTCTTCTCATCAACACTTAAGCCTTATACTTGAATTCACTTATCAACAAACAAAATCATATCTACAAGCTCTCTCTCTCTCTTTTAGCTTTGCATACACTAACTTGTGTGTTTCTACTCCATCTTTCTCTATATGCCTTCCTTCACACACAAACTCATACTTCATGATCCTGTATGTCTTTGTGTGTGTGTGTGTGTGCCCCTTTTTGTTTGACTTTGTCCCTCCTTAAATAGGAAATTTTTTCTTTACAATTTTCTACATCCACCATAGATCTTAAGGTTTATGATCAGATTCAACTTGATTCAATGTATCTATACATCTACTTGATCATCCTCTAGAAACTTCTCTAGAATCCTTCTATTAGGTCTTTACCTAATCATCACCTTGATTTTAATGATCCAACTCATCAATCTTATCTTCAACACATTTAATGTCTCCCAAGAAATCGATGAAGTCGGCTTGATCTTATGACTTCTTTAAACTTGATCTTTTATCGTCACTCAAAAATCACTAAATTCTTACCCTTGGTCATCACTAAAATACTCAATCATTGTTTAAGCTTTCTAGCTTGGCATCAACTAGCTTTCTCAGCCAATGCTAGTACTCAATCAATACTAGATTTTCTCAACACTAACTGTGGCTCAGTTGACACTAGTATTACTCATCACTCCTTAGCATTTTAGTCTTTGATCGGAATAGCTTCCTTGACATAAATAATTACTTTTCTTTATCAAAGACTGTCTAATTTAACGTCCATTGTAACTTCCTTTTCATAAAGTTCTTCAACCTTTCCTCTAGGTGCTATATTTATGAGTAACTCTCAAATCCTCTTCATCAATCAAATAGATATGACATTTAGATTAGGTATCAATATGTCTCATCCATAGATTTGACATCAATGACAAAACAACAATTGTTCCAATTGTAAGTTTCCAACACTAAGTTCTTGTTGCACCTCACCTTTTACCTTCATTATTAGAAATGGTTTTCAATGTCTCACCACCTTCCTTGATTGTTTCATTGACCTTAATGGTAGATAACACAAGTAAATTATAATTCATAGAAATAGATTGTGTGATTTTAGTTATTCTATTCTTTTTAGACTATGTTTCCTCCCACACCACTACTGCATCTCCTAATGTCTTCAACTTCTCACTAACTACAATAACCAAATGAGATAATTGCTTCATTGGTGTAGTAGTCACATTATATTAAACCTTTCTCATCAAGACTGGTAGAATATCCCTATCATTAATAATTAATTGAGCTTCCTACTTTATCTTTTCCTTCATGGCCTTGGACTTGAAAGTCGTAGCATAAGATATCCTCTCCTCAAGGCTCAAATTAGTTAAATATTTTTGCCCCTTACTCAAAATCTCCTATGCTCCAATGCTCTTTTTAAACTAGGATGACAAAGTTACCTTCATCTTTTCTTATTCCTTTTCTTTGGTCTCCTTAGGTTATTCTAGCTTTCCTTGCATTTGAGTATCATTGGTCACAATTATATTGACACCAATGTTCTCTAACTCTTGTCCTTGCTCCTTGTCTATATTTACCTACTCTAAAAATTGGTTGATCCTAAACATGTATGATTTTCTCATGTACCCTTACTTCAAGTATATCACTTGTATTATCCATCATACCTTGATCAACCTCAAGTATGACCATTACACCATGAGCTATAATGCGTTCATCAATTTGTAGAACTATAGGGTCACTCTTTGACTCCTTTTCTAGTTCTTCCATATGAGCTTCTTCATCCTTATCCTTTGTAAAATTCAAATGCTCTCTCAATATTGATTTTGTATCGTCTTCTACCAATTTGGATTCCCTAATCAACAATCTTGTGACTCTAGATTTGGCCTTGAATGATGTCTTACCTTTTTCATCGTGTTCTCAATCTCTTCAACTAATGAATCGATCATAATGTTTAGTAGAAAAAACTTAATTATCCATCTATTGTGTGTTATGTCCACATTATACCTTGCATCTATCTTGTTATATAATTCATTAAGGATTTGTCCTTGTAATTATAGCAGAACATGGATGAATTTGTGCATACTAACTATTACAACATCTTTAATTTTTTCCAATCTTCTTTATCAAAAAAATAATAATATTTTTTCACTCCTAATAAAATTCCATACTGATTAACAATATGAATTTTTTCATTAACATTGACTACTATATTAGACTTAATCACTGGATTCTTATTGTTGGAGAACCTACCACTTTGGTCTTTTTTCCTTTGGATTTGAGTTCTTCTACCCCTTTCTTTAATTATATCCCCTCACTCTCATTATAAAAAATATTTCTTTCTTTATTTTCCTTTTCCTTCTTCCTCTTACCAATGGTTACCTTTCTTTTATTTGGTTCCTTCTTCATTGGCAAAGCTTTGGACTTTACACCTCTTGTCAATTGCTTCTTTCTAGGTGGAGGGGGTTTCTCCATCCTTACTTGTATATAGCTCCTTTTTTTCAACCAATTGAGCCAACCACTTCAACATCATCATCTTGAGCTATATATGATGTGCTTTTTTTAAGTAGCATGTATAGCCCTTACTTTATCTATTTCTTCCTTGGTAAAACCTTTATAAGTCATGAATTTATCAACCTCCTTTCTTACCTTTTTAGCTACTACCATTTTTATTAAATCATCATGCACTTTTAGATATTGTTTTGCATAAGTCCCAAACCTTGGAGTGTTGGGATTCACCAATTCACTTAGGAACTTCTCATCATACAAAGTAAGAAAATATCTTTCCACTTCATAACCCATCAATACCATCTATAATGTCCTAGAATCTACTTCTTCCATATGATATATGTTAGTATCAATAATGAAGCATATTGTATTGACATACTTGTTCATAATTTTAGAAGGTATTGTTTTCCCTCTTATGCATCTTTTTTTTATAAATCCTTAAAATAACCCCATACTGTACTAGTGAAATTATTTTATAAAATTCTAATACAGTTATTGATCTAAATATAGACTAGGGTGCGTACTAACCATTGAAGGTTATCTATACCAGAGAAAACATTCTTAAAGTGGAGAAAATAAACATGATTAATGCACCAAAATTAAACCCTTTTATTTTGACCTTCCTATTATTCTGTATATTTAAGATCAATTTTTTCCTCATGGATTCAATAGGATCAAAATCTTCATTTTCTTTAACTGTTAGATTCTTTGTATGAATGGAGCCTCCAAGAAAACTATTCAATTGACTAGAGAAATGTTTTATAACCAATTTTAATGGATGAAAATCTTACCTCTGTTGGATACAATTGGTTAATTGTGTGTTTTCTTTGATGCTACACAAATGTCATAATCATTATCAGTCAGTATATGTTGAGCTCACTCGACCAGTGAAGACAGTTCTCAATATCTATCGAGCATTCCTGTGTTTGCCTAGTTCAGAAGGCAGTGTCTATCGAGTTCACTTCGGTGTCGAAGGAAAAGTTGTAGAAAGTGAGTGTTAACCAAGCTCACTCAGGTAATGAAGGAAAGTTGGATGAAACCAATGCTAATCGATCTCACTCGATTGCCAAAGGATTGTTGTAAGTTTGCAGTGTTAACCGAGCTTCTATTGGTTAACAAAGGAAATCATTTTAGAGTTAGTTTCTACCGAGCAGGGTTAGCTAACAAAGGATTTTCTTTTTTTTTGTATTAAGCTATTGGTGCTTTTCACCAAATTGGGTTTCCACATTAAATCTTGGTGTCAAATGTGTTCGTGCTATTTTCTTTTATATATTTGCAACTAAATTAAAGTAATGGTAATCATAGATAACATCTAAAGGTTTATATGTTAATCTTTTACCAAGCTAATCAGTTTTTACAAAAAAAAATCCCAGATCCCTTAGATGTCAATACAAAATGCAAATAGATAATTGAACACTGTTGAAGCTTGGTCAACACACAGAATGTTGTAACTCGGTAGCAACTGGATTAGCTCAGTAAAAGATTAACATATAAACCTTTACATCTTATCTGTGATTACCATTACTTTAACTTAGTTGCAAACATATAAAAGAAAATAGCATGAACACATTTGACACCAAGATTTAATGTGGAAACTCAATTTGGGAAAAACCACCAATAGCAACTAGTTGTTGATTTTCACTCTTTTGAAGTGAGCCCTATTAGGAGCCAACCCTGTTAAAGGTTAAAAAACACACTGTTAGGTGTGACCTAAATGATTTAATCACCCTGTTAGGAGTGGCCTAGTTAGAGGTCTTGAGAACAATTCAATGGAATTGCTACCTTGTTAGAGGATTTGCAAATAGTTGTTAAGCCAACTCTATTAGGAAATTTAGATCACTGCTACAATGGTTAGAGAGTAATAATGAGATGACCTAATTTGATTGAAACTAATTTGCTAATTTTAGATCTCTATTATAGCTTGTACTTGATCTTTCCTGATTGAATATGGCTTTTCTACACCACAAGGATATTTTTCTTATCCTTCAAATTCACTTCCTCTACTCATCAATAGATCCTCAATCACATCATCACAATTTGCACATTCTCTTGCACTTCACACACTTTGAAATCACAACTTGACCTTATACTTATATCTTCCACTTTGTCAATTTAGCTCAAATATAACTTACAATAATCAATATTCATCACCTTAGTTGGTTAGAATCAATAGATAAATCAATTAAGCTTAATACAACAAAATAAGAAAATCCTTCATTAGTCGACCCTGCTTGGTAGAAACTAACTTTGAAATGATTTCCTTTGTTAACCAATAGAAGCTCAGTTAACACTGTAAACTTATGAAAATCCTTTGGCAACCAAGTGAGCTCAGTTAGCACTAGTTCCATCCAACTTTCCTCCTTACCTGAGTGAGCTCAGTTAACACTCAAATTTTGCAACTTTTCCTTTGACGCTTGAGTGCACTCGGTAGACACTACCTTCTGAACTAGGCAAACACAAGAATGCTTGGTAGACTCTGAGAACTATCTTCACTTCCTAAGTGAGCTCGACATATACTGACTGATAATGATTATGACATTTGTGCAACATCAAAGACAACACACAATTAACCAATTGTATCCAACAATCTCCCTCTTTGGCATTGATGGCAACACAACATGTCATTGCACAATGAAATTTTTTATTTTAGATTTGAGAACTCCCTTTATCAATATGAGCTCTTTCTTTCACTGAGTTTTTTCTACAACAGTTATTACCAAGTTCATTCAAAACATCCTCCCTCTTCGGGCATACTTCTTCTTTGGAAGACTTCTCCCTCTCTAGTTTCTAACTTTATTCTAGTTCAAAAATTTCTCAAAGATATGACAGTAAACTTCTTCATCTTTGACAACACATGCCAAAGACAAAAACTCTATAAATACCATTGTACCTTAAGTATTGATTCATCTACAATATGTCCTTGCCAATTCTTGCACCAACTGATTGATCTTCAATAGGTGTCAGTTGATGCAAGTTCATTTAGTGAATTTCATATAGGGGAATGACCCCTAGCTTACCTCTTAGATATAGAAATGCATCCTTAGTTAATGGCTTGGTGAATATGTCTATAATTTGTTCCTTTGTATTCACATATTCCAATCTGACTTATGTATCTTGCACCAATTCTCTTAAGAAGTAATATTTTATAGCAATATGCTTTGTTTTGGAATGCATTACTGGATTCTTTGATATGTTGATTGCACTTATGTTATCACAATATATGACAACTGGATCTTTGATCTCTACCTTCATTCCTTCCAATAGTTATTTGAACCAAACAATGTTATAACAATTGACTACTACTGCTACATATTCTACCTCTTTTGTGGATTGATTTCATGCCCAAAAATATGGGCAAAACACAATTTTTTTTTTTAAGAACTATGATTCAATAAGATAATATGGTCGTAAAAGATTTCAGATGTTTAACTATAATGGAACTAATTGTTCAAGTAGTTTAAAATTCAGATAACCATAGGTACTTGAAGATAGATGCAAGTTCACCATTGATATAGAAAGGTGATAACTCAGTTTGAAACATAACATAAAAGAGATAGGTTGGGTGAACTTAATATTTTAGAAAATTAATTAATTAAATTAAACGACTAATTCCATTTAATTAAAGTCCAAATCCTTCAATTGTTTTAACAATTGCTTAAAATATTACCTCCTAAGGGTGACAATAGATTAACACAACAACTTATTCGATATGTCAAACGATCTACTAACTAAAATGACATCTATCTCTTAATTACATAACCTTGTTTAACATCAATTTAATTATAATCAACATACCACTAACCTTATAATGAACTGATTAACTAGTCCCTTCCATTAACTTAATAACTTGAATGACATTACAAATTTAATCATTTACTTTAGGCTTAATGTCATTAATTAACCTCTTTCAACTTCATTCTAAGATAATTACATATCGATCCATAATCTATCCTAAACAAAACTTATCAATTATTAGAATACAAACATTAAGAGAATTTAGAACTCTAAAAGATCAATTAAATTTAACTATTCAACTCATGCTAACTATGTTTTAAAATTTTAATCCAAAATCTAAACTAACCTTAGATATACACGTACAATAGAGGTAAACTTTATTATCAATTGTACTATCTACATTTTAATTTATAATTCTCTCCAACATCCTTATAACAATCTAATTTATTAATCTATCAATTACAATTAAAATTGAAGACTAGAATTATTTCAATTAAATCTGTAAGTAAATCTAAACTTTATTTAAAACTATAATAAATTTAAGTCCATATTAATAATGTCATTATTAAAATCAATCTAACTAATCTCACAATTATATAAAACTAATTAATAACATAAAATAAAATGCAACTATAACAAAAGATAACTAAATTAGAACTAATTAACTTGGGACTATCTTAAATAAAACAACTTAGAACACTAACTAACTAACATAGGATTAACAAGCTAAATCCCATTCTAAAACTATTTACTAACGACTATACTAACATAAAAGAATATTATACTACTTTCTAATGTCCTAAAATAACTACTAATCAAATTAATAAATTAATGCTAATCTAGTTTGAAACTGACAATAAATCTCAAACTAACAAAATACCTCTAAAACTAACCTAAACTATCTACTAGCCAAGTGGCCTAGCCACCACTTGGCTTCCCCCTCAAGTCTCCCACGCAAACCCATGCAACTACATGCTTGCCCAGGGCTGCCTCAGCGCAGACCTGTCCTTCCCTTGCGTGTATGTTGAGAGGTGAAGGGATCCAGTGCATAGTGGGGGGGAAATATGGGGTATGGGGGGTAAGTTTAGCAAGGGTTAAAAAAAAAAAAAAATTAAATTTCTTGTCCCCCTTTTGATATGACAAGGGTCATGCGTGTGCTCAGTACAAGTAAATGGCAGGTGGTTGGTGGATTCCATGCCTGGCCTTCCAAAATGAGAGTGAAAAGAAAGTGAGGGGTGAGATCTTAATTTTTTTTTGATTAAAAAATTAATTGACATGAAGTCCTAGGCAAGTACCTTGCCCTTTTTACTACATGGAGTTTAATGCCAATGCATTTAACCAAGACTACACCCATATTTAACTAGGACTACACCCATATATGGCAGGGAGGTGATTTGATACTTGATTTAGTGGAGGTTAGATAGCTATAGGAGTAAATGCTAAAAGTTTTGTTGTTGAGAGAAGACAATAAGATTTACATTAACATATACATTAATAAGTTTTATTTTTGAATTTATTTAATTTATATTGTTAAAAGAATTAGAAAATGATTTTTTTGAAATTCAAAGAGGAATATATCAAAGAATATTCTCTGTGAGCTTGGGGAGAATTAAAAATTTCTTCCATACATTTTCCAGAGAGCTTTTTACTCCTAGAGATGCAAAAAAAAAATGAAGCCAATTTTTTTTTTTCTAAGTGTTGGTATTTTTTTTTTCTTTCTCCTATAACTTTTGATTTCTAATTCATCATATAACAAAGGTATATGTGCCTTTTATTTAGAATTCAAGGAGATGTATAATTCCTTAATCAAATTTGATTTTTCCACTAATATAATTTAGCAAGGAGAGAGGTAAATTTTTTGTCCACAACGTAGGATTGTTCGTTTCCTCTTAATACATATGACATAGAATTGAAAATTCAACATATCCAATTTCTTTTCCTTAACATATTTGAAAATTTGTGAGTTCATAATTCAAAAATATTATCCATTGATCTATTTTCTCACATACATATTCATAATTTGAAATCACATAAGGGCAATGCAAGGAGGTTTTCAGAATCTTTTTCTTTTTCTATTATTCAACCTAGTTCAAGGCTCCATCAGGAAAGAACCAGTAAGAAAACTTGACGTCTTTGCCAATACATCGAATTTTTAAAAAAACATTTACATAATGTTACAATTCAATTGAATTCTCTTCTAGGGCTTTCACAAGAGATCTTTTCCAATGTCTTCAATGCATCAAGGGAACTATGGGAAAGACAAGAACCAACATGGAGGTAAAACAACATAATAAGATGAACAATTCAAGCATGCATTCCCAACTCATTTTTGCACAATAGGTTCAACATTGAACCAAAATAGGGGGGAGGTGGATTTTCTCAATAGGAGACATCAATCACCATACCATAACATAGCCCTTCCGCGGCTAAAATTCAAGAACTTCCGTTCCTCTACAAATGCCCTTTCGAGGCCAATGCAACAAGGATTTTTGTTCCTTCCCTTCCACAAGAATTCAAATTTTTATACAAAGTATGTGATGACAAGTAGGGGCCCATAAACCCTACCCTCTTTCCCTCTTCTCACCATGAGAGGAGACTCTACACTATTGAGGTCCAACTAAGGCCCTTCCCCCATACTTGGCCACTTCTTCCCTATCCAAGGGTGAGTAATGCCAAAATAATCCCCATGAAATCTCCTCAAAATTTCAAAGCAAAGCATAAAAATGACATCCAAGAACAAGTTAAGATCCCTCCCAAAACACCCTCAACACACATACAAGCAATACAAGATCATCACAATGCCTTACGCATGAATCAAGCATGAACAATAAGAAGAAACATGATCAAAAGAGTGAAGAACCCTACCTTCACAAAAAGTTATGGTAAAATGACAACTTGAGAAGAGCTTATCCTTCCTTTCCTTCAATCTTCAACTTCTCTCTAAAAACTAGAGATTGGGTAACAAAAACAAAACTTTCCCAAAAAGCCTCTAAATATGATCCTTAACTCAACTAGACTTCAAGGAACCTCAAGATGGAGTTTTGAGTCACCAACTCAAGTAAGAGACAATCAATTTTCACAATCAACCAAAAATAGGGTTTTTGAGTGACCCTAAAAGTCAACCAAAGAGACTAAGGGGTTGGAAAGTGCTCCCCGCCCATATCCTTACCCCTAGGGTACTTAAATTTAATGCTTTTAAACTTTAAAGACTTAATAGGAACAAACAAAGGCTAGGAGAATAGTAAGACCAATTAACAACCTTCAAAGAAAGACAATGCAAAGATAACACAAATTAACAAGGGGTTTAGTTCCATCTTTCCTTTGGGTTTCCCAGCTAAATTTCCTACACACTCATTGCACACATCAGTAGTTCAAGAAACACATGTATATATATAAATTACATATCAAGAAATTCATGTAAATTAAAACATCCATTTTCTACAAGTCAATTTTTTATCTCATTCTATTCATTAAAATTGGAAAAATCAAAGTGTTAGTTATGCATTCATTCACTTCATCATCGTACATGTTCATAAAGCATTAAATGACAAATCAAATATCTGAAAGTAAGGCATCACAAATCATAAATAGCATAATAATGTTCAGTGCATCAAACAATGTTATGACATATCGAGTCATGAGTATCAAAATAATAATGTATCATCAATGCTAGGATGGGTCAGGGCGAGGCCTCACAATTGAGATGTACAATTTTACTTCTTGCTTGTCCAAGATACTAGTCTTTTGCCAAGAAAGAATGCTCCACCACTAGTGCTTTTTCTATCATCAAGTCTTCCTACCCAATCAACATCAATAAATACTTTTAAGTCCAGTTTGCCTCCAAGTTTGTACCATAAACCATAGTCTTCAGTACCTTTCAAATATCTCATGATTCTCTTGATTTCCATCATGTGATTTTCTTTAGGATTTGCTAATAATCTTGCCACTATTCCAACTGCTAGAGCAATATCAGGCCTTGTGTATACTACATACTACAATTTTCCAATTATTGATATGTCATTAACAATCCATGCCCATCCCACCTGAATTTCGTCAATATCAATACTTCTACTTTAGGGCTTATGCAAGGAATAAGTACATCACTTCTTGCACAAAAATGAACTACTACATCCATAGCCTCCTTGGTAATTGTATATGTTTTTTCAAACCACATAAATCAATTTTGGGTTTTCCTCAATACATATTTGACATGTTCTTCCTCAAAATCATTTGGGTAATTAACCACATATTACAAACCTATATCGATAATGTTGTTGTTCTCATCCTTTAAGATCGAGTTATCACCACATAACCTTTTGTATTGTTTATATATTTCTCCCATTTATAAGTGTTCTAACTTGTAGTAGATATAATACCTTATGTATTTAATGTCTAAGATGCCATAGGGAACATTGGTTAGGCCACCAACTAGATCATTATCCATAGATTTACTTTTAAACTCAAGATGAGGCCTCTATGTTATATCAACTCCAACTAGTGTGTCCATCTAAAAAATTTAACCATAAGTGTAGATAACTAATAAAATGCCTCAAATACCATGAACTATAGTTCTTTAGGATAATATGATGATATTGATTGATCTACTCTTCTTAATCAGTACAAAAAATCTTCCTTCTACTAGACTTATCTTGAACACTACTATTTATGCTCCAAATAGCGTTCAGATATGCAAGGTAAGAGTGAAATGATAGAATAACATTATATCCACCTTCACAGACTCTTAAACTTCTACTATTTGATCAAAACATCATGAAACTTGCCAAAACTTATAAGATATAAGCATTTTAGTAAGATAAGTCAGAAAACCCTCTATAACCCAAGGTTTGATTGTATTGATGTCATTTAGGGAACTTTCCACTATAGGAAAACTATGACCCTTGGTAGAAAGTAAGGACCAAGGATATGCAATAAGACTCATGTGCTTATAGGCTAGGAGCATGGAGGGTTAAGGAGAAATTATAGACCCTATCTAGGCATCTATATGTCACTGGCTAATACTATCGTGAAAATAGTGATAGCAAAAAAAGAAATGATTGTTGTTGTCATGGCCTAAGGGAAGATCTAGTGGTTTTGTAATGATGTGGAATTTTTCCAAGTGAAATAAAAATAAGTACATTTTTTTTGGAGAAGAGGCCTAATTAGCCTTATTAGTTCTACCCGAACAATTGTGGTTTAGGGGATAGAAATTTTTTTGGAGAACCCATATTTTGATAAGTTATAAAGGGCACAAAAGGGTATTTGAAACAATGTATAAATCATCAAGGTTTTTGGGAGAATCTAGAGTTGTGGGGGAAAATGAGGAAGACAAACATAATTATGTATTGGGCCTAATTGAGCCTGTTGTGCCAACTTGCATAGATAGAAGGGTGAAGAGTTTAGAAACTATTGGGATAAGACCTCTATGCCTAAAAGATTAAAAATATGTGCCCAACACATTCCTAGGAAGGTTGGAATGAGTTTGAGCCACTTGTATGGAGGATGACAATTAAGGGAATGAATAAAAACCTTAATGGGAATTGTGGAAGTATATGATTGCTAGTTGGTTATTTTCCAAGGGACTAAGGAGTGTCTTGGGATTGAAAGGGAATATAGGGGCTTGGAGTAGGAAGAGTTCTACAAGGAGAGGAATTTTATTAAAACCTTGAGTCATTGGGAAGGGAAAATACCTGGTAGGGTTGTCCTTATAGTATATCTACATCATATTGGTATCAAAGATGGATATGATTGATTGAAAATTAGGATCTTGGTGTATCTCAATGGAGGATTTATATGGAGAGGCTAATACCATCCCTCCTAAAGGGATGTCTCAGGATGTAATTAAAAATATGTTTGAAGAAATATTTGAAACAAAGTTTGGGGAATTTTAGAAGAATAGTAAAGGTACGGAAAGGGGTGATGAATGTGATTTTCATGAGGAATGTGAAGAGGAGGAAGAAAAATCCCCTAGGATGGTGGTGGTGATTCATATATAATAGAAGGTATTTGTAGAATCCCTAAATTTTGTTGGGATGGATGTAATAGACATTATTCCTTCTTTTGGAGAGAGTATAGATCCATAAGAAGTTATGGATTAGGTATAATCCCTAAGAAACTTCTTTGAATGAAAGGATATTCTTGAGGACAGATTGGTAAATATGTAAAAGGTCAAGTTGAAGAGATTTTCATTGTCATGGTAGAACTTTATACAAGGGGAAAGGGTCAAGAAAGGGAATGAGATAAGATGAGAGAAAAGATCGAGGTGCAATTCTTATCACCAAATTATAAAGTAAAAATGTATAGGAAGTTGTAGAACCAAAGGTAAAGGGACTTAGACATTAACACTTATATTAATGAATTTCACAAACTGAGTATAAGGGTGAGTGACCAAAATGAGATAAGCATCCTAACACCAAAAATTGTGAAAAAATGTATTCTATTAACATTAAGGATGGAGGATAAACAAAGGAGTAAAGGTGAATACACTAATAGGGGGAGAGGAGGAAGAAATTTTAAGGGAAGAGATAGTTCTAAGGGAAGTAACCAACCCCAAAAGATATAAGGGGAATTTTTCAGGGAGAAATATTTAGGGGCCATAACCCTAGATGAAATTGGAGAGGAAGGAGACCAAATGATAGGGGAAGACAAGGTGGAGAAAGAAGCGAAAATGTGATATTTTATTGGAAATGTTATAACTATGGATAGGAGGGGTACTCTGTAAAGAGATATCCTAATTTAAATCAAAGTGATCAAGGAGTAGACAAAAAGACACATCTTTTTTAGGATGAAGATAACCTAAGCATCAATTCCAAATCTAGGCCTATAGATCCAAAACATGGAGAATGTCTGATGATGAAGAGACATTATTGAAGGGGGCTACTCATAAAGAACCACCTTAGAGGAAGAGCCTATTCAAAACCACTTGAAAATCAAAAGGAAAGGCATGTAGAGTGATGATAATTGATTTAGGGTCTACTAATAACTTAGTTTCTAATGAAATGGTTAAAATTTTAAAGTTAAAAAGGATTTTTCATCCTCTACCTTATAAGGTTTCTTGGTTAACAAAGTTTCAACATAGAATAGTAGATGAACAAGCTCGGATAGAGTTTTAGATTTGGAAATAAAAGGATAGTTTATTGTGTGACATTGTTAATATGGATGAATGTCATCTACTTCTTAGGAGACCATAACAATATAATATAGATTCCCAACATAATGGGAAGAGGAATACATACATACATACATACATACATATATATATATAGTATTACAAAAGGAGGGGCAAATTTCATTGTGAAGCCATTAAAAGGCAAGGAAGAGGAAGAATCTAAATTAGAGATACTCTTGGTAGGTGAAAAGGATATGTTACAAGCATCAAATGAGAATAAGATAGGATATGCCTTGATTGTAAAGTCAAAGAGAAAGGAACGTTGATCTAAAGGGGAAAAGCGAGATTTGCCATCAGAAGTGAGGGATTTGTTGCATAAATATAAAGGGGTTTCAAGGAGCAAATACCAAAAACCCTTATGCAAATGAGGGATATTAATCAAAATATTTAATTCATGCCTAGAGCAACACTCTCAAACATGACTTTATATAAAATGACACCTCAACAAAATGGGGAAATTGCCAAGCTAGTCCGGGAGCTATTGGATAAAGGGATAATCAGGAAAAGCCTTAAGCCATGTGCATTTCCAACTGTAATTTCACCTAAGAAAGGATAAAATTAAAAACTCTACATAGACTCAAGGGCTATCAAAAAAATTACAATCGGGTAGAAATTTCCAATGCATAGAAAAAAGATTTAATGGAATGTTTGTGGAGTACATGTTACATTTCTAAAATTGATTTAAAAAGAAAGTATTAGCAAATTAGGATTAGGAAGGGGGCAGCTAAAAAATTGATTTCAAGACCAATAAATTCTTATATGAGTGGATGGTGATTCTCTTTGGTATTAGCAATCCCACATACACTTTCATGAGGTTAATGAATGAAGTGCTCAAACCTTTTATGGGAAAGTTTGTTGTAGTTTACTTGGATGGGAGGAATGTCTTAGACATTTGGGAATGGTATTACAGAAAATTCATGAGGAAAATGTGCACATTAATTTGGATAATTGTGAATTAATGAAGCAAGAGCTTGTATAATTAGGGTTTTATCATATCAAAAGGGAGCCTCAAGATAGATTCAAAAAAGGTGAAATCCATCTTAAATTGTTGAACACTTGGGAGTATGGGTGAGGTAAGAAGCTTTCATAGAGTCTCTACATTTTATAGGAAATTTATAACGAATTTTAATCAGACATGTGTGCCCATGTTGGATACCATCCAAGGAGGACAAAAGTGCAAGTTTGCTTGGATAGAGGCTACAAATGAGGCTTTGAAGACTTTAAGGTAAAAATTTCTCAACAACTAGTTCTTGTACTCCCTGATTTCAATAAATTATTTAATATAGAGTGTGATTCCAATAATATGGGGGTAGGGTAAATATTGAGTCAATAGGGGAGACCAGTGGCATTTTTCAATGAATGGTTGAATGAGGCAAAAAGTAAGTATTCTTCCTATGACTTGGAGATGTATGATTTGGTAAAAGCTCTTA
Organism: Cupressus sempervirens; assembly: GCA_028749045.1. NCBI lineage: Eukaryota > Viridiplantae > Streptophyta > Pinopsida > Cupressales > Cupressaceae > Cupressus > Cupressus sempervirens. Next base: position 169,305,217 of record CM053793.1, read on the forward strand.
AGAAATGGATTAGTTATCAGGTTATTTGGTCAAAGCTAGATTCACAATCAACCTTTGTGTTACTTGGACAATTAGGAGAAGTTGAGCCATAAGCACATGAAATGGCTGGAATCAATTTAGGCATATACTTTTACTATAAAGCATATAAATAGAGTGAATATAAGGTAGAAGATGCCTTAAGAAAGAGGAAAATAATACAGCAAGAAATTTCATTTCAAAGTGTGTGGGTGAATTCATTTAAATCCATCTATGAAGGGGATAAACAATTCAATGATATATACAAAGTTTGCATTGATTTGAATAACTCTTGTTTTTAGTGCCAAAAGGATTAAACTCTAAGGGAAATGATTTGTGTGTGCCAAGGCATTCCATGAGGTAAAATATAATAAGGGAGAAACATTATGGTAATTTAGGGGATCACTTTTGGTTGGATAAAACCATTAAACATATGATGAGGCACTACTTTTGGCCAAAGATGCCAATTGATGTCAAAAAATATGTGGAGTCATTTGTCATATGCCAATTGAATACTCTAAGTTTTTAGTGCCAAAAGGATTAAACTCTAAGGGAAATGATTTGTGTGTGCCAAGGCATTCCATGAGGTAAAATATAATAAGGGAGAAACATTATGGTAATTTAGGGGATCACTTTTGGTTGGATAAAACCATTAAACATATGATGAGGCACTACTTTTGGCCAAAGATGCCAATTGATGTCAAAAAATATGTGGAGTCATTTGTCATATGCCAAAGGTGTAAGGGAACAACCACAAATGCAAAACCATACCCACCCTTACCTATTCCTTCTAGGCCATGGAAAATTGTAAGCATGGACTTCTTGATGAGACTTCCAATGATAGAAAAGAGGTATGATGACATTTTTGTGGTAGTTGATAGGTTTAGTAAGATGGCACATTTCTTACCATATAAAACTACGAATGTTACATCCCACATAGAAAATATATTTTTTGGAGAAATTGTGAGGATCCATGGGCTATCATCAAACATCATGCCAGATAGGGATGTGAAATTTGTGGGCTATTTTTGAAGAGAATTATGGAGGAAATTGGGAATCAACTTATTATTCAATTATGCCTCCTATCCACAAATAGATGGGAAAATTGGAGTGGTTGACATGTCCTTGGGGAATATATTGAAGTGTTTGATAAAGTTACAGTACCAAGCATAGGATATTATTCTTCCTCAAGAAATAAATTCTTATAATGATTCAATTAATAGGAGTATGAGAAAAATACCTTAAAACTTGTGAATGAGATGAATCTAAAAGGGATATTGAAGCTTAGGGAACTACCACATGATTCAAAAGTTAGTTCATAAAGGGATAATTCTGTATAATATACTAAAAAGATACATGATCAGGTCAGGGAGACTTTACATAGGAATATCATCAAATACAAAGAACATACAAACAAGAAAAGGGAAGCATAATATCAAGTGGGTAACTTTGTATGGGCACACTTGAGGAATGAAAGACTCCCTCAAGGAGGGAACTGTTGTGATGTGGAGACCAATCAAACTAATATATTTATTTGGCATAGTTCCCCTCCCCCCCCCCCCATTATTTCTACAAGGGTTTGGGGGAACTGCCCCCAAGATGGGGTCAAGGGGAAATGCCCCTACAGGGTCTTGGAGTAGCACCCCCTTATATTGTTAAAGGCCTTGACTACTATTTTTCTACTCGATGACTTATTCTAGCCCTAATTTTGTAAGTGGAAAAAAGCTTGTATAAAAAGGCTTAGGGTTAGGGATTCATAATGTATGGTGATATTGTAGCTTCTTGTGAAAGTATTGTGCTATAAAGGATTAAAGATTGTAATTACTAGACAATGATAATATTGGACTTGTTGTTGGTGGATAGAGTCTAGGGATTGGGTGAACCACATTAAATCCTTATGTCTTTTGTTCTCTTCTGTCTGATCTATTATTCTTTGATTGGCTATGTTTGCATGTAAATGTTATTTCTATCCATGGTTAATCCTAGCAAGTGGTATCAAAGTTAGACTGTCGTCATTTTTTTTAGCCAAACCATCATAATTTTTTTTTAGCTCTCCTCTATAGGAAGGTCTCACATTTGAGTGGAAGTCTCATGGTTGAGTAGGAGCAATGGTAGATGAGGGTAATCTAAAGGTTGAAAAGTTTAATGGGTAGAACTTTTATTTATGGAAAATGCAAATGGAGGACTATCTTTATCAGAAGGATTTATGGAAGCAATTGGAAGGAAAAACCAAGAAATAAAGAACTATGATAGACGAGGACAAGGAGATTTTTGACAAAAAGGTACTTGGAATCATTTGACTATTCTTGGCACCATCAGTGACATTTAACTTTACAAAAGTGCAGATGATGAAAGAGTTGATGCAAACCATAGCGAAACTGTATGAAAAGCCCTCTACTTCAAAAAAAGGTATTTCTTATGAAGCATTTATTTAATATGAAGATGGAAGAAGGTGGATCTATTGTAAATCATTTAAATGAGATTAATACTATTACTAGTCACTTATATTCTATGAATGTCAATTTTGATGAAGAAATTAGGGCTCTCTTGATTTTGTGTTCTTTTCTTGAAAGTTGGAACAACTGTGAGTAATTTTGTTTCTAGATCAAATACCTTAAAATTTAATGATGTGATTGGTTATTCTAAGTGAGGAAACTTATAGGAAAACTTCAAGTGGACCTACATCAAGAAGTTTTTTGAACACACAAAGAAGAGGTAGAACAACTGGGAGAGGAAACAATTCTGGAAATCGTGGGAAATCAAGAGGAAAGTCAAAGGGAAAGAGGTCTAAATCAAGAGGACCAAGAGATTGTTGGTATTGTGGAAAACCAAAGCATAAAAAGAAAGATTGCTAGACTTGAAAGAATAATGAAGGAGATAAAATAGAAGGGAATAAGGAGAAAAATGTGGTAAGTAACAAATCTGAAGAGGATGCTTTGCTTTCTTCTTTAGAAAGTGTTGATGATTCTTGGAATTTAGATTTTGGGGCTTCGTTTCATGCTACACCTCATAGAGGTTATTTTATTTATTGTGTCCAAGGGGATTTTGGGCTTGTTTATTTGGGGGATAATGAACCTTTTCAAATTGTTGAAAAGAGAAAAGTTAAGATTAAGTTGCAAAATGGGAATCATTAACTACTACATGAGCTAAGACATGTTCCAAGATTGAGTACGAATTTAATTTTAGCAAGGCAACTCAATTACGAGGATTGTGCAGTTACTTTTAATGATAAAAATTGGAAGGTTTTAAAAGGTTCCCTTGTAGTACAAAAAGGTGTGAAAGTAGGCACCTTATATCTTTGTACAGGTCATACTATTCCTTCTACATTGATTGTTTCAGAGAAAAATGAATGTTCAAGAATAGTTGCTACAGTTGAGTAGGGAGAACAAAACATTATTGTAGATTTTGATACAATACTATGGCACAACAGACTTGGGCACATGAGTGAGAAAGGTATGAAATTACTTCATTCAAAGAAAGTGTTACCAACTCTAAAATGTGTCAATATGGATTTTTGTGAAAGTTGTGTATATCGAAAATAAAAGAGAGTGAGTTTTGTAAAGAGTGGGAAGGAAAAGTCAAAAAATGAAAAATTAGAGCTTGTGCATACAGATGTATGGGGACCAAATTAGCTATCTTCCCTTGGTGTCTATCATTATTATCTTACATTCATTGATGATGTAACTAGAAAAGTATTTGTTTATTTCCTTCAATAGAAATCTGATGTATTTGTAACTTTTAAGAAATGGAAATGCTTGGTTGAGAATGAGACTACTAGAAAGCTAATATGTCTTAGATCTTATAATGGTGGTGAGTATTGCAACAAAGAATTTGAATATTATTACTCCACTAATGGTATTCACAGACAAAAAATTGTTCCAAGGACTCTATAGGAAAACAGAGTGGTCAAATGCGTGAACAAGACAATAATGGAGTGTGCAAGGAGCACAAGGTTGAATCTTGGGCTGGCCTTAAACATGTGGGTAGAGGTTGTCAATACTAATATATATTTCATCAATAGAGGTCCCTCTTCTCCTTTGGGTTGTGGTATTCTTTTCTTAGAACCTTTGGTTGTGAATCATTTGCACATGTTGATTAAAAAAATAGAGCCAAGCTAGCAGCTAAGTCAAAGAAATGTGTATTTTTTAGATATGGCATTAATGAATTTCATTATAGGCTTTGGGATTTTGAAAATCATAAAATTATAAGACGTAGGGATGTCATATTCAATAAGAAAGTGTTGTACAAAGATATGTTGCAGCAATGTGAGAAGAAATAAAATGATTATGTAGTGTTGGATGATACTCCAAAAGGTGATGTTTCGACAGACCCTCATGGTTTGCAACAACCGCAACAACAAATACCACACACCTTAGTGAATGTTAGATGATAAAAAAAGGCTAAGTAGACCTCTAGAAATATTTTCTCCTTCTTTGTACCATGTATTACTAATTGATGTCTATGAACCTGAATGTTATGATGAAGCTATACGAGTGGATACAAAGATTTAGTGAGAGTCTACAATGAAAGAAGAAATGGAATCTTTGCTAAAAAATAAGACATGGGATTTATGCAAGTTACCTATAGGTAAAAGGGCTGATTGATTTTGATGAGAGATTTTCTCACATTATTATAATGACTTTTATTCATATTGTTTTAAGTATTGTGGCTACGAAAAATATTTATTTAGAGTAGCTTGATGTTAAAACAACCTTTCTTCATAGTGATTTGGATGTTAAAATATATATAGCATGACGACAGGGATTTAAGGTCAAACGTAAGGAGAACCTAGTGTGCAGATTGTAGAAAAGTTTATATGGCTTGAAGTAAGCACCTTGGCAATGGTATCTAAAATTTGACAGTTTTATCCATGAGCATGAATATAGTAGGTGTCATCCAGATCATTGTGTTTATTTTAAGAGGTCAGATGATGAAAACTACATTATTTTATGTTTATATGTTGATGATATGCTTGTAGTTGGGTCTAACATGGATCACATTAAGGGGTTAAAACAACAATTAGCACATTCACTTGTTATGAAGGATTTGGGGGTAGCAAAACAAACCCTTGGTGTGAAAATTTACAGAGATAAAAAGAATTAAAAAAATCAATTATCTTAGGCTGATTATATTGAGAAGGTTTTGCAACATTTCTATATGGAGAATGCTAAAGTTGTCAGCACACCTTTACCTGGTCATTTGAAGTTGACTAAGGAGATGTGTCCAAAGAAATAAGAAGAGGAGGATACGATGTCCAATACCTTATTCTTTATCTATATGAAGCTTGATGCATGTTATGGTATGTACTAGGCCAGATATTGCACACACAATGGGAATTGTTAGCAAGTATATGAGTCATCCAAACTTGAGCATTAGGATGCATTTAAATAGATTCTCAGATACTTGAGGGAAACATCTAGTAACTACATACATTTTGGAGGCTCTACTACTAATTTATAGGGCTATGTTGACTCATATTTGGGAGGGGATATTGATACCAGGCAGAGTACTATATGTTATGTATTTAGTATTGGTGGGACAACAATGAGTTGGATTTCTTTATTGCAGAAGGTTAATGTTTTATGTAAGGAAACTTGCAATAAAGAATATAATCATTTCTAGATAACCCATAATAGATCTAAAATAAACATTCAATTAAAATCCACATGCAAGAGAATAGACAACATATCCACAAAAATGTGACACAAGATATACCTTGGGAAACCCTCATTGAAAGAAAAACGTAGCCTCTAAAAGCATCCATCGCCATGCATTATTTAACAAAAATATCATTGCAATACAACCATGGAAGCCTTCAAAGCCATAGTCACAACCGAGCAATCTATGTGAACAAACATGAATCCACACATCCCATGCCATGCTTCCAAACTTCAAAAATGCTCCCTTGGCTAATCAGTCAAGCCTTGTCCCACTCAACTCTTGCATTTTTGTCTTTTTTCTTCTTACTTCTAACAACTACTCTTATGGCTACTTATTTAGTAGCAAGTCCCACAAAACCACCAAGTGGTATTACATAAACCATGTGCTAAAACCATGTGCTACCTAACCCATTGACCCCACATTTAATTTTGGAATTTAATTATTTTCCACAATATTAAATAATTACATAAAATATTATCACAAAGTTACAACACAACTTCAACAAGTATATCCTATGGGAATCTTTACATATTGCACATCCATCTAGGTGCTCCTAGATACAACATTACATAATAAAATAATATAATATAATATAACAATATTATACAATGTGTGCAACACCCATTATCTTAACAATCTCCCACTTGTTGTATACATTGCATAGGGTCAATCTATAGCCACATATATGAGCAATGGAGCAATCCCTCCCAGCACATCCACCATCATGGATCAAAGTACATGAAGTGCTCCATCCTAGTACCTACAACAAAATCAAAGTATCTAGCCTCTCAAACATGAATGAAGCCACCTCCTATGCCACTACCATTGGACATATAGAGAAGTCATCCAAAGAGAAAGCCACCCAACCTATTGCATTAAAAGATCATAATATCTTGTACCAACTAAAATGCCAAGCACAAAAAACTTGATCCAATGGTAATCACATGTATCTGTAGTTGTCAAAATATCCATAGTTGAAATAACACCTATAGCAAGTGTTAAACTCATCCAACTATCAATACCTCCAAAGGTATACTAAGTGAATCTCACATCATCAACATATCCAATCTGTAACCTACAATCACAAACCTTAAGAGCAATACCTACCACATATATACCAAGAAGCTCCCACTGTAAAAGATAATGTCAAATCTATAACCAATCCACTTATAACATCTCAAAGAAGTGAATCCATGTAGTCACAAGGACATCCACAACACATAAACCAATAACATGCAAGAACAAGTCTCATAACAAGTCTGCAACAGTCTCCCAAGCTCTCCACTACCAATAGAGGAAAGAGATAAAGGAATAACCATGTCATCTATCACATGACATACATAAGCATAAATCAGTGATCACAATCTCTAACTAATCTCAAATCCAATGTAAGAAAAATCAAACATCCAGGAAGATGACCAAGACCAAAGAGAAACCATGCAAATCATAACCTGTATCATGTCCTTCTACACACACCTCTAGATGTAAAGTATGCAAGTAAGATCTCCTCAATAAAACCCCAAACAAGAAGCCTCAACAACACCTAAACCATACCATATAACTAATCATGGATGTAAGCCTGTTAGAAGAAAATCAAACTCATATACCATTCCTAAATCAAGGAATAAACATTCCTAATCCAAGGAATATATCCAATATAGAACCATCTCCCATACTGAACCAGCATAACAACATATGCAAATGGAGATAACCAAACTTAAACCATCTCTCAAATGAACCCTTCAAAACTAACTCATGTACCATAGCTCAAGATCCATATCCATGAAAGATAAGCATAAATAAAATGCACCTAAGAGAAATAATGGGCTATACATCTCAAGTAGCAAACCGCTAAGTAGACCAAGAGTGGGGAATGAGAATACTCATCAAGATATCCAAGTCTCCAACCAAGACTCATCTCAGAACAATCTCCTCTCAATTCCATATCAGGTGAATGCCCCTCGGACTTCCTACTGAAACCATCAACTATCCCAACAAATACTTCTCTAATCCAACAAAAATCAACGTCACCACCATCTCTAACTATCCATGAGCTCCTTTAATGAATCAATCCATGCCAACTCCAAATGCAACATAGCAATATCATGAAGTATCAAACTTATGATCAATGTACTCAATACCAAGAAACTAAACCAAGATCAATGTCAAAGTTCCAACCATGGCCTTAGGAACATAAACATCACAGCATGATCTAACTATCTCAACCAAAGAGATAACATGCTCCATATGAACGTAATATAACATGTCAAATGAAAGCATAAACCACACCTTTACCAAGAACCCTATGAGTCCTCTAGATGCAACCATCTCCACACACCATGAAGAAAACCGTCTCTACATGTCATGAAGATAACCAAGAACCCCATGAGTCCTCAAGATCTAACCATCTTCACACACCATGAAGATAACCAAGTGCGCTATGCAAATGTCAAAGATGCTTGTGTAGCAATAGGATCTAAGATCAATCTCCAACATCTATAAACACTCAATAAGTATCTATGCTAATAACTCCCACTCAACCATGGTACCAAGTCACCTATGGAATCATAAAGTCTATCTCCTACATGAAGATCCTCCAAGTCTACAGTCACACAACCAAAGTGTCAATACCAAGTGAAACCAAGATCTCCAAACCAATAAGATATAAACCAAACTAGGAACTAATCCTACACTATCACCTCATCACTTGTTGGAAATATAAGAGGACTACCTGAGGAGGGGTGAATTAGTTACTATTGAAATAAATCTCAAAGCCCTTAGATGTCAGTAAAAATACAAACTGAAAACTGAATATTGTTGATGCTTGATAAACACACATAAAATGTTGTAACTCGGTAATTACTAAATGCACTCGCTAAATCCTTAACATATAAACTTTATATGGTATCTATGATTACCATTACTTTAACTTAGTTGCAAACAAATAAAATAAAATAGCATGAACACATTTGACACCAAGATTTAACATGGAAACCCAAATTGGAAAAAGCCACCAATTGCAACTAGTTACTATTTTCACTCTTCTAAAGTGAGCCCTATTAGGAGCCAACCTTGTTAAAGGTTACAAAACACACTATTAGGTGTGACTCTATTAAAGGATTTAATCAGACTGTTAGGAGTGGCCTTGTTAGAGGTCTTGAGACAATTCAATACAACTGTCACCTTGTTACAGGATTTACAAATTGTTGTTAAGCCAACTCTGTTAAGAGATTTAGATCACTACTACATTAGTTAGAGAGCAACAATGAGATGACCTAATTTGAATGCAATTGAATTGCTGATTATAGATCTCTGTTCTAGTTTGTACTTGATCCTTCTTGATCGAATATAGCTTTTCTGCTCCATACGGATATTTTTCTTATCCTTCAAATTTGCTTCCTCTTCTAATCCTTAAATCTTCAATAACATCTTCATACTTACACACTTTGAAACCACAACTTGACCTTATACTTATATCTTTCATATTGTCAAGTTAGCTCAAATACAACTTAGGATAATTAATATTTATCACCTTAGTTGGTTGGAATCAATAGATAGATCAATTGAGCTTAATATGCCAAAATAAAAAAATCCTTCATTCGCTGACCCATCTCAGTAGAAACTAACTCAGAAATGATTTCTTGCCTTAACCATAACATTATAATCTTGCAAAAATCCTTTGGCAACCAAGTGATCTCAGTTAGCACTGGTTCCACCCAACTTTCTTTCATTAACCGAGTGAGCTTAGTTAACACTCATCTTATACATATTTTCCTTCGATGCCCAAGTGAACTTGGTAGACACTACCTTTTGAACTAGGTAACCACAGGAATGTTTGGTAGACACAAAACTATCTTCACTACCTAAGTGAGCTCAACATTTACTGACTAATAATGATATGACATTTGTGTAACATCAAAGAAAATACACAATTAATCAATTGTATTCAACAATCTCCCTATTTGGCATTGATGGCAACACAACATGTCATAGCATAATGAAATTTTGGATATGTTCTTGAGAACTCCCTCTATCAGTATGAGCTCTTCCTTTCACTAGATTCTTCCTCTATCTACAACTTCTACCAAATTCATTCATAGAACTATCTACAACTTCTACCAAGTTCATTCATAGAACTTTCTCCCTCTTAAAACAAACTTCTCCTCTTTTTAGTTCCTTACTTTATTCTTGTTTCAAAAATTTCTCAGAGATATGATAGTAAACTTCTCTCTCTTTGACAACACATGCCAAAGACAACAACTCTATTAATATCAATGTACCTTAAGTATTGATTCATTTGCAATATACCCTTGTCAATTTTTCACCAACTGACTGATCTTCAACTTAGCTCTTATTGATGCATCACTCAACTTTATTTAGTGAACTTCAGATAGGGGAATGACACCTAGCTTACCTCTTTGATAAAAAAATCCATCCTTAGATAATGGCTTGGTGAATATGTTTGCAATCTGTTCTTTTGTATTCACATATTCCAATCTGACTTCTTTATCATGCACCAATTCTCTTAAGAAGTGATATTTTATTGCAATGTGCTTTGTTTTGGTATGCATCACTGGATTTTTTGATATATTTATTTCACTAGTGTTATCATAGTATAGGACTATAGGATCCTTGATTTCTATCTTCATTCCTTCCAACAATTGTTTGAACCAAACAATGTTAGAACAATTAACTGCTGCTGCCACATATTCTGCCTTTGTTGTGGATTGAGATGTACAATTTTTCTTCTTGCTTGTCCAAGACACTAGTCTTTTACCAAGAAAGAATGCCCCACCACTAGTGTTTTTTTCTATCATCAATACTTCCTACCCAATCAGCATCAGTAAATACCTTCAAGTCCAAATCACCTCCAAGTTTATACCATAATCCATAGTCTTCAATACCTTTCAGATATTTCATGATTCTCTTGATTTCCATCATGTGATTTTCTTTAGGATTTGCTAAGAATCTTGCCACTATTCCAATTGCTAGAGCAATATCAGGCCTTGTATGTACTACATACTACAATTTTCCAATCATTGATCTATATGTGGTCTAATCTACTTCTTTGGAATCATCATTTTTGGAAAGCTTATGTCTAGTAAACATAGGGGTTCTAATTGGTCTTGAATCTTCCATTCCAAACTTCTTTAGTATCTCCTTGATATACTTAGATTGAGTGATGTAAATACCATTTTTATTTTGTTGTATCTGTAATCCAACAAAGAATTTTATCTCACCAAACATGGACATCTCAAATTCTTTACTCATTTCTTCTAAAAATGCTTTGCATAAGTCATCATATCCTGTAAATAAAGTATCATCAACAAATATTTCTGCCAACACAATCTTCTTGTTTGTTCCTTCCTTGATATACAAACTACTATTATCAATTGTTCTTTGAAAGCCAATCTTTACCAAGTAATTATGAAGTCTTTCATACCAAGCTCTCAGAGCTTGCTTGAGACCATACAATGCTTTGTGTAACTTGCAAACCATGTCTCTTTTGCTAGGATCTGCAAGACCTTTCAGTTGTTCAATGTAGAGTTCTTCATCAAGAATTACATTCAAGAATGCAAATTTGACATCCATTTGATATAATTTAAATCATCTTTGTGTTGCGTATGCTAGTAAAGTTCTAATACCTTCTAGTCTTGCTACAGGAGAAAAGTCTCACCATAATCAATACCTTCTCCTTGAGAATAACCTTTACACACCAATCTTTCTTTATTTCTTATTTCTTGAAACTTTTCCATCTTCATTTAGCTTATTTTTGAATACCCACTTTGTGCCAATTACATTCTTATCCTTCGGTCTAGGAACAAGAATCCAAGTTTTGTTCTTTTCTATCTATTATATTTCTTCATTCATTGCTTTAATCAAACTTTCATTGTCCAGGGCATCTTTAACACTTCTAGGTTCAAATTTAGCAAGTAAACATGTACCTTTTAATTTGCTTCCTGTCATTGTTCCATCTAATTTGTCTCCAATGATTTGATCAAGTGCACGATGCCTTCTGACATATCTTGCTAACATAGGTCCTTTGGGATTTGAATGAGTTCCACTGTCTTCATTATGGACTTCAGTTTCAAGCTCGGGTCCTTCTATTTGTGACTCAAGTCCATCAGACTCAGTTTGAAATAGCTTGGTAGCTTCTGATTGTGACTCGGGTCCTTTAGACTATAACTCGAGTTGCACTGTCTACAACTCAATAATCATTGGATATTTTGAGGACTCAAGAGATGAAACTTCCTTTCTATTAGATAGATTTGGCAAGGTGTCAGGTTCATAGTAAACAAATCTTTTATAATCCTTTGGCTCCTTGTTGCTTTCTTCTTCACTCTTTTCTGCAAACTCATCAATTCTAACATGTGCACTTTTTATTATTTTATGAGTAGATAAATTCAAACATTTTTATGCTTTACTTCTGTAGGAGTATCCTAGAAATATTCCTTCATCACCTTTTACATCAAATTTTCCTTTTCTAGACTCCTTCAAGATATAACATTTGTTGCCAAATACTTTCAAGTAACTTACATTTGGTTTGTAGCCATACCATAGTTAATAAGGAGTTTTGTTTGAATCTTTCTTCAACTATACTCTGTTCAAGGTATGAACTATAGTGCTGATAGCTTCCTTTCAGTATTTGAGAGCAACATTCTGTTCAATCATCAAGGTTCTTGCACAATCCATGATAGATCTATTTCTTCTTTTAGCTATACCATTCTATTGTGGTGTATGAGGGTCTAATACTTGTCTTTAATTCCTCTTTTAATGCAAAAATTATTGAATTCATTTTAGATGAATTCACCACCTCTGTCTGATCTTAAGCATTTCAACCTTTTTTAAATTTATTTTTCTACTTTTGTCGGATACCACTTGAACTTTTGAAAGGCTTCTGACTTTTCTTTTAGATACATTGCAGTCATCATTCTAGAATAGTCATCAACAAAAAGAATGAAAATTTTTTTTCCATTGTAACTCTCTATACCAATAGGTCCACATTAGTATGTACGAATAATTTCTAAGACTTCTTTCAATTGATAGTTTTTTCTTTTGAAACTAGTCTTACCCATCTTACCAATTTGGCAATTCTTGCATAAACCATATCAAGCTTCTTCAAACTAGGAATGTCTCTGACTCTGTTATGTTTACTTATCATGACCAAATTATCAAAGTTTACATGACATAGCCTTTTGTGCCATAACCAGCTTTCTTTTACTTGAGCAATAAAACATGAACAATCACTGAGATCAAGATAAAATAGATTACCTTTTGTTTGCTTGCCAGATCCAATTAGATTTCCTTTTCCATCTAGTAATTTGGCCTATTCATTCATGAATTCTACCTTGAATCCAATGTTATTCAATTGTGCCACACCCAATAGATTATGCTTTAGTCATTCAACCCAATAAGCATTGTCACATACAAGTTCTTTAGTCAATGAAATACATCATTTTCCTTTTATGTTACAAGGTACATTATTTCCAAATCTCACACTACCTCCATCATAATATTCCATGTACTCAAATTTTTCTTTGTCTCTAGTCATATGATGTGAACAACCACTATCAATAATCCATATATCATTTTTGCTAACATAAGAGATAAGTGTCATCTTATCTCCTTCATCATCATATTCATCTTTCACAATAATATATACCATTTCATTTTCACTGTTATCAAAATCTTTAGCTATAAAACAAGATTTCTTACCTTTGTCCTTGTAGTTCTTGTAGTTCTTGGAATGCTTCTTGCCTTTGTGCTTATTTCTTTTCTTTTCATCTTTGATTTCATTATTTGGACACCTTGCAGCAATGTGACCAACTTCTTCATAAGAAAAGTAGATCAAAGGAACTTTACCTTTGTACTTTCCTCTGCCTTTGGAATACTTTCTTGTAAGTAGGGCTTCAACAACTTCAAGATCACTATCTATACTTTCTTTTTATTCTTCTTCTTCACTTCCTAATTGACTGGACTTTGATTTCTTACCCTTTTCTTTGAGTGAGAGTTTAGCTTTAAAAGTAAATTCAATAACCTTTGAACTAAGAACATAGTTATCAAAGTTATCTAACTCAAAAGTTGTCAATCTTCCAACTAGAGCATACAAAGATATTTTATTATTTGGATTACATCTCATTTCTTGAATAGTAGATACTCTAATTGCATAAATAGGAAGAAGATTTCTAAGTACCTTGCTTACAATTGTTTTCTCTTCAATATCTCCTCTAGATGCTTTGATTGCACTTACACTTGCTTTGATCCTTTCCACATATTTTGCAATGCTCTCATCTTCTCTCATTTTTATCTGATCAAAATTACCTCTACAATTTCAGCCTTAGCCCTTCTTACATTTTCATGTCCTCCATATATGCCTTTGGCAACTGAGTGATCTCGGTTAGCACTAGTTTCATCCAACTTTCCTTCATTAACTGAGTGAGCTCGATTAACATTCATCTTCTACATACTTTCCTTTGACACCCGAGTGAACTCGGTAGACACTACCTTCTGAACTAGGCAACCACAGGAATGCTCAATAGACACAAAAAATTATCTTCACTGCCCAAGTGAACTCAGCATATACTGACTAATAATGATATGACATTTGTGTAACATCATTGACAATAAAACATTAATCAATTATATTCAACAATTACTGTCACAAGCTCCCACTAAACTATGTATCCAAGCTATCCATGACACATGATGAAAAAATCATCCTCTAACCATGAAAATCAACTAAGGCATCAAACCATCAAAGAACTCAAAGTGTACATCATGAGCTCTTAAAAAAAAATCAAATAACCATGATCCTCAACCAAGAAGATAAACCACCATAACCAAATTAGGAATCCAAACCAAATAAACATTAAGGATATACCTATATATCCAATCATGTCATGTCAAAATCCATGACACCATGATCACATCCATGAATTGAGCATCTGACTCTCAATGTATCCAACTTGTGAACATAAAATAGTCGACCATAATCCTCTACCACGATTGTACCTAGTAACAACATCTCATCCCTTCTACATAAATAAAAATTAGAAAATCATGTTACTTAGGGTATAGACAACCCAAATCCAAGCCACCAATCTGAATATGCATCAATAATGAAAGATCAACGGGCAAAGACAACCCATATCCAAGTCATAAATGCAACTTATAAGTATAGACCGCTTACAACACTGCATAACTTGTAGACCCAACAAGTCATCATACATATCCAAACCAAATCTTGATAACCATATCATCATCAGAGCAATCTAAAATATGAACTGAATATACAATGACATCAAATCTTAAATCTCCAAACATACAATGTCATAAACTTATAATGTTACCATAGTCAATATATACCATAAACTATTTAGATTAACATATCACCAAATAAACCATGCCAAACCTGCACCAAATCTAAACCAATGTATAGAGCTCTCCAAGAGCTTTTCGTTGACTACTCGAAGTCCAAAATCTGACTCTATATGCCCAAGTTATGCCCTAATTTGTGCTCAAAATAAATAATATCCGACTTTTGAGCTCTTAAAAACCTGACAAAATATCAAAATCACAAACTAAACTTACACTAATTTTTAGTACTCTAAATTAGCTTTCCAATGACTATAAGAAGTCTGAAATCTGATATCCTAAGAGAATTTTATGGTTGTTTTACTAAGATAGTCTTTTTACCATTTTCATTGTAATTTTTTTTTGGGACGAAAATTTTGACAAGATTAAATTTGATGACCATCACAAGCTGAAATTAAAAAACTCTTTCATTTCCTCTAAACATGGCCAAACTAGGGCATATTATACATCAAAATTTATGGAAATGTTGACCTAGATCCAATGGTGAGGTCTATTTTTACCGAAGAGGTCATTTCTGCAAGCTACCCCCTAAAACCCTCATTTAAATAAAACATCCAAACTCTTTTGTCCAACAATTTCACATGCCCAAAATCTACCAATATCCCATCATAACAGCAAACCCAAAACCCTCAGATCTACAATAAAAAAATCATATATCTTGCCCTTTCTTTTACCCTCTTATGCATTCCCATGGATTCAATCTAGGGTTACAACAATAAAACCATAGCTTTGATACCACTTGTAAGGAAACTTGTAACAAAGAATATAACCATTTCCACATAACCCATAATAGGTCTAAAATAAACATTCAATTAAAATCCACATTCAAGAGAATAGACAACATACCCACAAAAATGTGACACGAGATATGCCCTGAGAAACTCTCATTGAGGGAAAAACCTAGCCTCCAAAAGTATCCATCACCATGTAATATTCAACAAAAATACAATTGCAATACAACCATGAAAGCCTTCAAATCTATAGCCATAGCCAAGCAATCTATGTGAACAAACATGAATCCACATATCACATGCCATGCTTCCAACCTTCACAAATGCTCTCTTGGCTAACCTGTCAAGCCTTGTCTCACTCGACTCTTGCATTTTTGCCTTTTCCTTCTCACTTCTCTCACTCTACAACAACTACCCTTGTAGCTTCTTATATAGTAGCAAGTCCCACAAAACCACTAAGTGGTATTACATAAACCATGTGTTAAAACCATGTATTACCTAACCCGTTGACCCCACATTTAATTTTGGAATTTAATTATTTTCCCCAATATTAAATAATTTTATGAAATATTATCACACTATTACAAAACATCTTTATCAAGTATATCCCATGGGAATCTTTACATGTTGCACATCCATCTAGGTGCTCCTAGATACAACATTACATAATATAATATAACAATATTATGCAATGTGTGCAACACCCCTTATCTCAACACTTTATCCACTATAGAGATAGAGTATGTTGCTACTACAGAGGTAACCAAGGAAATGATATGGCATCAATTCTTCATGGAAGAATTGTGACACCCATAGAGGGATAATTATTTGTTTACAAATAGCTAGAGTGTCATTCATCTTGTAAAGAATTATACTCTACATTCCAAGACAAAACACATACAATTGTAGTACCATTTCATTCAATCACTTCTTGATGATGGACGATTAAAAATGGAGAAGATACATGCAGATGATAATGTAGTAGATATTTTTACCAAGGTAGTAACAAGGGAGAAGTTGAACTCCTCTTCAGCTTCAATTGGTCTTCTAGACTAAATAGAATAAAAGAATAATAGAGTCTAGGGTTGTTTGATATTCTAGTAGGAGCTACAAGTTTAAGGGTGCTATGATCAATCTCCAAGTGGGAGGTTATTGTTGTGGAGTCTAATCAGTCTCCAAGTGGGAGATTGTTGTGATGTGGATCCTAATTAGACTCAAAGATCTATTTGACATGATTTCATCCCAGATTATTTCTATGGGGGTTTGGGGGCAAGCCCCTAAGATGGGGTCAAGGGGCAGATTCTAAAGCCAAAAATGACCTTATATTGTAAAAGGCATTGGCTATTATTTTTCTATTGGATGACTGATTGTAGCCCTAATTTTGCAAGTAGCAAAAAGCTTGTATAAAAAGGTTAGGGTTAGGGATTTCATAATGTATGGTGATATTGTAGCTTCTTGTGGTGGTATTGAATTGTAAGGGATTACAAATTGTAATTACTAGATAATAATAATATTGGACTTGTTGTTGGTGCACATATCCTAGGGATTGGGTGAACCATTTTAAATCCTTATGTCTTATGTTCTCTTCTATGTGATCTATTAATCTAATATTGGCTATATTTGCATGTAACTATTATTTCTATCTATGGTTAATCCTAACAAGAACACCAAAATTTTGATGAAGAAGATAGGACCCTATAGAATCATTATAAAATTTTCACCCAATGCATATGAGATTGAGTAACCTCAAGACATGAGAATTTTATCAATTTTTAATGTTGCAGGTCTCTTTTCTTCTAAAAGTGATGTCACTGCAAGTAAACAAGATGAACTAGAAGGACTTGATGAAGAAGGATGAAAATAAGAGTTAGCCCTACCTCAACCCAAGGAGTTGGAATGCATATTGGAGTCTAAAGCTTTCAATAAGACCATGAGGAATGAATATAAATAGTATTTGGTTAAATGGAGAGGATTACCTAACTCTAAAGTTGTTTGGATGAATGAACAAACAATCAAAGAACATGGAGGTTCATTACAAGAACTCATCTCAAAAGGAGATTGATATATTTTTATTGGGAAGTATGGTGTAGAGACACCATAACACTTCATGAAATCCAAATGATGTAATGAGATAGAGATATTACATTTAAGTTGTGATAAGAACCAACATGTAATCATTGTGTTGGAAACTACAATTGGAGTAATTTCTATGTTGTAATTGATGTCAAACCTATTGGTAAGATAGAGTGTCCAACCTATTGGAGAGACATGTACTAATAGTGTAGAGTGCAATAGTTCTTGATTGATGAAGATGATTTGAAAAGAAGAGATCATGAGATGACCTAGTAAAAGGTTAAGTTGAGATGTGTTAAGTATCATCAAAATAGAATGGGCGCTTGATAAGTTAGTCCTTGAAAAGATAATGTGTTATTCAATTAATACATAAACTAAATAAGGAATTTGGATGAAGCTAAGAGTTGAAACAAGTCATAAGGATAAGTTTGATTGAGTATCAGTATTAAATGGTCAACAAAGGAGCTAAAGCAAAAGATTAAGGAACTTAAGTAGAAGTTTAACAAAATAGTTCAATCCGAATGTTAGTTATTGCCAAGAAAATGTATGAAGAAGCATAGTAATTGTTGCACAAGCATGTTGATGTCAAGTGAGAAAGTATAGTGATTGTCGAGCTACACAGTGATGATCGAGTTGAAGAACATAGTGATTTCCAAGTGACATGAAAAGTTATAGTTTGAGAAAGATTTGATTTTGAGGTCGACATAGATGGAATTTTAAATTAGTCAAAACATGTGCAAGATAAGGATTAAGGCGTTGGCATATTTAATGCATGAGGAGAGTTTGTTAAGTGATCAAAGGAAAGTATTTGATCAGAGATTTATAGGAGTACAAAAAGGTGGAAGGATTCATTGAATCTGACCTAAACCTAAGATCAACGATAATTTTTAAGAAAAAAAATATCAAAATAACCTATTTAAGGAGGAATAAGAAATAAATTTCTAGTTTGGTTCATTGTTGATTAGTGATCTTAAGGAGATATTGTGAAGAGGAGAATAACAGAGGTGAAGTGTGAAGAGTTTGTGAACATGGATTACTTGGGGAGATGCCAAGCATATCAATGACATAGATGTGAATAGAGGCTAGTCAATGAACCAATAGATGAGAGAATGGAGATTTGAAATTCCAAAGTGATTTTTACTTTATAGATCAAACCTACTATTACATTCTAACCATTGTATCAGCCCAAAATCCTTTAATCAAGGTTGAACTAATTATCATTTTGTAAATCATTTAACCAAGGTGTCATTTTAATGTAATGTTCTAAAGTCCTAAACAAGGCCACTCCCAATAGGGTGATTAAATCCTATAATAGGGTTGCATGTAGCAGTGTGATGTAAAACCTTTAACATGGTTGGCTCTTAACTGAGGTCGCTTTAGGAGAGTGAAAATTGGTAGCATGTTACTTGGTGATTTTTCCCAAATTGGGTTTCCACATTAAGTCCTAGTGTTAAAGTGTTATTTTTATGTGTGGATGTTATTGTTATGCATGCTATATTTTACAATATTTTATTTACTAGAAGTCAACACATATAGAGACAGAGAGTCAAGTAATTGCATGAAATGTTAAATTATTAATGATATGCTATAGAGACTGAGTGGGTATGTAGTACCTCTCATGTTTGCAATCTGGACCTTATTCATTTTGATTCGAGAGATATTTGATCCTCCTATTACTTGTATTTGAGATGGCTAGAGGGTCAAATGTTATACTTTGATTTCAATATCATAGATGTTATATTGTTATGTTGTTTAGTTTACCATATTGCATGTTGATGCCATTTTAAGTTGATAGTAGGTCTATGATGATATTGGTTATCTAGTATTTGGACATATCTTTGATTCTATATGTGATGGATTTCATGCTATCAATATTTACTTCATTCTTGTTTCAGTATTCTTTATGCAAAAATGAGTGAAGTAAATGGTTAAATTAGGTATTTAATGCATTTATTACTTTGGCAATGATATTATATGCAATTGCTCTTGATCATGTGTTTTAGTGTGCAAGAATTATATCCCTAGCAGTGGCACATGGAGTTAGTGATTTAGCTATTCATATTTTACCCATGTCAACCCGATATAGTCGACTTATCCTTGTTTTAATTATTTAATTAAACCTTTTGGTGATTATTAAATCTGAACTCATTTGCATTATGTGACTAGACTAGTGAGCGTATTTGTGCATTTAAAGGTTCACATTGTCATGAAGGTTGCTAAGGAATTTTTTTTGATTTTGGGTTTTTGGGCTTTAAATTTTATTGAATTTAATTTGTGGCAGCTTTTCCATAGATGAATTCATATTTCTAGGAATAGCTTATTTTTGTTTGGGTTGATTTGAAGTCTAGCTAGTCTAATTGGCCATTTACCCTAATCAAATATTCATTTGAAAAGTGAATAAGTATGGAAAGACGAAATTAATTCCTCACTTCTCACTTTTGCAAAATAAAAAATTGAGAGCTCTATTGAGAATCCTCTTCTGGAGGATCATGTTTATGTTCATTGCTAGAGTGGCGGGCATGGGATCTTCGCTGGGTCAATCTCATTGGACCTAGCTTAGGGAGACCTTGTTATATTGTGATTTTTGACAGTTTCTATGGGTGATTTATTTTACTAGGTCATTTCCTATTTTAGCCCCTTTTGTTGTCAAGTAGGGCTCTCCCATTTTCTTGTTTCAACTTGGTTTCTATCTCTGTATCTAATAGTTGTTGGTTTGGAGGTTGAGAACTAGTGTTCCCCTCTGTTTCTATTTGTTGGTTTTACTCACTTGGTTGGGTATGAACTTTTTCCCTATTTTTGAGATGGGGGTTTAGGTTTCACACCATTATGCTAGTCATTTTTGCATATAGTATCCAAACCCAAATTTTATTGGATTTTTGAGGCTTTTGTGCCCAAAGACCAAATGGGTTTTGTTTTTGAAGTTTTCCAATTTTGAGGTTTTTACCTCATTTTGTGTGCCACCCTATTTTCTCAAGTTTTCTTGGCATGATGTTGATCATGGACCTAGATCATCCATTTGGATGCCAGTCAGACCATTGTTGCACTTTTATGTTGCATTCGTCCTCCTGAGTTGTTTCAGTTGAGTGATATTTTATTTGTGTTCTCATAGAGTCCTTGTGTTATGATCTTCATGATGGTGATGCACCACACACAAGCACATGCACATGCATTTATCGAGTGACTTGTGAAGCTTGATCTTTTGTGGTACTTCTAGGAGTTATGATCATTGGGGTTGGGTTGGGAATATGCATGCCTACGAGCACTCATCTTTGGATGAGCATGGGATGGGTAGGGTAGCATATGGAGCGGCTTCTATCTCACAGCTTGGTAATCACTCCCAAGGTTGGCAGTAAAAGTTTAAGTAAGTGATAAATAAATAAAATACTAGGTGGCAACAAATTTAAGATAATTAAAATGTTGGGATTGTGCACCTTCCATTGGGAAGAGCTATCACCCAGAGTGTGTGTCTTCCATTGGGGAGTTTAGCTGCCAATACTAGCTTGGGCTTGTTGATGCCAAGTGACTCTCCATGATGTTAGCCCCTACATAGTATCCCATTGACCATCTGACTAGGACCTTTTGTACTTGTATTGTTTCATGATCTTTGTTTCAGTCATCATTATTGTCTAGTGTGAGTGTTAGCCATGGACGTTGTGCTTTTTGTGTGTTTGTGGTTGGATCATTATCTCCATTAGTATGATGGGAGTGGACCTATGGGTTTCATGTGGTTGGAAGGCATAGCTATCCAAACTACTGCTAGGAACCAGTGTATAGAGATGGTCTACTATCCTAGTGCGATCATTGCGGGATGTTTTCACTTGGTACTTTAGGTTCTGGAGTATGCTTTCTTATTAATTATGCTTTCATTGGAATGCTTGTATATCATGTTTAGATGATGTTAGTTTATTGATGCATTCCCTTATTATGATGCTTAGCATATGATAGATGATGTTATTTGCTTAGTTGGAGTATCTATTGCTTTTAGTTTAGCATGTTAGATTTTCTGTTCTTATGATGTTATTATGCTTTAGTAGTGACGTCCTTATAAGACAGATCTGACTATATAGTTGATAGTTTGGGATGTTATGCATGGGGATAGCTAGGACCTTTGAGGTCTTGTGATGCTATTATGGTTGGGTGGAACTATGCACTTAGTTCCTTGTTTCTGTACATTGCAATGTTGCTTTTAGTTATTTCCCTTCACTACTATGTTTAAAGGTTTAGATTCAGATTTTGGCTTTCTATCTTTTGGTTATTTGATTGAGTTTCTTTCCTCAATCTATGGATCCAGTACTCCTTGGTGTGAAGGAATTTCAATTCTTAACTTCTTCACTTTTTTTGTTTCTAGTATGTTGTCATGGATTCTCATGCAAAATTGTACATTCTTGTGTGAGAATGCAAAAGCTTGCATGGTATGTTGGGTTTTCTCATGTGGCTTCTCACACTTTCTTATGTGAAAGCCAGAACTAGTGTTGGGGTACTTTGGTTGCTGGGCCAAGTACTTCCTTGCACCCTCTGATGCATTTCCTTGTGCAACATGTAGATCTTTGTAGGTAGTGTTGCACTTCCTTGCATGAGATTATGTCAGTCTATTGTCCCCATGTGAAAAATAAGGGGTATCTCCACTGATTTTTGGGAACTCATTTTGGTGTTTTAAGTACCCTTTGGATTTGCTAGTGTTTCCTTTCTTCTATAGTTTGGAGATTTTAGGTTCTACTGTCATAGTGGTTTTTTGTACTTCAGTTGGTCATGTTAGTTTGGGTAGTGGTGTTTGGAGATTTTTTGGTTGTTGGGATTATGGTTAAATCTTCCATTGTGATCTTTGTGATCCCTATATGATGATGTTATGTGCACTCATACTTGTAAAAAAAAATATCTTGGCTTATATTTATCCTTGTTCCAAGGATCTCTGGGTGGGGTATTACAGGGTATATGGGATTGATTAATCTGTTTGAAGTGATTAAAAGTTGAATTGGTACATTTGGACTTGAGGATAATTGATTCACCCCCTACCTCAGTTATTCTAAAACATTATAACAATTGGTGTTAGAGAATTGGTGCTTGTCAAGAAAGTTTGAAAGGACTTAAGTCAAAAATCAAGATGTACAAGAGAGAGGTACCTAAGCTGAATAGGGAGAACTTCCCAGCATGACAAAGGCTAATGGGATTGCACTTATCTAGTGTTGGAGATTCCACATCTTACAACTTGTACAATGACTACATTGAAGTGCCTAGACCTATGATAGTTGATCAAATGAAAGAGAACCAAGAGCACAACCAAATGATGATTAAACTTTCAACAACCCTTAGTTATGTAGAATTTGATGATGTGAAGGAATGCACTACTACTAAGAAAGTGTGGGAAAAGTTGGCAAAAATCCATGGTGGAGACAAGAATATGTTGAGAGCTAAGGCAAAGAGCTTAAGAGGAAACTTTGATTACATGAGTATGTAAGAAGGTGAGAATATTGCAAAATATTATGGTTGAATAAGATAAGTGGTGAATGCTATCAGAGGAGGTAGAGGACATATAACAAATGAGACTATAATAAGTAAGGTATTGAGGACTTTACTTCATATCTATGCAATTAGAGCATTTGCAATTCAAGAATTAAGTTGTGCACTTGGTAATGATTTGACCTTGGATAGTATGATTGGTAGACTTACTATATTTGAATTATCAACTTTTGATAAATAATCCCCTGCTAGTGTTGAATATGCATTTAAAGCATAACCAACCCTTGATGGTTCTAAGAAAAAGAAGAAAAGAAAGTATGTAGCAAGTGATAGCGAATATGATGATGACCTTGAAGAACTTGAGGCATTGTTGGCAAGAAGAATTCCTATAGGAAAAGACAAATGCAAAGGTAAGCTTCCTATTATTAGTTTCACATGTAACAAAGTTGGTCATATTGTTGCTAGATGCCCTAATAGAGATGAGAAAGAGGAAAGGAAATATTTCAAGTACAAAGGAAGGAGAGATGACAGAAGCAACAAAGACAAACTTGAGACTACAAAGACAAAGGCAATAAATCTTGTTATATTACTAAAGATAATGGTTATGATAGTAATTTTGATGAACATGATGGAGTTGTTTATGCTGCAATGAAAGATTATTTTGATGGAGATGAGAAACCTACATTGATCTCACATGTGAGTAAGAATGATAGATGGATAATTGATAGTGGTTTCTCACATCATATAACTAGTGATACAAGTAAGTTTGATAAGCTAGAACATTATGTTGGAAATAGTGTTAATTAAGCTTGGTAATGATGCATCATGTTATGTGAAAGGTAAAGGATCAATTAAACTAAATAAAATGATCAAATGTGACAATGCATATTAGGATGATGGTTTGATAATATCTTGTTCAATGTAGCACAGATGATACGTTTAGGTTTTAGAGTTGATTTCCAAACAAAGAAGGCAAAGATCTATGATGTTATTGGTGAACTAGTTGGAAGTGGAGATCAAACAAAAGGTAACTTGTTCTATCTATACCTATCTGAAGATACTTGTATATTTGTACAATGTAAACATGTTTGGTTATGGCATAAGAGGCTAGACTGCAATGCTAATTAGCACTGCAGTCTACACTCTTATGCCATAACCAAATGTGAATTATTTTAAAGTTTTTGGAAGAAAATGTTGCATAATGAAAGATGCAAGAAAAGGTAAACTTGATGCAAAAGTGATGAAAGACATATTCCTAGGTTATTCCACTAAGAGAAAATCTTATAAGTGTTTGAATTCTAACACACACAAAATTGTCGAAACACAAAATTGTTGAAAGTGCAAATGTTAGAGTCGGCGAATTTGCAAAGACAAATGAAGAACAATGCAAGAAAGAACCTAAAGATTGTAGAAAGTTTGTCTACATCTATAAAGGTTAACCTAACACCTTACCTAAACCAAAAAAGGTGGTTTTCAAAAATTAGCATGTAGGCACTACTGAGATTTTGTAGAAGAGTTCCACTGAGCATCAACAGACTATCGAGCATTAGGCTATAGGAGTTGAATTGCAAACTATGACTATCGACCAATAGACAAAGGAAACCAAGTTGCAACCAGAGACAATAGAAGATGTTGAACATGTAGAATCCAATGTACATTAGCAAGAAGAACAAAGACCTAAGCCTACATTGGAAAAGTATGTAAGAAGACACCATGCACCAAATCAAATTATTGGAGATAAAGATTCAAGATTTGTGACAAGAAGAAGACCAGAGAATGATGATGAGAGCCATTTATGACCCATTTTATTTCATATTTTAATCCATTTCATACAATTCTATACTTGTTTATGTATTCCATTTCTATCCCATTTTACTATTTTACGTTGCATATGATTTAATATATATAAGTAGTATTTATTATAGTTTTGGGATTAAGAGATGGAAAATTCATTATTGATTTCTTTTTACTAATATTTATTATTGCAACATGTTGACTAATGGAACATATCTTTATTTCGCCTACTTTATGAGAACTTCCTATCACATTTGGGTAAAAACTATTATACATGTTTGGCTAATTATTTCTTCCATTTCTACATCAAAAATTATTACAAGCATTACATGTCATCTCTATGTCAACAAGGAATCTCAAACACACAACAAATAGTATTGGTGAATCAAAATTAGACATGAGGCATTTGTTATGAAAATTGTAACTCGTTATGTATGCTACATATTTAATATATGGCCGATGGATGGAAAAGAGACTTGAATCAATATCAACCATTATAGCTACTATGAGTGGTATATATGAGACTTATCTTCTTCTATAACAATAATATATACCACAATTCCACATGTACCATTCTTTTTAGTGATTTACATGATACACACGTGGTGTGGATGTTGGAAACCATGTGCTTCTATAATCCTCATTTATTTTGTTATAACAGTGATGAAGGGTGCTCCCCTTAGTACCAAAAACCATAATAGAAAATAAAGAAACAATACCAGATGCAAGAACAAAATATAGACTTCTTATTTGTGCTGCAAAAGTAGAATTATAGAATTCACAAGTACAATACACTAACCCACATGGGTGCCTTCATTACAATAATCTACAAGACAAGTTGCAAACCCAGAGATATTTACACAATGTTCATGCCTTCCTTAAATAGGAAATTTTATGTTGCCTGGGAAGGTTCTAGACAAGGAAACTTAATACCGAGGGCCGACAGAGCCTAACAATACATATAGAGTTGGCTAAATATATCTTTGACAATTATTTTAGATATTTCGGGTAGTCCAACTTTGGAAGACCATAACTCTCTAACCGTTGCTCTGATTGACTATTATAACCACTTTTCAGAAATGCCTAATCATGATCTATAGGCTTAAAATGGCACAAGCACCCTTCCATCAAGTTTTTAGGCCACATCCAAGCATTCTAAGGCCTCCAATGGTGAGCTTGAAGATTTTTTGTACAAAATTTTCCATCGAAAATTTGCAATAACTTCTCCAATACTTAAGCTGGAGAATTGAGATTTTTATGGTAGGATTATAACTCTAAAATGAACCTTCATATAGAAAATGAGAATATTTCAAGCTCATAGGAAAAACTTACTAAAAATAGCAAGCTCCCACAAATAGTAACCACCCTATCTACTAGTCCTTATTAAAATAGAAAATATTTTTGGGTGATGCAAGATTGTTCTTACACCCAGGATGCTCTTGCATCAAACATAATTGTTTTTATCTACAAGCGATGGTGTATAGTATTCTTCCTTCTAGTTTATTGGTTATGGGCCAAAACCAAACCGTGTTATTTTTATGCCCCAATAAATGGACAAAATTATGATTTGCTCCATCTTAGACCTATATTGGAGGATTTCATATGTACCCAAGATCAAAACTAACATTTTCTATCTTCTATTATAGCTATGCATAACCTGTAAACAATTTTGTATGGAAGTCATTATTGTGTCTCTTATAAGCCAGATCTATTTTGGTTTCTATTTGTTAGAGTTGTGTCTATATAAGTAGCGTAAAACATAATGTTGGAGTTATATACATTTCTGCAAAGGAGAATATTGCACACAATTATGGACTGTATCATTCTATGATTAATAAAAACTTCATTTTTTCATGATCACAATAGCGTAGAGCTCATCTATTCTTTATCCACCATGCAAGCCAGAGAGTAAGGTCCTGCTCTTTGGTAAAACACAACGATGCATGTTTATTAGTGTGTTTACTTTATTTATGTAATTTTCTACTTCTTTCTTTTGTCAAATTAGATGTTAATATTTATATCAGTTAATGAGTTTTAGATTAATCACTTTAGAGACTTTAGAGTAGAATATAATATTTCCATACATATTTTTGTTACTATTAGTTCTTCTATAAATTGTTGTTTTTATTATTTTTATAGATTTCAATGTTTATTTTTGTTTTTGATGTTTCTATTGCCAGGAAGTGATAATTCATGTCATTGGGATTTATTTGGTTTTCATAGTCTCAATTTTGCATGTTGTAGCTACATTCATAATCCCTCATTCCGCAATCATCATCCCTTGATGACATATTGCCCGAACACCTTCCACAAGATTATGCCCTAGATTGACACGTATAGACCAAGATGAATTTCATCATAAATTGTTAATTATTTCTTAATTATTTGCCCCAGCATTGGCCTATCATTTTTGTATCATTGCCAGGGAAATGTGTCAAAGGAATGTTAGCTTGATGAATTGCGTTAGAAACAATGCTTCAGGATGGAAGCTTTTGCAATTGCTAACATTGCTTAAGTAATTAATCATAATTTGTGTTGCTTAAATCATATAGATGCATTACTTTAGAGTTTAATAGCATTTCTTACTTATTAGATTAAATTTTACATTATCACTAGTTATTGTGAGTCATTGGTAAAGAAAAGAAGCTATTTTTAAGAAACAATGATGTGTTTTCAAGGTTGTTCAAGTACATCAAATTTGGGTGAAAATTGTTTCAAAAATGCAAAATTTGAAGGGAATGCAAGAGGCAAAATATGCTTGGCGGTGGAGTGCACCTTGGGCACTAGCCCAAGACCTTGTAAGGGGCGTTGCCCCTTGACCCCACTAAGGGTTGTCACCCCTAGACCCCTACTTTCAAATTTAAAAACAAAAGAAGAAACTAGTGGGGAAATTGCACTAACCAAGTGTATGCTTTTATACCCTCTTTGTCTAATGAATGCAAATTAAACAATATTAATCTTCCATTGTCAAAGGTATGTTCAAATGTTATTTCTATGTCTGAACAAGACAAAATTATTGATGAATTTTTAGAACAATTTGATTTTGAGAATGAAAATTTAACCATTTGTTGTTCTATTTGCTATAGGAAAGATGATCAATGCAAATGCTCCAACACCATGAGAACATGGTGAATGAGGTACAAGCTATTTGTAAGTCTCACCATAATAAGGGTGAAAGAGGACAAGTTTCTCTTATAACTGATAAACAATTTCAAACTCAAAATCAAGAATATCAAGGTATGGATCACTTTATTGCATTACAAAGCCAACATATTTCTTCAGAATATAATTCTCCACCCAATATGAATAATGAATGTCATCATGAATGCTCACAACAATTCATATATCCCTCTTATATTCCACCATATTCATCCTTACCATCTATGTTCTACCTATATTCCTTATTCCCACTATTCTTACCATCCCATTCACATTACACTCTTCCATGTCCACCAAGGGCAACTATAATGCCTCATATCGCACTTCATAATAATGTGGCTAAAACTGCATATAATATTAAATTGTCAATGATCCCTTTAACATTTGATGATATTCTTGTAATTAGTAAATCAACATTGGAATGCATTGATGCACATATGGTATGTGATTTTGGTTTAATTGGTTTAGAAGAACAATATAATTTATTGAATTATAATAAACTTTTTTCTTCTTTTCCACTTAGTGAATTACAAATTAACACAAATGAGTTGTACTTCAATGTGAGTCAATCATCAAATCCATAACTACATGTATTGATATTTATCATGCACTAAGAAATATTAAACTATATGCTTTTCTCATTCCACAAATGTGTTGTCAAATTCTCCAAGATCTACATTTTATTAGTTTTGTACTTATGTATATTGATCTCTAGAGGCCTGTGGTTAAATTGTGTATTCCTCACATACTTGTTGTTTTGGGACCAATAATTGATCTAAGGGATTATATGCACTAATGGAAAAATAAATTATGTTGCAAATGGATGATTTTTCATTTCAAAGAGATCAAAGTATTAATATGTATATATTGATTCTCTATATTGCCATCCTATTTCTTGACTCATTGGATTGTCCTAATAACTCTATGATTTTGTAATATGAAATTAAGCTAGGGGGATATCTGTTGAGTTTTGAAATCTTTGGTTATCCTATTTCTTTGGTTTAATATTCTCATGCCCTTGCAGTATGAAGTTAAGTTGGGGGGGATTCGTTAACTTTTCCAATTCTTTATTGATTCTTAATAAATGTTCATTGATGGTTCTGATATACCTCATTGTGTGGTTCTTGGACCACATCAAGGTATGTATTCCTATGTTGATTGGCATTGGTATAATTCATTGTAATCACATTCTTTTACTTTTGTCAAGTGTTTATTCATATTAATAACTCTACCTGTCATTCATAAAAATGCACTACTCACTTAATGTTAGGGTTATTCATTAGATAAAATTGCTTTACTATATTTGATATGCTTGGTTTTGAGAATATGGTTATAGGTCTCTTGATATGGTGAGATGATCTTAGTACCAATACCTATTGATGATGTTGTTTTCTCTACACAAGCACTGCATCTACACTATGTTGGCTTTTTTAACATTGTGTGGACTTGCTAGCTATTTGCACATCTCAATTTCACTTGTGCCTTACTATTTGAGATCCCAAGAAGATCTTGACATAAGGTGTTCACCACCAAGATATGAGATTTATTTTGTGCTTGGTAAAGTAGAGGATAATATGCAACTTGGTGTATGAAATCCATGCACAATGTGGTACTATTTTATTGTGCTACACATCTGAAAATTCTTTAAAGACATGTACAATAATCTTAAACATATTGTCCACTACCACACTCCTTCCTCGAGATGTGTATCTTCTTCTCTAATTTTTTATGGAAACATTGGTGAATACTATTAGTCTTCACTCCATACTCATGCCTTTGGTAATGAAGGTGTGTTATTTACAAATTCAAATTTTTCTACAATGGACATCTCTCAAGATTCAAAAGAATAGGGATTCATATCTTCATGTGATGTCATCTTAATTTATCATCATAGAGAAATGTGAGTATCACCATCACTGTGAGTGATTCTCTTACCTCAGTGTACTAGTGTGTTCCAAAGTTCTCCAAGAAGATTTTAGATTCAATTTTGTGAGATACATGGATCAAGGTTGATCTATGAAATGTTTCAATATTTCCAAGTTTGTGGAGATTATTTGTAGTCATCATTCTAAGTTCATTATGCAATCAAGTTTCAACAGTGCCTTCTGTGAGGTCATGGACAAAACTCAAGTTTTGGATGATATCATTTTTCATCATCCATGTAAGCATTTCTTGTTCTTTGGCCATTCTATTCAGTTATTGAAAAATGAAAAAAAGTTTTTTAAAAAATATGAAAAACCAAAAAAAATGAAAAAATGAAAAATAAAACAAATTGAAAAAAAATGAAAAAAAAACATAAAGCAATAAAAGATCCAACAATGAAAACCTTCAAGCATTGTTGGCTCGTTAATGTCTGGAAATCAATTTCCAATGGATGTTAATTAAAAAATAAATTCTTAGTGGTGAAATTTTTTTTTACAATGCCATTAAGCTATGAGTGATTGAAAACTCGCTTGCTAGTGGTCACTTGTTGTTATCAAAAATTGAAAAAAAAAAATGAAAAAAGGAAATGCAATAATTGGTGTTCTTGGTTTTTCTGCAAATCATTCTTTTTAGGAACACTCATTGGCTTCTATGGTTCTTTCATTGTTGGTGCTTCCTATTGCTCCCTCTTGAAGCTCTACTCCTATCTAGTGCGGTCTTCACAACTTTGATCACCCACAGTATGTGCTACATGTTTTGTTGAGGTGTTTTAGTGGAATATGCTACCTATTGTTTGTTCTACAATGATTTCATCAGATGGTGGTGGCTTCTATAGTTGCAGTCTTTGTTACCTTTTTGGGTCCTTCCAATGGTATGCTCTCTCAATGATTTCAGTCATATGAAGGTCTTTTTTGGTGCTGCAGTTATGGTGTCTTCCTTAGTTCCTTGTTGCTATTTCACCCCTTTTGGAGGTGGATGTTGTTTAGTTGCTCTATGTTCCAGCCTTGGTCTCTTTGAACATGTTGTTTGTAAAACAATCAATTTTATTTTTTCATTATTTTATCTCTTAAGTATATTTATATTGTTTATTATATTGATCATTTTTCCACACCCCTCCCTCACCTCCTCTTGTTTCCCATGGATAGTCAACCTTTTCAGTTGGGGGGAGGTATCCCATCCTATTAAATATCTTTCATCTATCATCCTTCATCATCATATCATATTATCCATTATTTCAATCCTACATAATCCTATTCTTTGTCTCCTATTTCAACCATTTTAAATCAATTTGTACATAGTGAGATAAATTTCTCATGAAACCTCCTATATAAAAATCATTTGAACCATGATGTTATGAAAAAAAGAAAAAAGAAAAAAACACAAGAAGAGGGAAAATTGGAGGTATCTATATTGGCAAAATTCAATTGAAAATAATAAAGCAGTAAATCTTGTCATGAGAAGATCAAAAAAAGAAAAATGAGGTTGTGCATGAACTATCACCATTAAGGGTGACAAAGGAAGTCAAGGACATAAATCCAAGTGCTTCTAGTTCAAACCAAAGACCCATTGATCATACTAATTACACAAGGAAATGCAATATGTTAAGTTGGGAGAATGATGAGAGCTATTTATGACCCATTTTATTCCATATTTTAATCCATTTCATACAATTCTATACTTGTTTTTGTATTCTATTTCCATCCCATTTCATCCCATTTTACTATTTTACGTTGTATATGATTGAATATATATAAATAATATTTATTATAGTTTTGGGATTAAAATATGGAAAGTTCAGTATTGATTTCTTTTTATTAATCTTTATTATTGCAACATGTTGACTAATGGAGCATATTTTCCTGTCACCTACTTTATGAGAACTTCCTATCACATTTGGGTAGAAACTATTAGACATGTTTGGTTAATTATTTCTTTCATTTCTACATCAAAAAATATTACAAGCATTGCATGCCACCTCTATGCCGACAAGGAATCTCAAACACACAACAACTAGTATTGGTGAATCAAAATTAGACATGAGGCATTTGTTATGAAAATTGTAACTTGTTATGTATGCTACACATTTACTATATGGCCAATGGATGGAAAAGGGGCTCGAAACAATATCAACCATTACAACTGCTATGAGTGGTATATATGAGACTTATCTTCTTCTATAGCAATAATATATACCACGGTTCCACATGTACCATTTTTTTTAGTGGTTTACATGGATACACACATGGTGTGGATGTTGTAAATTGTGTGTTGTTGTAATCCTCATATATTCTTTTATAACATAATTGTTTCTATCTACGGGAGGTGTTGAATAGTATTCTTCCTTCTAGTTTATTGGTTATGGGCCAAAACCAAATCTTACTATTTTACACCCCAATAAATAGACAAAATTTTGATTTGCTCCACCTTGGACCTATATTGGAGGATTTCATATGTACCTAAGATCAAAACTATCATTTTATATCTTCTATCATAGCTACACACAACCAGTAAATAATTTTGTGTGGAAGCCATTATTTTGTCTATTATAGGCTAGATCTATTTTGGTTTCTATTTGTTAGAGTTGCGTTTATATAAGTGTTGAATTGTCATTTTGCACCATGTTTAACGAAAGGAATCCTTTCGAACTCCTCTCTTGAAAAGATGATCTAAGATCGACTCCAAGGTTCTAAGTGATCTTGTGACCTACTGGAATCCACTTAGTTGAAGATAAATGTGTTTGTTCACGAGGAGGCCTTTGCTGGTTCAAACCAATTTCGGATCAAATGATCAATTTTCTTGTTGTTTCAATATTTAACCACAAAAGAGATATGTTTTTTGGTATTTTTTGTTTTAATGAATGCAATCTAATAATGCAACTATATGAATTCTTAATTTAACTAGGGGTTAGCAAAGAAAATAACAAAGATAAGCTAACAAGAACTTTAAGTAAATAACATGAAAGGGAAATTCCTAACAGACATAAACCACGAAAATAACACATCTACAAGTTAAGCCTTTAAAAATATCAGTGGGTAACCAATGAAAATAGGAGTAACCATAAGATGTTTCACTTTTCATCAAATCACAAGGCCATGGAAAGTGCACTCATGCGAGACAAAACCCTATGCAACAACAATATGGTGATATCTTCTCGAACTAAGTATGTCGGTGGAATTTGTAGACCCATAGCAAACACCAGAATTAAAAGATCACAAAGCAGAACAATGCAATAAAACCATTGGCTCAATTACACTTCATGAACATACATTCACAAAATATAACACAATTAGGCAAGAATCACTACCCTCCAAATACAAGCACCGATAGCATATATCATTGCATCAAAATAATGGCAACTTGGAATACATATTACATTCCTGAATTTATAAGAAATCTTCTTCTCAATTTGTGTTGAGAGTGAGAGATCTCTTTATGCAAACATATGCTTCTAAACTAATAAAACAAATCTATTTATGTACAAACATACTCTCTAATTGGTGCTTAGTAGGACTTCATCCATATTTAACTCATTTAATGGATGCATGAGCCTTTACATGTCTTAAAACAAATAAAGTACAAGAAAATAAGAAAGAGAAAGCCTTTAGATGATGTTGGAGTCTTTGGAGGTGCTAAAAATAGAAGCTCTATCTTCACTAGGTGTCTGTAGGAGTTGAACTGTCATCAGAATGCATTTCTGATGCATGGAAAGCCCTAAATTTAGAACTAGTAGTTAACTATTGGTGCACCTCTAAATTCTTCAAAATCTTTTAGCAAACCATCTGAAAAAGTGCACCTCAGAAGCAGCGCACCTGCACACCTCAGAAGCTCGGAAGCTCAATTTGCCAAAAAATCAAAGTTCTTAGTTTTGAAAAATGTTTTTGGGTTGTTTTCAAACAAGGTCTTTGGGCACTCTATTGTACTTATTTTTCCTTTTTTGATGGTTTATACCCTCTTTATAGCCAAATACTTTCATACATTTGAACTCCTTCTATTTAAAATCCCAAGGCACCTGTGTTGAATCTTGTCATTAATAGTTGCATAAGATGAGGAACCTGTTTTGGTTCATGTGTCCAACCTCTGTATCTTTGATCTTTAGTGTAAATTAATTGATTCTTTTTTCTGTCTGACTACTCGATCCTTCTCGGCTAGAGACCATGTGATCTAGATTATCCAAAATGATCAAATGTTAAAAAAAAATTCATATCTTTTTTACAATTTTTCTAGGCCTTTCTAATTGGCTTTTTCAAAGGTCTTTTGCTCAAAATTCCAAGTTGAAACTTTCATTGGTCCCTAAAACTAGGTAGTCGAAGGCTCAATTTTTTAGGGACTAAGATTAGATTTTTAGTTCTTCTTTCCAATGCTGTAAATGGTTCTTAATTCTAAGCTCTAGGTCAAAAGTTATGACCCCGACAAATTGAGGATGCCTTTTTACCTACACAAAGAAGCAAACATTAGTCTGGAAGCATAAAAATCTAACCCAAAACAAACCCTAATTGCTAACAAATAAACCCATAATGCAAAACTATGACAAAATTGGCAAAAAAACCTTATTTTACACTATGATATGCAAAAAAGGGTGCACTTCACACACCTTGAAGGTGCACGAGGTGTGCCTTATCCCTGTCAAGCCTTTTAGATATGAGAGTGCGCACCAACGCACCTCATGGGGTGTGCTTGGTATGCACCCTTATATTACATTGGCACAAAAAGGGTGCGCATTTAGTGCACCTCATGGGATGTGCTAAATGCTCACCCCTTTTATTCTTTCAAGGGATGCTTATGGGTATAAAGTTGCATAGCCACATACCTTTACTTAGGATTTTTAGTTTTTAAATGTTTTGCAAAATAAAAGGTGTGGAGCTACACACCTTTTTGGGTGTCTTAAATTTGTGTTTGTTTGTGTGTAGGTGGAGGAGGTGAGGTGTAGAGATGCGCACCTAAGGAGCCACACAAGTGTGGGTCATTGAGTTGGAGTGGAAAAATGTAAGTGAGAAGGGGTGAAGGTGTCCCAGGTTTAATAGACCTGGGACCTAGTGCACCTCTTTGAGGTGCACAACTACATAGTTGCGTTGTTGCACACTTCAAAGAGGAAAATTCCTTCCACTTTACTATTTTTTAGTGCACCTGAGGAGGTGCACATTTTTCTTTGCAAAAGATGACTTTCTCCCTTAGAATTATGTTTCCAAAATTTGGGTTTTTAGGCATAGACCTAGATTTGACCAAAGACATTAGCCAAAACCATAAAAAAGACTCGAACCCTAGACTAGGGATTCAGAAGCCAAAAAATAAAGTAGGGGTTCCCCATTTCTAGCTGAAATGTGGCCCGCGTTGTGAAAACTACAACAATAATCAGCGTAAAACATAATGTTGGAGATATATACATTTCTACAAAGAAGAATATTGCATGCCATTCTAGACTATATCATTCTATGATTAATAAAAATAATATTTTTCATGATCACAATAGTGTAGAACTCATCTGTTCTTTATCCACCATGCAAGTCAGGGAGTAAGGGCTTGCTCTTTGGTAAAACATGGTGATGCATGTTTATACTTAGTGTGTTTACTTTATTTATGTTTTTCTACTTCTTGCTTTTGTCAAAATAGATGTTTATATTTATATTAGTTAGTTATTTTTAGGTCAATCTCTTTAGAGACTTTAGACTAGAATATAATATTTCCATACATATTTATGTTACTATTATTTCTTCTATAAATTATTGTTTTTATTATTTTTATAGATTGATGTTTATTTCTATTTTTGATGTTCATGTTGCCAGAAAGTTATAGTTCCTGCCACTGGGATTTATTTGGTTTTCCATAGGCTCAATTTCACACGTTGTAGCTACATTCATAAAACTTCATCTCACAACCAATATCCCATGATGGCATATTGCCCATACACCTTTCACAAGATTATGCCCTAGATTGACACATATAGACCAAGCTAAATTTCATCATAAATTGTTACTTCTTTCTTAATTATTGTCCCCAATATTGGCCTATCAAATGACACGAGCTTATTATATGAATTTGAACCTAAATATATCAAAGATGCTTTGGACAATGAAGATTGGATCAAGGAAATGAATGAATAAATTGAGCAAATTAAGAACAAAAAAACATGGACATTGGTACCCAAACCCACAGACAAAAATGTGATTAAAACTAAGTCGGTGTTCATAAACAGCCTGAATGCGAAAGGTGAAGTCACAAGAAACAATGCAAGACTGGTTTGTAAGTGACATGCAAAAGAGGAAGGTGTTGAATATGGTGAAACTTTTTTCCTAGTTGCAAGGTTAGAAGGAGTGATAACTTTGCTTGCATATGCTGCTTAGAAAGGATTCAAAGTGTACCGAATGGATGTAAATTATGCATTTCTGAATGGAATTCTGGAGGAAGAAGTATACATTGGACAACCTGAAGGATTTTTTGATCCAAAAAAAAGGAATATGGTATGTAATTTATACAAAGTTGTATATGGTTTAAAGAAAACCCCTAGAGCATGGTTTGAAAGGTTACACAATTACTTGGTGAAAATTGGTTTTGCAAGAACTAATAACAATAACAATTTGTATTTGAAAAGTGAAGCAAACAATAAGGTATTGCTAGCTAGGGTTTTTGTTGATGACATCATACTTGGAGGAAAAGACTCATTGAGGAAGACATTTGCTAATAAAATGAAAAAGGAGTTTGAAATATCAATGTTTGGAGAGAGTAAATTCATTGTTGGTTTGCAACTTTACCAAATGAACAAAGGTATTTTCATCACTCAATCAAAGTATATCAAAGACATTTTGAATACTTTTGGCATGGAAGACTCAATACCAATTGGAACACCTATGGTGACTAGACACAAACTATCAAATAATGATGATTTTGTTGAGTTGAATCAAACATTATAAAAGTCTATAATTGGGAAACTACAATATGTTGTACATAGAAGACTTGACATTGTATTAGTTATTGGAATTATTGCTAAATTCCTAGCTAATCCCATAGAGAATCATATGATGGTAGTAAAAAGGATATTAAGACACCTAAAAGGAATAGAAGACCATGGCCTATGGTATAAGAGAAGTGACAAATATGAACTGAAATTTTACACACATGCCAATTGGGTAGGAAATGTCGATGACTGAAAGAGCACAAGTGGAGGAGCTTTATTCTTGGGTAGAAGATTGATTTTATGGACAAGCAAGAAGCAAAGTTGTACTTTACAATCTACAATAGTGGTTGAATATGTTGTTGCAACAGTAAATTGTTCAAATATTGTATGGATCAAGCAATTGTTGAAAGACATGAAGGAAGAGACCAATAAACATATTGTGATTTATTATGATAACATAAGTGTTATAAACATTTCAAAGAATACTATGATGTATACAAAGACTAAGCACATTGAGATCAAGTATCATTACTTGAGAGAAATGATACAATAGAAGGAAGTGAGACTAGAATATGTAAACACAAAGGAACAAATAGCTGACATATTCACTGAGGCACTATCCAAGGATTCTTTTGAGTGTCTAAGAGGTAATTTAAGGGTCATTCCCCTATCTAAAGAAAACTAAGTAGAGATGTTGCATTACATCAAAAGGTTGAATCATAATATCATGAACATTGATGTAGGAGGTCACATTTTAGGAGTTGCCTAAAGGTGTGAGAAGCAAGACACTAAACTATGAGTAGAAGAAGAAAAAAGAAGTGAATGTTGAGATGACATTTCTATATTAGTCAAGTTAGTGACATGATGATGTATGTATTGTATGTCTTTGGCATTATCATCAAAGAGGGAGAACATTATCAAGTTACCATACAACATTAATCAGTTATAGAGGGAGAGCATTACTAAGTTACCATACAATATTAATAGATACAAAGATTTCTAGTAAGATTAGAGAGAATGATATATGTTATTGAACCTATGAGGTGTTGCTACAGTGAAGGAGTATCAACTAAATTGATAGAGGACACATCTTGAGCCTGAGATTTATTGGATGAGAATCAAAATAAAATTAAGAACAGAAACATTTAAGGAGCTAATAGTATATAGTAAAGTTTTTTTTTTTTTGGATTACATAGAAACTAGTGAAGTATGATTGGTGTTTCCATCAATGCCAAAGAGGGAGATTGTTAGAAACTACCATTGGAGAAATTGTTATGTTATCATTGATGTCAAACCTATTGGTAAGATAGAGTGTCAAATGTATTGGAGAGATGTTTACTAACAATGTAGAGTGCCATATCATTTGACTGATGAAGAGGATTTGAAAAGAAGAGATCATAAAATGACCTAGTGAAAGGTTGAGTTAAGATGTATTAAGTACCATGGAAATACAATGGGCACTTGATAAGTTAGTCCTTGACAAGATAATGTGTTGTTCAATCAATATATGAAGTAAAGAAGATAGTTTGATGAAGCTAAGAGTTGATATAGGCCATAAGGATAAGCTTGATCGAGTACCAGTATTGCATGGTCAATGAAGGAGGTGAAGCAGAAGATTAAGGAACTTAAGTAGAAGTTAAACTAAATAGTACAAGTTGAGTGTTAGTTATTGCTGAGAAAATATTTGAAGAAGCATAGTAATGGCCAAGTGAGCATGTTGATGTCAAGCGAGAGAGTGTAGTGATTTCCAAGATACCTAGTGATGAATAAGCTGAAGAATACAATGATTTCTAAGTGATAATAAAAGTTATAGTTTGAGAAAGATTTGATTTTATGGCCAACATAGATGGAAATTAGTCAAAGTGCATGGAAGATAAGGATTGATGAGTTGACATATTTAATGCATGGGAGAGTTTGTTAAGCAATCGAAGGCAAGGATTTGATTAGAAATTTCTAGAAGAAGAAGGAGAACAAAAAAGTGGAAGGATTCATTGAATCTAAGCTAACCCTAAGATCAATGATGATATTTAAATGACAAAAGATCAAAAGAAGTTATTTAAGGAGGCATAAGGAGTGAATTTCCAGTTTGGTTCATTGTTGATTGTGATCTTAAGGAAAGGTTGTGAAGAGGAGAACAACAA
Organism: Cupressus sempervirens; assembly: GCA_028749045.1. Lineage (NCBI taxonomy): Eukaryota > Viridiplantae > Streptophyta > Pinopsida > Cupressales > Cupressaceae > Cupressus > Cupressus sempervirens. Next base: position 169,344,435 of record CM053793.1, read on the forward strand.
AGGTGAAATGCGTAGAGTTTTTGAAGAGTGATTGCTTGAGGAGATGCCAAGAAGATCAGTGATGGAGATGTGAATAGAGGCTAGGCAATGAACTAGCAGATGAGTGAATGAAGATCTCAAATTGCAAAGTGAATTGTACTTTATAGATTAAACCTACTATTACATTCTAACCATTGTATCAGTCCAAAATCCTTTAATCAAGGTTGATGTAACAATAATTTTGTAAATCATATAAGTCAAGGTGACATTCTAATGGAGTGTTCTAAAGTCCTCTAAAAAGAACACACCTAACATGGTGATTAAATCCTTTAACAAGGTCACATTTAATAGTTTGTTGTATAACCTTTAACAATGTTGGCTCTTAACCCAACTCACTTTAAAAGAGTGAAAATTGGTAGCATATTACTTGGTTATTATTCCCAAATTGGGTTTCCATGTTAAATAATAGTGTTAAAGTGTTATTTTCATGTGTGGATGTTATTGTTATGCATGCTATATTTTATAGTGGTTACTGGCAGTCAACACATATAGAGACAAAGAGTCAAGTAATTGCATGAAATGTTAAATTGTTGATGATATGCTATAGAAACTGAGTGGGTATATGAGATCGATTAATTTGTTTGAAGTGATTAATATTTGAATTGGTACATCTAGACCCGAGGATGACTAATTCACCCCCTCCCCCCTTGCCCTCTCAATTATTCTTAATCATTATAACACATTGTCCTAGTTGGCAATTTATAAGCCATCTAATCAAATCTATTCAAAAGGTTCAATAGATTCAAGGAAGGGAAAGATAGTTTATTTGATACATTTGGATCACTTGGAGTGCATACATGGTGTTTTTCGTGCTCATGTTTCAAAGTTAAAGCAAAACTTGTAAAAATTTACAAAAGTTGTCAATGGTTTCATTAACAATATTTTGTACAATAATTGAGAGTTTTTTCTCAATGACTATAACCATTAACATTTTAGTTGGAGACAATTTATTTAGTGGGGAAGGATTTTATAATCCCTTATGGTTCATACGAAAAGGGTGTTGAAGGATTTTTTAGAGTTGGATGAAATAAAATTGATTATTTTCCTATAAATTCTTGTGTTATTTCTCTATAATTATTCTCACATTGATTCATTTCTATAAATGTTTGTCATGAATGTATAGAGGGATGAATTAACTATGTTTTGGCTTTGGTTTGATGCTCTAAAGTAGTATATTTTGTAAGATATAAGCATTTTATTGAGATTGATTAGGAAACCCTCTATAACTTAGGGTTTGATTGTTTTGATGTAATCTTGGGTACTTTCTACAATAAGAAAATTAAGATCCTTAGTTTAAAGTGAGGCCTAAGGATGTGAAATAAGATTTGTGTGGTTGTAGGCCAAGATGATAAAGGGTTAAAGAGAAATCAGAAGCCTTAGCCAAATATCTATATGTGTCTGGCTAATGCAATTATGCCAATGAGAAATGTTTGTATTGGTCATGATCTAAGGGAAGATATAGAGGTTCATCATATAAAAGGAAGTGTTCTAAGTGATAAATTGGAAAGAGGAATACAATCATAGTTTCTTTGGAGAAGAAGCCCAATTAGTCATATTAGGTCTACCTGGACAAGTGTGGTTTGAGGGATAGAATACCAGTTAGAGAACCAATCTTTTGACAAGTTGGCAAGGGCCCAAAAGGGTATTTGAAACCATGCCTATGCTTTTAGGGTGTCTAGGATAATTTGGAATTGTGGGGGAAAAATAAGAAGGTAGACCTACATGTGTATTAAGCCTAATTAAGCATGTTGTGCCAACTTGCATAGACATAAGGGTGAAGAGTTTGGAAACTATTGGTATAAGATCTCCATGCCTAAACAATCACAAATGTGTGCCCAATACATCCCTAGGAAAGTTGGAGTGAGTTTGAGGAACTTGTAGGGAGGACAACCATTAAGGGAATTAGTGGAAACCTTAATGGGAAGTGTGGACATATATGATTAAAAATTGTGAGAGGAAGTTTATTAAAATCTTGAGTCATTGGAAAAGGAAAAGACTAGGTAGGGTCATCCCTATAGTCTCTCTATATCATTCATACACCTAGACTTGATGATGTTCCTCAGGGGGACTAGTTGCACTATGGAGACCTGTGCTTGAGATCTCTTTGGGCCAATTTTAGTTTTTAGTTTTTGGTGGCACTTGATTTGCATTGGCCTTTCATGTATTCTTTATATAAATAGCAAACCTATTCAAAGGAATTACAAAGATCTATATTATAGTCTAAGGATAGATTAGTTCTAAAGGTTGATACTATTTGGAACCCTTTTTCTATTAATGTCACGTGGGGGGGGGGGGGGGGGGGGGGTGGTTCTATTAACATTGAGGTCAATTTACCTATTAGTAACTCAACACTTAGTCAAAATGGTTACATTGCTACCGAACTTATCATTTAGTTTGCAGTGTTAACCAACTGATTCAGTTGTTCTTGAGCCAAGTAGTCAAAATATAATGTCTACCAAGCACCTGAGTCAAATTTCAATGTTTATCAAGCTCTACAACACTTATCGAGCTTTAGAGACAAAGACAAAGTTCACTGCGAATCAAGCATAGCAGAGGCTATTGAGCTATTCAATGGAAGTGAAGAAGATCGTAATATTAACCAAGCTCCACAATGTCTACCGAGCTTGCAGGATTAACGAAGTGGATCTAGTGTTGACCGAGTCATGCAGTGTCACAAGTGATCAGGTTGCTACCAATTTTCTTAGTATTCACTGAGTCACATAGTGTTGATTGAGTTCAAGTCATTTGGAAGTGATTAGTATGGATTGAGCTTCAAGTTAAATCGAGTGCCAAAGGTTGTCAAGCATTGACAATGTTTGTCATGTATCAGAACATCACCGAGTTTGTCTTTTGAACCCAAGTTACAATAGTCGGGCCGACTTTGTGAATTATGATGAAATTGGTATTGTAGTCGACTCCAAAAAGTTATAATTTGGATTGGTATATATGTAATGCATTATATCATATCCAAGTATGTGTGTGAAAAGAATATGATGAGCATAAGTGCAAATAAAAGAAGGCTACATGTAGTATAAGGGACAACAGAGATTTATCTATCATATTTAGGTGATCATTGCAATACAAGGACTCTTAATTAACAAATCAAAGTTGCAGATCAGAGATCAACCATTGATTCATCCTAACAGGTGCACCATTCAAATCCTTTAACAGGGTAGACTTAACACTCTTTTTAAAATCTCCTAACCGAGTGCATACTTCATCATATGTTTGTAAATCCTTTAATAGGGTGGACCTCACGGTCCTTATTGCTCCTAACAAGAGAGATCACTAGAAGTGGTCAATTGTAAGTCTTATCAGTTTAACTTTATATTGTAGTACTAAAGCTTGTGGGTACCATCCCCACCCTAGTTTTACTTTCTAATCGAAAGGTTTCTGGGTCACCATATCTTGTACCAAAGTGTTATGAATGTTTTAATACTTCCATTCTTTTATACATGCAATTAGATCAGAATATTATATAAAGGATTAATTGGTGAAGTAAGACAAAAGTTTTATTGGTTCCTAATTCACTCCTCCCCTCTCAGTAACCTTACTTACCTTATATGTCCAACAGGGTCATGTGATAAACCCATGTAAGGTATATATATCATAGTGGGGGAGAAGTATGTCCAAGGGAAAGCATTGTGTTAGGATATTCAGAAAGTTGTATTTAGATGCCACTTTAGGATTGATGTTTTTTCAAACATATTTTGCCATCAAATCTAAAGGGGGAGATTTTTTACTATTAGGGGAGATTGTTGAGCTGGAATTTTTGTTGACATGCAATTTTGGTCATAGTTTTGTCATTAATGTCAACATATGTTATGGCATTTTAGAATGAAGTTAGACATACTTAGATTCTATATGTTATAGGCTATTGGCTAGAGTAGTACAGGTAGTGTACAATATATGTGAGTATGGGAGATCAGATATGTGTTCCAAGATGAGTGCATATCTTATGTCTATGGTCACAACTCTTTGTGAATGGTTTGAGTGAGTTTCAATTGTTCAAGAGAAGATTGGTTGCAAGCTAGTAATAGAGAATTATGCCAGAGGTAGTTGTTGCATATTAGGTATGACATGTTGGTGAGTTGGACTTAAGGCTTATAAGCATAGGACATGCTAAAATACTTGGAATAGTCCATGCTTCTGGATTTGTGGGTTACTTAGCTCATGATGTGTTGATGTACTAGTGTGTGGTGTATGGATTATTATTCTAGAAGCCAACATGATGGTGCAACATGTTGATTAATGTAGTGAGTAGTAATTATGGATCATGGTGGATAAATTTATTAATTTAATTGTTGTATAATCATAAAAGGTAATTTTTACATCTTAGCACAAGTATTTTTAGTTATTTGTGCATTGAGAAAGTCCTACTAGGTTGACCTAATTTCTTATTTGTAACATGTATAAGGGAAAGTAATTTCTTTAGTTGTAATGTGTGAAATGAATATTATATGTGTGAGTCTTAATGCTAGATATTAGAGCAAATCTTAAGGTTTGTTAGATGTTTTGGTATGAGGTATGAGTGGAATCTGTTATCATTCCTAGTGTGCTTCATTGGAACTTATATTAAGGTATGTACTGTCATCATTTAGCTCATTATTTGGATTTGTATATTCTTGAAGGTGGATTCAACCTACACATATTAGATAGTGATTCTTCTTGAAGTGGTTTTAACCTTCTCTTTTTTGGAAGTGTGCTCTGGTAGTAAGCCTTTTGTTCTCATCAACTACTAATAGGGTCAAGATCCTTTTAATAGGTGTCTAGTCCATTAAAAGAGACTGATGTATTAAATGTATCACATCAACCCCTAATAGGGTTAGGTCATCTAAAAGGGACATTTTCAAATTAGCACATGATCTCATGGGTATTATCCTCATTGGGTTTTTACCCCTTAAAATGGCTTTCCTCAAGAACAAAATTCCTTGTGTTATGTTCTTGTCTTTTCATGTTATGCATTGTTATATTTGTGGTTGGTAAATTATTTCACAAATTTAAAGTTTATAACTATTTTGCACAAATGATTCACCCCCTCAGTTGTGTAATGTGGATTGTAATTACTAACACCGCAACCATTATTGAAACCTTACCCTAGCCATATTCCCAATCATAATTATAACTCTAACCCTTATTCTATCCCTAAGATAAACTGTAACCCTAATCAAAATCTTGATACTGACCATGATGTATTCCCTAATTGTAAACACAATCCTAACTTTAAATGTCAATTAAAATTTTAAAACCCTAACACAAGCATGAACCCTGACCTTATGTAAATCCTAAACCTAAAAATAATTATAATTATAAAGATTAAACCCTAACTCCAAACCCCAAAAACCCTAATACAAATCCTTAATATAGTCATAATATTAAACATCATGTAGACCCATAGCCACAATCATATTTGTAACCCTAAAATTGACCTTAACACTAAAATTTATCAAATCTCAACTCTCACAATAATACTAATCGTGATGTAAATCCAGACCCTAGATATAATACTAAACATGAAGTACACTCTTATCCCAACCATAATGCTAATCCTAACCTGAATCCTAATCTTAATTATAATCTTAAACCCTAACCTTAATCAAAACTATAACTTTAATTATAATATTGACCACGATGTGAACCCTAACCCTGACTATAATTCTAACCCTAACTATAAACCCAAAACAAATAATTTAGTCCTAACCTTAACCATAATCATAATCCTAAATTGTTGAAGTTTGTAGCTATGATAAAGATCTTTATCTCTAATTTTATGGAATGGAAATATGATGGTCATGACCGTTATGATCATTTTCAGCTGAAAGAGACATTTGTGATAATAATTTAGATAATATTATGTAAATAAACATGTGTCATACATCATGAATATCTAAATATGAAGTGTTAAATACTTTGATTTGAAGGGTCTTATTTTTGGGTTTTGAAGAGACCTTCATGTGTAAGATGAAGAGTTTAAATCCAAACTATTTATGTGATTTCTTGGCATATTGTAAATAAATCAAGTGAAATGCTTGTACTTGAACTTTTTTTGATGAATAATCTCTTTTCTATCAGTTAAAATATTAAAGTTACATATTCACAAAAAAAGGGTTGGGAGATATAATGATCACTCCGCGAGAGTTCACAATAAAAGAGATCTTTTGCTGGTGTGCTTGGTTTTTCCCTTCAAGTGGAAGGGTTTTCCCAAGATAAATATATCCAGTCTTTTGTGGAATGTTTATGCTCTTTATTTATGGGCTCAAAACATTAACATGGTATAAAGCAACAATAAAAGACAATGTATAAGGTTAAAAATAACCATGACCATGGTGAGATTGTTTGACATGTTTGCCATAATCGAAAAGGATGTATCCAGATTATGTACAGTCATATTTATTTGGTGTCCATGTGGATTTAGAATTTATAAAAGTCTATAGCTCATCAAATCATTGGAGATTGAATTCAATTGTTTAGCAACAACATGGAAGGATTCAAAAGCTCATCATTGAGACTGAATTAAGGTTGTAGGGTGCAATGGGATAGTGAGAGATTTTGCAAATATTGTTTTTAGTCTTGATACAAAATTGGTGGCACATTATCTTCATTAAAAGAGGAAGATCATGTTTAGAGAGAGACTATTCAACTTCAGAGGGAGGTTACATGACATAAGGAGATGTCCAACCCCTTGCAAAACTTGTGTGAAGGTAAAACACTTGGGATCAACTTCTTTTTAATGGTGTTGAAAGTTGTCCCTACTAAGAGGGAGTCTTTGTTAAGAGAAAATCTCAGTTTTAAATGCATTCTTCGCTAGGAGAAGTTTGAGGTGAAAAACCTCATTCCACACTCTATGAGTAAGTATGGTGGAGTACCCTCTACAAGTAGGCATGGTGGAAACACATTATTCTTTGGGAGAAGTTTGAGGTGAAAGCCCTCATTCCACCATCTACAAGTAGGTAAGGTCAACCACCCTCTATGAGTAGGCATGGTGAAAATGCATTCTTCTCTACAAAGATGTTTCAGGTGAAATCCCTCATCTGATGAGTAGATATGGTGGACCACCCTTTTGTTAGGATTAAATCATGGACAAAAATAACAATTACATGTAAATATAACCACTATTAAAAAAATGGATCCCACAAAAAAGAACACAAGACACTAAGATTTAATGTGGTTCACCCAAACCTTGGGCTACATCCACCAAATAACAAGTCCAATGTTTTTACGATCCAGTGATTACAACCTGATTACAATCCGTAATCCCTTACAGCTCAATATGGCCACAAAAACCAATTTTGCATCACCTTATGAAATAGTCCCTAACCCTAAGCCCTTTTTATACAAGTATTAAACTACTTTAGGGTTATAATTAATAATTACATGTCGGCCCAAAATCTTGATAAAATAGGGCCCACAATTTTTTTTTGGGGCGATGCCCTGAGCCCCAAAGAATTTATGAAGTATGTACAGAACTTTCTTGATCAATCACCACAATCTAATACCTTTGTGAGTAGGCATTGTGAAAATATATCTTTCTTTGGGAGAAGTTTTGAGATAAAAGTCTTTGTTATACCCTATGTGAGCATGCATTGTGAAATTCATGTGCATGACTTCATTCTATGTGTTTATGAGGTAACTATGGTGGATTATGATATGCTGAGATAAAATTTGTTATGTGAATTTATCATCTTTGGTTAAAATTATATACACATGCATGGCTAAAGAACTCTCTCTTGCTAAGAGGGAGTGTTGAAGTTTGTAGTTGTGATAAAGATATTTATCTTTGATTTTATGAAATGAAAATATGATGGTTATGACCATTATGGTCATTTTAAGCTAAAAGAGATATTTTTGATAAAAAATTAAGATAATATTATGTAAAAAGACATGTTTCACATGTCATGCAAAGAGGCATGCGTATGGAAATATGAAATGTTAAATACTTTGAAACATGAACAATCTTATTTTTGGGATTTGAAGAGACATTCAAGTGCAAGATGAAGAGTCTAAATCCAATATATTTATGTGATTGCTTGGTGCATTGTAAAACAATCAAGTGAAAGGTTTGTACTTGAACATTTTCCATCGTTAATAAAATAGATCTTTTGCTGGTGTGGCTAGGTGTTTTCCTAGGATAAATGTATTGAGTCTTTTGTGTATTGTTTATGCTCTTTATTGTTGTTTTATCTTTATTTCAGGTCTCAAAAAATTTACATAAATAAGGTCATAACCCAAACCTAAACTCAACCTAAACCTATCCCTAATCATGATGTAAATCCAAACCCTTATCCGAACCCTAATCATAGCAATAATTCTAGTCCTAAGCCTAATTGTGATCCTAAAAAAAACTAAACTTAATCATGATGTAAACCTTACCCTAACTATAATCATAACCCTAATGCTACCCTTATTCCTAATCCCAACCCTAAAATGTAACGATATTAATCACCATGATGTAATCCCTAACAATAACAATAATCCTAACCTTGAACTCTAATCTTAGCCCTAACTTTGAACCTTAACCTTAACATTGAATCCTTACCCTAATCCTAATCACAGTCCTAATTCTAATCCCAACCCTAATCCTAATCCCAATCCTAAATAAGATCATAACACTAACCCTGATCATGGCATAAACTTAATTGGTTACCCTAGCATTAAACCTAACCATAATACTACCCATGATGTGAACTCTAACCCTAATGATAATCTCGATCCTTAATCTTAAACTCTAATCCTAGCTATAATCCCAAACCTAAATCTATCCTAACTATAGCCCTAATCTTGTCCCAACACTAATCAAAATTGTAACCCCATCCATAATATTAATCACAATGTAAACCCTTATCCTAACCCTAACCATAATACTAATTATGATGTGAATCCTTATCTTAGCCATAACCATACCGAAATTCCAAACCCTAATCCAAACACAAAACCTAACACAAACATTAAACCCTAAACCTAAACAAGATCATAAACTAGATCCTAAACCCAAACCTAATCCTAACCATGACACTAACCTAAACTCTTATATTAAGCTTAACTCTTAATCCTAACCCTAATCAATATCCCAACCTCAACTGTACTTACAACTATGATAAATACCCTAAATTTAACCATAATCCTAATCCTAAAGCTTGATCTTAATCCTAAACCCTGACCTAATGATAAAACTAATTATAATGTAAGTCCTGACAATAACTCTAAGTATAATACTAATTGTAAGCTCTAAAACATAATTCCAACTCTAACTCTAACCATGATACTAACCACGATGTAAATCACAACCCTAACAATAATCCCAATCCTAAACCCTAAACCCTAATCCAACCATAATCTTAATACAAATCTTATTTGTGATCATAATCCTACCTATGATCTTAACCCTAATCCTAACCAAATATTAACCATAATTAATGTCGATAGGCATTCTACAATGACGAAAAGGGTGGAGTGGGATGGTGTGAGCGTGTTAATGTTAACTTTTATTATTCTAGATTAAATTTGACAATCATCTACACATCAAAATTTTAAATTTTATTATAACTAGAATATATCTTTTCAAATAATTTAACAAAAACCACATAAAATATTTGTAATAATTATAATCTTTGGAGATATAAATTATCAATTTTTTAACAAATTAAAATAAAAAGTTTAAGTTAGTGAAAAAAATGGACATAAAAGGAAATATAAATAGTTTTCAATACATTAAATTAAACCCTTTTTCTAACCGTTAACTGACCATAATCAAAATACTAGCCCTAACCATATTCCCAAATATGATATAAACTTTACACCTAACCAACACCTTAACTATAATCTCAATCAAACTTACACTTAACCTTAATTTTAATCATAAACCTTAACATTTATTTATAGAATATATCAAGAGATATTTTTTCCCTAGACATTGAGATATATACTAAGAAAGAAAACTGATGAATTGATAGTAAAAATATATACTAAGAAAGAAAACTGATTAATTGAAAAAAAAAATTACACTAGGAATGGCACTGACAACTGAGACAAATTTCGAAAGTCTACTATTTTTCTTTGCTACCTCGGACAAATTGTATATTTACCATGCGAGAAAATCCAGGATATCCTCATTCACTTTTTCTCGGAAAAAAACCAAAATCACTCTCTGATGTAAACGATTTCCGACTCCTGAAAAATCCTGGAAAATGCACCAAGACTCTACATATTCATGGGGTCAAAGACAATGATTGGATTCAGGATGGAGAATCTTTCCGGCCACCTAACAAATTTTTTATTTGATGATGTCATTTTGGGCTTTTCTTGCATTTCCTTAAAAAATTACAGATCCCAACCTCATATCACCACGCGTATTGAGGAAGGCACTTGGGTATACCCAAAAATGTACTGTTTCACATCCTTTTCTCAAAACATGTAGACCAACTCTGCAGGCTACTTTAGTTTTTGATAGGGAAGATTGTCTACACCTGCCTCTTTTTACGACAGCAATCCCAAAAACAAAAGTTAACTGCAGGAATCATCCGAGAATTATCTGCAATCGCGGAAACTGATGTTATTTTCTCCACCCTTCAGCAAAATTCAGTGGCAGATACCCAACTTGTTTTGAATTTGAATTGGACAGTAACATAGGCTATGTCGGATATTAGCTTGGTTCAGCAATTTTTAGAATGGATTCAGCAACAGAAGCATCTTTATTTGGCAACGAAGACAGCCACTTTGAAGGCAGCAGATTATGTGAGGTTCTTGGTGGTCCAAAATTGGCCTATAATTTATAGTTGGTCAGTATATTTTGGAAGGCTGCTTTTGGTGATGGCTAAAGAGTGGTTACACTGCAGTCTCAGAGGGATGGGCTCTCTGATTCGTCTGAGTTCCGCAGCTTATTATGTGCTGCTATGGTGCACCGTGCTAAGCACCACATCTATGTCTGGCCTTCTATTTGTGCTTATAAGTTTGGTAAGTTAAATTTTTTGTACGCGTTTGGTTTACTGGACTGGGGTCTTTGGGCATGCCTGTCTAATTCGTCTCAGTTTTTTCCTGTCTATAATCTAACATTTCAGAGTCGGCAGGATATAGCTTTCATTAGCGTTAGGGTTTTTATTGCGCATACTTGTTAGTGTGAATGGATTCTTTATTCAGTGTTGTACCAAACTCCATTTGGCTGGTGTGTCGTTTCGGATATATGTATGGAAATTTATTTCAGCTTTACTGTGTATATTTATTGCGCTGAATTAATCAATCACAGGTCCCATTTTACAATGATGGTTTAATTTGAGCAGACTAAATTGAGTCATATTCTTGCATTCGGCAAGATCAATATGTTTAATTAATTTGGACTCCGATCATAGTCAACAACATGACTGGTCAAAGACTCGAAATGAAATATCATAAATGTTAGAAAATTCCATAATTTTCTTTTATCATTCTATAAGAATTCAAAGATTCGTGCCAAACTAAATGCTGAATTCCATAATTTGCTTTTTTCAAGGGTTTAATCACCAGACCTCCTAATTTTAGACCTGAAATTCG